>VWZT01012045.1:0-22883 GCA_013397055.1 Pachycephala philippinensis
TTTTTACCCTTCCAGTTCTCTCCACTGGTGGAGGAATGAGCCAGTGGCTGCTTGGGGCTGGGATTGAACTATGACTTGGAAATCTGATGTGTCCAAAACAACTTCTTAACAAGACTGAAATGGATTCTCTTTGTATTTAATAGCAGAAGAGTGTATTTCTTGGACTAGACTTGAGTATGCAAAACTTCTCTGCAGGAGGCTTGCTAATTGGATTTACTTCAGCTCTTAGGCGATCACGTGCTGCATCTGCTTCATTCTGGAGTGTATCAGGCTCATGTGTTTCAGGTACTCATGTGAAAACTACCCGTGTTCAGAGCCTGGATCCACTTCTCTGTGAAGTGTGGTTTCTCCTTCCAGGACAATGGATATCCAAAGGAATATTGCAGTCAATATGCAGTAAGGAATAATTACTTGGTAAATCATTCAGAGTGCAGTAGTGGTTCTGGAAGGGGTCAGATGAATCAGTGCAGAAATGAAGTGCATTCTTGAGGTGCGAAGTAGACTATAAATATTTCTTTCCCTTAAACTGAAGGGATTGGTTGCCCCTATATGTGTGCAGGAAGTTGTGCCTCCTGCTGACTGCATTGGTGGTGCAACTTCCTGTTAACCAGAACTGGAGAGACTGGAAAAGGAAGTTTGGGCTTTTTTGGGAAAGTTTGGTTCTTGGGGGTTTGTTATGTTTTGTTTTTACAGTGGCAGACCATGTTGACTGTTCCTTGACAGGAGGGCCTGACTTTACATGCAAAATTTCTGACTGTGTAGACCATAAGCATTGTGGGTCTTTCATACTGCAAAGCTACTGAACAAAGTAGCTGTTTTCTCATTTGTTTCAAATTCTCATGATCAGCTTGCCCAGAGTTTTCATATCATCCCGTGCCTTTGGAGGGATGTATGAATCAAGATGTAAAGATGTGGGGAAGTTTTCTTTATTTTACAAAGTGTTCTCGTTCATTAAGTAATGTTTTTAGTAGGGGGAAAAGCAAATACTGTTTATATTTCTGATAGGATACGGGTCTTGCATAGCTGCAGATATCAACAAAACTTTGCTGCTTCATCCCATGTAAAAACTGCTTCAAAGGGATATAGCCTTCGTGTAGTAGGCTTAGAGATTTGTCAAGAAAACTGTGTGCATGTAAGACATTAAAGTAGTGCTAATCTTCATAAACAAATCTCCTATCCATCCTTTGTAAGTATACCACCTTGAAAGAAAGGATTTACTCCTAAGCTGAAATCAATTGCCTGAGTAAGTTTCCTGATTAAGTCTTGCTAACTTTGTTAATATATCATACTACATGTTAGAGTTGGGAGGATGAGAGGATGATTATCCCTTTAATAGAATTAAAGTAAAAATGGCTTTTTAAATCATTATATATACTACATATATATGCACACACACACAAAACCCCACTGTTTAAGGTTTCTGTATTAAAAGCAGTGTGCAAAACAGAAATATAAGCTGATAGCAGAGACACATAGCTAATCCTTCAGTTGACATGTTAATTGCAACTATAAATTTCTTCTGTTTAAAATTGCTGTGCTGTAATCACAGTACAACACTCTAATTTCAGCTTAAGATAACATTAATGTTCAGTGTTTGATGCAATCTCTTTTAAAATCTCTGGAAGTGGATGCCAAAGGCATTTGCTACTATATTTTAACTGTGTAATTTTAGAGAAGGTAATATAGTCAAAGCACTTAAGTTTTGGTCTGTTGGCTGCAAACCTGCAAAGGATTTCCTTTGATTGAGGTGAGTAACCAATGATTGTAGCTGTTCATGTTTGATTCCAAGGGATCCCAGGTTTTAAAAACTGACGGTGCTTTATCTGGGCAATTTACCTCCTGCTGTTCTAGGTAACTTCTGGATGCTATTTAATGGCTTAGTAGGATTTCTAAAGTTATGACTGTAAAGACACTGGGGTGGGAATTATGGCAAATCTGCTAATAGAATTCATAATTCATTACTGTTTTATAACTAAGTAATAAAGTACCTAATATGACAGCTGAAATTTCTGAACTGCTGTCAACAGCAATGTCTAGTCATTGTTCCCTGATACTATTCTTTTTTTTAGTTTATTCTTTAAAGAAAATGCTAAGAACGTGTTTAGGCAGACTGAGGTGTCTTGAACGTGTCTTTGTGCCATGTTTTCTTTTGTATGTGCTACCTGACTGGGTTTTTTTCCCCACTGGGAGAAATGCTAATCAGTCAAGCTTCCCATCTAACCCCTGAAAACCTGCGTGCCTGAATCTGTTTTGTTAACTTGGTAAACTGTTTTTAACTAATGAATAATCAGAAATTTGTCGAATGTTCCAGGTGTTCTGTGAAAGATACTGGCTTTCTGAGTAGCAACCTTTAAGTGAGGGGTAACTCTGTTTGAAGTACCAAAGATTCCGACTGTTACATCTGCTTGTAAGATGTAAATTAGTGATGTAATTAAGATGCAGAAAGTCATAGCCTGCTCTCAGTTTTAGAACTTACAGTTTCATTGCTCTTTGGACAGAGTTATGCCAATTACAAAGCATTAGTTGAGAGTTGTACATACTTTTTCTTAGTTTCCATCCTGTCACCATCCTTATTCCAGCAGAGGAGGACTAGTTTACAAAATACTGTTCAGACTGTTCTTAAGAGAGTGTTACATACAGTAAGATATTTTAAAACTCATTACTTCTGATACTTCCTCCCTTTAGAGTTGTTTATTTCCCTTACAGGAAAAAAACACTTGAAAACTGTCAGACTTGGCCGAGGTGTTTTCCAAGTTCAGTATTAAAAACTCACTGTGATTCGTAGTTCTGGAGCAAAGTTAGAAATAGCATCCCAGCCTCTCTTGAGTAGTGGTTTTCTGAAGAAATGGTTACAAACAGTACTTGAATGTCACCAGCTTAAGTCAAAGACTGGTGAAAACTTGTTTTTCCTCTTGTGTATTTAAGTACTGAAATACTCCAGAACCGCAGGCAACCAAATTCAAGGCTTTTCTTGGTAAGGGGTTTATCATAAGACTGACTGGTGTCCATGGACAACAAGATGCTTAAAGCCATTCAGTAGAGATTTAGGTGTTTTGGAAGGGAAGCTCAGTCCTCTTGTGATCTCTTTCGCAACTGTGTGGATAAAAGCATTAAAAGATAAAAACAGCTTATCAAACTGACCTGTAGGCAAAACCAGGGAATTTTATGACTGCAAACATCAACATGCTGCAAAAGTAATGTTTAAGGAACAGATACATTTGATATGGCTTGGTGTCCTTCAGAAAACATTTAATACCTAGAGTATTAGTCTTTATCAGACAGCATCACACTTTTACCACTACAGACTATTTTCAAAAATTCTGTTGTATCAGAAGTAAACACAGCAGCAGGATTATTCTGTGCAGTTACGCTATGCATGAAATACATATAGCACTTCTAAAATGTTTTCATTCAGCTCCTTAGAAGTGTCACTGGGGGTGGGAGCAAGTGTCTGAAAGTTCATTTGCTCTTTCAAGAAAAAGATCTCAGGTAGTGTTTAAAAGTCCTTTGAAGTGTTAGAATCATTTGAGGCAAAACGTTTAGTAATTCTTAAGTAACTTGATAAGTTTCTTTATTTCGTCACTTTTACTTTATCTGTGCTCTGGCTAAAGTATCCTTTAATTAGAAAAGTAGAAAACAAATGTTCATAAGCTCTTTTTCCATGTATGTTTTGAACTGTGTTAATTCTGAAAAGAACAGGTTTTGTAGCCACAGTGTTAATAGTGTACAGATCTGGAGTTGGGATATTTGACAGTATAATCTCTCCAAGTAATGATTCTTCCTCTTCTGAGACAGCTGGCATGCTGCATCTGGATCAATAAATTTTACTGCTTGTTTCCTTCCACAATAAGGAACGTCTTAAAATGGCAATGCCTACAAACCTTTGGGAGATGGAAACAAGGAATTGTGATGGTAAAGGGTAGTGAACAGGTTGGCAGCAGTGCTGTGAGCCACAGTGAAGGACTGCAGAAGATGTGTGAAAGCCTCTCTTGTGAAGAAGGGTTCCTGCAAACATCTCCAACCTCAGAGCTCCTGCTCCTGAGACTTTGGCTGGTGAGGACATAGACCCGTTAATGCATAGAATTGTTCTGTCAGTACCTTTTGGGCAAAGATGGTTCTCAGGTGGCTTCCTTTATTTTTTTTTTTGGTTCAGTAAGCATGAGGGAATTTTGCTCAGTATCAGAATACGTAGGTACAAAGCAGTTTAAATGTAAGCAGCTTGATTAAATGTAGTGGAAGGCCCTTTCTGTATTTCCTTGCAGAAGTTGTAGCTTGAAAAGATGAGACTCTTGATTTTGTTCAGGACTATGATAATATAAGCTATTGTAACCAGCTTCTGTACTGTATCCTGTCAAGATGAGAAGAAGCTGCTCTTGTGAAGCCTTTCTAGGGAGTTTGTGTGAGAAGAACCCCATATTACATGGCACGCGCTCAACCTGTAACTGGTCAAACTTGAGAAATGGGAAAAGCAGTTAAATGCTCTAGTCTGAGGTGCTTCTCTGGCCTCCTGTTCTTGCACAGGACTAAGAGCAATGGGAGGGATTAGCTAAAGAAGTCAGTGGCTGCTTGGAACACACCAAATCAGGCAGTTCACAGTGACAGCACTCTGCCTGGAGATCCAGCAAATAGTCTTACATACAAACTTGCTGGTGGTCCTGCCCTTAACTTGTGGCTTCCAAGTTGTGATTCTTGAAAAGAAACAAGACTTCATGTGTGTTTATTCTGCTACTACTTCATACGGTTCAGCATAGCCCAAGTATGTTGCCATTAAGATAGGATTTAGATAAGTTCACCACAAAAAAAAATACGCTGCATGACATACACCACTATCGAGAACTCTTAAATAAAGCAGTTTTTACTGAACTGTTTGATGCACCAGCGTATTACAGGCTGTGTGTGAAAAATCTCAGATCTCCTCTACCAAAATACCAAGTATTTTCTCATTACTAATCTACTTCTAATAGATGTGGAGGCTATTCACAGTTGGCACAAATAACTTATTGTTACGATCCGGCACTGGAGATGAAATAGTAGATTATCTGTATTTTTCAGATACCATGATACAGCAACGCAAAGTTCTGTGTAGGAGCAGAAATTAACTGTTTTTTGTCTGAAGTCCTCTCAGTCTATGATAGAATTGTCAGTTGTAAACATAATCTTATTTTTCCTTTAATAGCGCAAGTGAACACCATGACTGAGTATTTTTGGACTGATTATTTAAAAGTTAATAAGACCATTTCTGATCTGAAATGCTAAACCCTCCTTTCTTTCCCCTTTTGTTACACCCCCTCCAAATCCACAGTGTGTTAGTGTTTTTTACTGTTTATGAAGATCTTATCATACATGTATTGGCTGTTCTAAAATAGTGCTAGTGCAGTTTTTTCCATTCAGTGTCTGACTTGAGTAGAAGCATTGTTTCCTCATGAACACGAGCATGAAAAATACTATGCCTGCTTGATTTACAGCTGAGACCACAGTGGTGCTTTCTTAATATCAGCTTAGAGGGCTGAACTTGGAGCCTTCTGGAGTGAAATTCTTTTGTGCCCACACTCTGCAATATCTGTTCTCAGTGGTGCTTTATTGGGCACCCACCAGCACTGATAACCAGGAATAACCTTTCAGTTATTACATTTTGCTTGTGCCTCAAAATATTTTCCTAAGAAATATTGCGCAGTGTGGAGAGACGAGACATACAGAACAAAACTTTCCTGTGTTCACAGTGTGCATATCTTGGAGTTGATCTGGTAACTGATAACTGAGAATACCAGTTGTGAGCCATTATCTCCTCCCCAGAACATGAACAGGCTGAGCTACGGGCTTGTTTGAGCACTACAGTAAAATGTGTAGCTGCCACATGGTGGTTGAGGTTTCGAAGTGACCTTTGGGGGTCACCTTGTTGATTTGTGCAGGTTTTACCAATACTTGGCCAGCCATGATAAAGTATGTGATCCTTTCTTAGACTAGATACTGAGGTATTTCTCCATGTTCTTTTAAAGCCTGAGCTTGCAGCAAACAAACTCCAAGCTTGTTAAAAAAAAAAAGGCATTAACCACTTTAGTCACATTTCACTATTTTAAGACATGAAGATACAGATTCCTCCTGTGTTTCCTTGATCCTCCCTAACCAGTCTTTTCATAAAACAATTTTGTTATTTCTTCTTCCAGACATGATGTGTGTTGTAGTAGCAGAAGACGTTCCCTAATGTTGGCAAGATTTTTGGGCCAAAGCTTAAAAATTGCTTAGATGGTTTGAATGTGACTCCCTTTATGTAATAGTTTAACATAGAGTTTGTTGCAAGTATAATGTGATGGTTTTCTGTGAGGAATAAGAACGGATTTTATATGAAGAAGAAGTGGTTTTATTGTCTCATGCTTGATTTGAGGTTTTGGCATAGTTGTGAACATGTTTATAATCTGCCCCTTGTTTTAATGCATCTTTTTTTCTGTTTGTTTCCTCCCCACTTCTGAAAGAAGTCATAAAGGGAGATGTGAATGCTTAGAAGGATTTTTACATTTTATTCTGCACTTCTGAGCTATTGGAGCAGGGTAAGTGGTAGGCTCATCCTCTTCTGGCATGAGCCTTGGGCTTGGGTAAGAGATGTCCTTAGTTCTGGTTTAGGCAGGTCAGCATTTCTCAAATGTAGCAGCATGGTAATTCTCTTTTTTTAATCCTCACTGTTCTTCTTACCACTCTAAATGATCACGCACCACTACTTGATTTGGCTTGAGTGCCTGAGTACAAATAATCAGCAATCAATAGATTCGTCTGGTCAAAGGCTGTGCAAATCTCCTAAAAATTTTAGCCATTAGTTTTATCCAGTAAAGCTGCAGTTCTGCAAACTGGGTAACTGCTGGTTAGGTTTCTATTTGGATTTAGTCTTTGTAACACAGTGTATAATATATACACACATACATGCAAGAATACATATATAACACATGCCTTTTTTTTTTTTTAACCCTTCAGGCGAGAGTTTACTGTTAAAGGTAATGCTCTGGAAACTGATCATGATTCTGCCTAACAGTGGAAGGCTTGTGCCTTACAGCATCACCAGATGTGTTGCCGGTGTATCTGTTTCTATGAGAATTTTCATAATTCAGCATCAGTGAGAGAAGCACTGACGTGAATCTGTGCTATTGACCTTTGGATAAGGTTGATGTAATCTGTTTTTTTAAAAATCGGGTTTGTATGTTTACTGCTGATTATAAGAGCATATGGATGACACCCTTCATAATTGACAGGTTTAGAAATACTTCCTCTGGATTCTGTGCTGAGGCTATATCTGGCATTAATGTATCAAGAGTAGGAAGAATTTGGTAAAAATACCTCACCCTAATCTTTCTTAGTCTTTCCCTGCATCCACTTGCAAGTGTTATTTGCGTCCACTCTATTTTGCTTCTTACTTAGCAAATGTGGGTTTTGCCCTTTACGTCAGTGGGATTAAACCTCTAATTGTTTAAATGTTTTCTAAACCCTCTGGGATGCAGGGTACTTCACAGTACACTGCTTGGGCTGGTTTGTTGAGTGGTGTTCAAGGTCTTTCTAGTGTATCCATTCTTAGTACTTGTTGCCTTGGATAAACTAACATACTTAGCTTAGAGTGCTTCTTGCTTTCTTACACCAAGTGTAGGAAATGTTTGAGTTTAAATGTTCTGGTGTTTGCCTGCTTGGCAAAACAAACTGCCTTTTAAGTAAGCGTATATGTGTGTGTATGCACATATATGTTCAATTTATATTTAAAGTTGAGATTTTTTGCATTTTTGAAGTTGAGAGTAGATAAAAGACATAAGTTGACCTTTGTCCGTGGGGCTGATGTTTTCTCCATCTGTCATCCTTCCCATTTAAATGGGGAACAGTGTTTGGGAAGAGACTTCTCTTCCTTCCTTTTCCCTGAAATGCCAATCTCCCATCCTTCTTTCTGGCAGCATCACCTTACAAAGAGTAGTAGAATAGTTTACAGGGAAATGAATAATTTATTTTCTGAAAAATTGATCAAATGACAGCTAAGTCTGAACTACAGGAAATGGTACAGCAGAAACCAGTAACTTGCAGTAGAACAGTCTGTGCTTTCAGATTAAGAAGTAAAATTTCTTGTGCATTTGAAATCTTCCAGCTCTTTTTCTCCAGACCAGGTGTTTGATTTTTTAGGGATATAGAACTAATTCTTGAAAATACTTACCACACTGGCTGCTAACAGTTCTCTCTTGTAAGGTTGTTTTACATTCCTTGAAATCTGAGATGTGCGTCATGCAAGGGACGTAAAGGAGCAGCTCAAAACTTCTGCCATGTTATCCTTCTAATTTTTCTGTTTACACCAGAAGATGGGGGGTTTTTTACAACATGCTCATTCTGCTCTGGCAGTCACACAAAATATAAACTTTTTTTGTGTTTTCCAAGGAGCCCTTTGAGGATGGCTTTGCAAATGGTGAGGAAGGTACACCAGCTGGGGATGCAGCTGCTACTTACACGCCTGACAGCAAAGGGGTGGTCAAGTTTGGCTGGATAAAAGGAGTACTGGTAAGTCTGATACATGATTCTTCAGTTTCTTACAGATGCTGATACATTCTTACAGGTCTTTCCAACTACTTTCTTTCTTGACAGGCATTGTGATAGTGTAGTATAAAGATTATATGTATGAGAGGTGTGATGAATACCATAATTTTGGGAAGGCTTGCTCCTATTTCAGCTGAATTTTAAGAAAACAAATACTTCAGGGCTTCAAGTTTTTAAGGGTTTATGGTTTCTTAGCACAGGTTTTGAGAGGTTTTAAGTTGCATGATTTCCAAGAAGTAAAAAGATCATGTAGCAGAAAAATACATACTTTACTTCCTTGGTTTGGCGAGGTCCTTATCTCCTTTTTTGTAGGATTGATATCTTACTCTTTAGGTAAGAGAGAGACCCAAGATCTGTTTCTAGTCTCCTATCTAAATTCTATGCAATGCAAATATTTTTTTTGAGATCTAAGAGTTTTAAATACAGAGATTTAAAAAAAATGCCCACCTCTTCGTCCTGTTATTGTGCAGCTGTGTTGTAAGATACAAAAGTTACAGAAATGGAAAGTTGCAGCAGTTGTTTTGTTATTTTAAAAAGAATAAGTTATTTAGTAGGGTATTGCTTTAGTGGTTTTTTTTTTGAGACAGAGAGAGATTTGTGGGAGATACAAATGGGGGTTGTAGACCTCACAGTCATCAAAGACCTCTATCTTATTTTAAGTCATGTATTCTGTAGTATAAATTTTGGATCCTAAAGGTTAGGGTCTAAATTATTATTATTATTGTTTGGCCAAGACATACTGCAAGTGTCAGATACTGAAGTACTCTTAACTTTATCTGTGTTTAAGGTAGTACCTTTTTAATCATATTTAAGTCCCGTTTTTTTTTAATCAAACTTAAACTTGTATGATAACATCCTGTTCTTGTGAAATAATTTGAAAAATGGTGAGGAAAGACAGCAAGATAATTTCAAGAACATTAAAAACTGAAATGAAGAATTAGTGAAAATGATTGCAGATGCAAGAACTAATCTGTGTGAAATTTCTGTTTTATCGTAGGTACGATGTATGTTAAATATTTGGGGTGTGATGCTCTTCATCAGACTATCATGGATTGTAGGACAAGCTGGGATAGGTATGGGCACTAAATCTGTAATTTTGTTTTAGTAAATTTCAAATGTGGTCCACAAGAGGTGTTGAACCTGAGCTTACACTTCAAACAGGAATAGGAATTTACCTTGATATTACCAATTTTTATGGTAATTTACCCATGTCAGAAACTTCAACCGGTTACTTAGACTTTTTCATTTAGGTATGAGGCAAGTATTTTAAAATTGACACTTGTGAGTCTTCAGTGAACTGCAGAGACAAACTTGTGATCTCTGGTTATTAAAACCTGCATGTGGACTGTGTAGTATATAAACAATTCTTTCCAAAGGCTTAACTTATTCTTGGGCTGCAGAAAATCTCTGATCTGCAAAAGGCCTGTGTTTCCTTGAATCTCTAGAATACAGTTCTTACCTTGCTGGTTTAAGAGAACCTTTGCCCAGTTTTTTTTTGTATCCTGGAGACTCCTGTACAAAAGGGGAAAGAAAAAGCCTTTTGCTTGAATGTGTGGGAGAACACAGAGTAAATTTGTGTTGAATTTGCAAGAATGAGTTTAAATGAAGTTGAATTGAAGGTTTTTACTCTTTAATACTGTTGGGCTTATGCTGCTTTTCTCCTCTTTTTTCAAAAGGTCTGTCTGTCTTGGTTATTGGAATGGCCACTGTTGTGACAACTATTACAGGACTGTCTACTTCAGCAATAGCCACAAATGGGTTTGTAAGAGGAGGTAACGCTATTTTCATGAAGTTTTTAAAGCTTTCCTCACTGTGGAGTACACACTTTGTTGCTGCTGAGGAGCAAAGCCTTCCTTGTGTTCTGTGTGTCATTAAACAGTCATGTAATTAACAAAAAATCAATAGGTAGCCTACTAATTAGATTTGCACTAGTGCCTTGCTCTTCTGCTGTGAAAGAAACTGTATTGGTTGTAAATTTGTGTAATACAAAGATTTTTAAGGATACATATCCAGGAATAAGTAGGTTCTTAATATTCTCCTGAGCTGTAGTGGTTGGTTAAGAATGTGCTTGTATGTGTTCATGTCCCAAAATAAACCTGCACAACAAATAACTCTCCAAACTCTCAATTAGCTCCAGCTTTCCTGGGGGTGATTGTTTTCATTCTCTTCCATGGTTTATGTGCTGTTGTCAGCTATTTTTGGAAGTGCTTGGTGCCTCTGACACAATCAAACTGCTTCATGGCATTACAAGACTGCTGCTAGTAAAAAATAAGGTGGACTTAAAGTAGGAACTTACAAAACTACCTTCATTAAGATTAAGAATGAAGAGGAAAAAGCTCACTATCACAAAGTAAAGAGACCTACTGGGAAAGATCAGCTGTGAGTGTTAGCATTATGTCAAGCTTAGTTTCTAAATGCCCTTCCTGTTTTTTTAATTCCATTATGTATACCGGGTTTTCCCATTCGTATGGGAGTATTTTTTTTCCTTTCAAGTAACTCTTGAAAAATAGTACTTCATTAGAAAATTTGAAATGCTGAATGGGAAGAACTGTAGAACTTCATAGGAACAGTTGTTCCTATGAAAACATTATGTTACAGGAAGATTTTATGTTACAAAAGACATGCAGAGTATGGCCAAGCTGGGTACATAGATACAATTTGCATGAGAAATTTAATGCAATGAAATCAAGCATTTCCTGTTGCAGATTTTTAGCATGCACTCAGTTACTTCAGACTGGAGCTGGAGGGTTTTGTTGCTTCTGGAAAGCTTAGCCTTAAATTTGAGGAATATTGCCTTTGCTACATTTTCTAGACTTTACTTTTCTCCAGATACTCAGATTTTCATTTGTCATGTGGGATTTGAGATGTTGTTTTTGTCAAGCTCAAAAAGTACAAAGAACAGGCTCTTGAGCGTCCCACTGGAGGGCAGAAAATTCCTTTTAACAACAGAGCTTTTAGAAACAGGGCTTGGAGGTTTGGAACTTCAGTGGGTTTATTGCAGTTTGCTTTGCCAGTTTCTTGATCTTGACTGCACAAGTGCTTTCAGCAATTGGAAGCAAGAAGTCCAGTAATACTGCAGCTTGTGTTTTACAGTTTGTTTTTTAACCATAGAACTTGCTGGATACCTGAATCATGTGATGTGGTTCATGAGTTATGGTTATTTCCTACTGGTCTCTTTTCCTAAGAACTTGAAGTGTATTCCTGAAACTTCAGCATGTCTGTCCCTAAAATACTTAGTTTAGGGTTATTTTCTAATACATCAGGGAATAAAGAGTGAGTAGATTCTGGCTCGTGTAAATGTTAAATTGCTGATGACTGTCTGGTTTAGCATCTATCATGTAAAGGACCCTTTTGTCATTTGTTGGTTTGGTTTTTTTTCTTTTTTTTCTTTCAGGAGGAGCATATTACTTAATTTCCAGAAGTCTGGGGCCAGAGTTTGGTGGTGCCATAGGTCTGATTTTTGCATTTGCCAATGCTGTGGCAGTAGCAATGTATGTTGTTGGCTTTGCAGAGACAGTTGTCGAGCTACTCAAGGTACAGGAATGACAGTNTATACTTTATATATATAAAAGTTAAAGATTATACTTGTGTTTTGATTCATCTAATCATAAAACGGTGTGGTTTGGAAGAGACATTTCAAGGTCATCTAGTCCAACCCCCATCCAAGTAGAATCACAGAATGGTTTGGGTTGAAATGGACCCTAAAGACCACCCAATGTCACCCCTCTGCCATGGGCAGGGACTCCTTCCACTATCCCAGGTTGCTCCAAGCCCCGTCCAACCTGGCCTTGGACACCCCCAGGGATGGGGCAGCCACAGCTTCTCTGGGCAACCTGTGCCAGGGCCTCACCTGCCTCATAGTAAAATGTTTCTTCCTTACATCTACTCTAAATCTGCCCTCTTGTAGTTTAAAACCATGACTCTTTGTTCTGTCACCACAAGCCCTATCCAAAAGTCTGTCCCCATCTTTCTTGTAAGTCCCCTTTAAATATTAAATGGTCACAGTAAGGTCTCCCTGGAGCTCTCTTTTCTCCAGGCTGAACAACCCTGATCGTTTCCATTTGGAAGATTAATTGATTTAAAAACAAGGCAAAACCCAAATTACTTGTATCCTTAAATGGAATTTATGGTTAGTAAATTTGTGGGGTGCAGGTTAACTACTGATAAATTACATTAAAAAAATGCTGTTCATTGGTAGGGAAGGTATTTACCAGATGAAGTATATGACTGGGCATTTTTTTGTTTGTTTTGTTAGGAAAATGGAACGTTGATGATCGATGAAATGAATGATATCAGGATCATAGGGGCTATCACGGTGGTTATACTGCTGGGCATCTCCATTGCAGGAATGGAGTGGGAAGCAAAAGTAAGGAACTCCCATCTTCTCTTTTATTCTCTGCTTCATAATTTTGATTCCATTTTTGTACCTTAGCTGTCTGATTTATTTTTAGTATATTTAGTGTATTCAGTACTGCATGATGGTATGTTGGAAGTCAGTTGATTTTTGGCACTAGCATATGCAGGTTTGAACAGCATTTCAGAATTTAGCCACTTCACTGGAAGCTTAAGCATCTATGAGAACCTAAACTCCAGCATAATCTACTCTTAATGACAAATAGATTACTCTTAGTTGTCAAATGGGTTAATGGTATTTCCCTCTTCTGGGCAATTACAGCACAGGAGAAGGTAAGAGCTTCAGCATGGAAATTTTCATTACTGTCACCTTGAGGCAAGTTCTGTGGATGAAAAATAGGGGGCTGGTGCCAAATCCAACCTAGAGCTGTGTAGTTTCTGCTAGCTCAAACCCAGTATCCTTCTCTTCTCTTCTGTTTTGGTTTTCACCTGGAAACAGCCAGACAGGGGGATGCATTCACTAGAGCCAGCACGGAGAAGGGTTTTGAACGTTGGTGGTGATGAATGTGTAGGAGGGAAAACCTCCTTCCCTTGTCTTCTTGTGGCTGCAGTCATAGGTCAGCTCTGATTGTGGAAACAAACACTAAAGAGATCTCAGAGTACCTTAATACAGAGGCTGCCTTACCAGTTTTCTGCTTGGCATTATTAGGCAGCGTAGCTGCTGTTTCCTGCACCTTATAGGGTTTTTTTGAATATCTGTCCATAATGGGCTAAAAAAAAAAAAAAAGGAGAAGAGCCTTTTACTGGGGCTTCCTTCCGAACTGATATTTATTTCACAATAGCTCCTATTTTCTGCACTTAGAGGCAGCTGAGGGAACCTCTTCATGAAGTGTTACAAGTTTCTTAGGCTCCTGCATCAAGAAGATGATATTTATAAACAAAATGAGAGAGGGTTTTTTATCATTGTTGCTTCCAAAAAATAGGGAGCCTAGAAGAAGTGAGTGAAGATCAAGTGCATTACTTTGATCTACTGGGGAGGAAAGAAACTTAGAGAAATTGACTTTGGCATGTGCTTTTAAATTGAACTTCTGTAAAAACCGTTTACCTTTTCAAGTAGTCCTTAACTGTCTGTAACTTTAATTTGTGATGGTATCTTTATACACCCAACTGTGAACAATGCTGACCTCCTTATTCTGAACTGTTTTGAAAGAATTATTTGTTATTAATTCTCTGGCTACTGCCACTTGAAGTCACAAGAAGTATCTTGGGTTTGTTGTGTAGCAGGAGCAATATAACAATAGTTTGCATGGAAATACCCCTGTTTCATGTTTCTGTATCAAACCTGAATTGTGGTATTACTGCAGCATCATCCTTATTAGGGGTAGCTTTCAGAAATCCTGTCCTCAGTGCAGAAGTCAAGACTTGATTTGTCTGTCATGGAAGGAGGCAAGAGGGAGCAATGAGAGGCAACTGAACCTGTCAAACAAGCATTTCATGTGGGCTAACACACAACTCAGCATAGCAAAACACTGACGTCTCCATCTTGATCTGTGGTGTTCTCCTGTGTCTTAGAGAATGCCTTGGAAGATGGAGCAGGGGAATCTATAATAATGCCTTTGAAACAGATCTAAAAGTGAAGAGAGACTGGGATTGATTCCAGGGAATTTTACTTTAGAAAATGGCTTTGCAGAGTTTGTGGTGTTAACTGCTCAGCTCCTTGTGTTGAAGCCTTGGAAGCCCATTCTTTCAGACTTTGGAATTGAAGTAAGATATTCAGTAAACATCCCTAGCTTCAGGGAGAAGCCTGGGTTAGTTACTGGAAAAATCCACTTGTGGCAATTGCTCTGTGATAACTTCATGTTGAATTCTCTGTCTGACTGAAGACTTGTGTAAGCACCCAGCTGTATCCTTACACCTTTCACCTATTCTTGAGGCTTTACAAAGGTTTAAATACAAGGCACAAGCTGTTTTCTTCAGGTGGACTTCTAAATCTGCTCCAGGCTGTTTCACTGTGTTTACCACTGTTCTACCCTGTTTTCTTGAGAGGCTGTGTGAACTGTGGAAACTTTATTTTGTAGGCATCAACAATGCCACAGTGATATTGCATATTAACTCCTGGTCCTAGGCTTAAAAAAGGTCTGTCAATAGCTTCCGCCAAGCTACCGGCATTCCTTTCTAAGGAATCAAATAACCCCAAAAGACAACAGCAGTGTGGTTGCTTATTTAAATGGAAGACCATCCCTACAACACCTAGATTTGTCTTGATTCACATTTTGAGGTGTTGGATGGCCTAAAGTACTTCCTATTCAACTTGTAGGGCTTACAATAGTTCTGTGGAAAAGTGACTAAGAATCTAGGCTGTAATAAAAGAAGTCTCAAAACTAGGAATTGACAAGCAATTGTTGTAGTTCGCAATTTAATTTCATAAGTAAGGGTTGAGAACATGAGAATGTAGCAAAATAACCTAGTTCCTTGCATAAAATAGGAAACAAAAGCTGTTTGATTCTGGATGTAATAAAATTTTTAGTAAATGTCACATAATAAAATACAAGACGAAGTATGACCGTGGCTAATAACACAATAGTAGCATTTCTATTGCATTTGGCTATTTTAATGTGAATTTCTTGAATCTGCTCAAATGCATTCCTTCTGTAAGGCTTATATGTAGAGAAATTAGTCCTTTTAAGCATTTCGTCTTTAGAAGTACAATTTTGAAGCATTTGGTAATAATAAACCATTTTGATTAGGCATAAAACTTGGAAATTATCCCTATTTCTTAATTAAAAATCCTTGTACAAGTTCTCTCCAGCTTTTCCTCATTTATTTGCGGAAAACATGCTGAGAAGGCTAAGCTGAATTTGGAATCAAGTAAACATTTACATTTTATAGCACAACACTTGATGCTGTGAAAAGAACAAGTTCTGTCTGACAGCAATCATTGTGTTTCAGGCACAGATAGTCCTCCTGGTGATCCTCATACTTGCTATTGGAGACTTTGTGATAGGAACATTTATTCCTCTGGACAGCAAGAAGCCCAAAGGTTTCTTTGGTTATAAAGGTACGTTGGAACATTTTATAGTATGGTAAACAATACCTTTTTTTGCAAAGTAAGCTGTTATAATTATAAAACATCTAATATATCTTACAGTCCTATTTAACTATAGAGACTTTTTTCTTGATTTCTTCAGACTTTTGCAGTTTTGTCCCTTAAAGCTGTTGGGTCAAAACTTGATCCTACCTGCTTAATATTGAGTATATTAAATTTTAAAAAGCTGGATGATACTGTAAGTAGTTCTTCTACCTTGAAATCTGCTTAAGTTTACTGTGTTGACTTTTAGTTTGAGTTGAAGTGATGAATTAGGGCTTAAATGTTCTACATTTAGTTTTAAGAAGGTGCTGTGACTGTCAGCTTTTTTATTAGTCTGATAGTGGCTGGAATGGGTTAATACTTTAGCTTCCACGTGACTATTGACAGACTTAAATCTTCTCCTGCAGCCGAAATATTCATGGAGAATTTTGGACCGGATTTCCGACAAGAGGAAACATTCTTTTCTGTGTTTGCTATTTTCTTCCCTGCTGCAACTGGCATACTTGCTGGTGCAAATATCTCAGGGGACCTTGCGGTAAGTAGTGAATTAAAAATGTTCTTCATGACCACTCGAGTGTACATTGACCTCTGTCATCACTGTCCACTGACATTTTTCTTTCAGGATCCTCAGTCAGCCATACCTAAAGGAACGCTGTTGGCCATCTTAATCACTACATTGGTTTACGTAGGAATTGCAGTATCTGTAGGTAAATAGAGAATGTTTTTAACTTTATCCTTTCACGTTCGTTCCGAGGGTGTATTTTGATGCGGTTTTATGTAATTTGTTATGTAAAGTCATTATGTAATTGACTTTCCTGCATGGGAAAGTAATAGCCAAAGGTTTCTGGTTTTTACTGCTGGGAGATTCAGTTTTTGGCTGGTTTTAAAATTTCCTGAAATGAGTGATGCTTTTCTAAGAAAAGTGACTGCTTTAGACTAAAGATGACTAAAGACTTCTTATGGTTGTTTCCTCATTTATTGCAGTTATTTATGTTGAAGGGTTTACAATTTAGCAGTGGGATAATCCCTGGATTAGAAAACCATGTTTTCAGGAAATACTGAAAAAACACCTGTATTGTTTTGAGGATTATGGTAATCAGCCACTTACCTGAAGTGAACTGTGGGATGATCAGACAGCACTGTGCTGAGGATGCTTGAGCAGTAATTCCCCAGTTGAGGGAGGAGACCAAAAAGTGCCTTCAGTCCGGTCAGCCCACTTCTGGAAGTGTCATGTTCCTGTATAAAGAGGAGAAATAATCACAGACTGATCTGAGTCTTCTCTTCCCAGTCTTTCTCACCCCACAGTTGTTTGAAATCATCTGTAGAAGTTGCCCTGGGGTTCATAGCAGTTTTGCTGTAGAGCACCAGTGGTTAACCACGTTTTTCCCACCCATAAAACAATTCTAGCAACCCTGAGAGTACAGGATTGTAATTGTATCTTGCATATTTCCTGCCTGCGCTTCGAAATGTTTTTTACTCACATCGCATAAACTAGTTTCTGACAGCAGTAATAATTTTTCTTTTGTGAAAGACCTTGTTTTATAATAGCTGTGGTGCCTTTCGAATGAAATTTGAATGAAATTCTCCTTTATAAAAGAGTACCATTGATCTTACCACTAATGATACTTCCTTTCCAAAGATACCAATCTTGCTAGTCTGCCTCTGTTGGCTAACGTGGGAGTGTAGCTCTGCCAAATAGCTGCTCTGTAGTGATTGTGCTTTATGCAGCATAATGAGCTACACTCATTTCCTAATTAGATTGACTGCATAGACCTCTTGCTACCAAATTTGAATCCTTTGGAACCTCAACCCACACAAGACTGAAATTAATGTTAATACTCACTTGTTAATGGAATACTTTGATCAGCTTCCAGACATGAAAAATGCAATATAAAAACTGACAAAAGAAGCAGTTTGCAAAACCAACCGGACGTGAAATTGTTTGATTCATCAGAAATGTTTTGCTTTGTACTGACTTACACTTTGAATTCTGCTACTTAGAAAAAGGCAGCAGGAGTCAGAGACTGAGTGAAATTTAGCTCCTTTTGAGGCATTGGATTAGGAATATTGGAGAAATACAAATACTTTTATTCCTTTCCCTGAGGAGTGGTAAGCAAGTCACTAAAGATTTGAAGGGGCTAATAAATGTTGCAGAGTAGTCATATCTGAAGAGGAAGAAGATGTTCTGAACTTAACTCACTATTTGTATGCTCTGTAGTAAGTAAGAAGGCTAAACTTGAGTAGAAAAGGCTGAAAAAAGGAAATTACTCATCCTGCTGCTGGAGTCAGGCAGCTATTTTGAAAAGATAACTGTGAGAAGTAGGTATGTAGTTTCATAATTTAGCAGAGGACTAATGCAGACATGCAGGAGGCATGAGGAGGCAGCTTTCACAGGCAAATTTTGATCAGAAATCTTGAAAGATACATTTCAAAGAACAACATTTATTGCTTTAAAAAGAAGGGAAGCTCTAATTTTAAAAAAGCACCAAAGTTCAGAGTAGCATTAAGACCTGCTTCCTGTAGTTATGAAAGTAAAACTAACTAACAAGAGCCAAACTGTAGGGTGCTTACAGCACTGGTAAAATTAAACACTCTGAACTGCAGTCTGAAGGGCTGTAGTACCTCTGGAATTCATGTAGTTAAGGAGATAACTCAATAGAGATGGCTGTAAACCTTCCCAGGCTTAAAGGATGGCAAAGCTCTATTTGACTTTGGCAGGAACATGCTTATAAGTGCCTGTGAAAAGGTGAAATCCTGTTTTCACAGGAAGGAAGACCTAGAGACTTTTAGGGGAAAATGCTGCCAGAATCATATAAATAAATGAAACTTTTCTCAATGCGTGTTACAGAAAGTGTCCAGACTGTTACTTATATCTAAATGTCTTCTGCTGAGAACAGAGCCTGCCCAGCTGGCTTCTGATCTGCATTCTGTCATAGTCAGGCCCACATTAAGTTTGTTCCTACTACCATTGTCCCTTTCTGCCATACTCTGACTCGGTGTGTGAAAGTCCTGCCAATCAGTTGGATCTGGACTTTGACAGAAATGAGGAAGAGGAGGGCTGTGATAGTGCACTGTAGATGTTTGATGAGTTGTTCAGTATAATGGGCCTGCCACTGCAATCTGTCACCAACAAAATGTTATTTACAAATAGTTCAGCTGAGAATTGTGTTGTCAAATCCATTATATATTGCTTGAGTGGCTGGGGCAAATACTTGTGTAGTGAAGGAGAAGCATTTTCTTCTTTACAGAGCTTTTAATCCCAGTTAAACAATAAAACAATAAAAAACCCCAGCCCCTCCACATACTCACAAGAAAAGCATAAGACAGGTGTGTAGCGTAGGAAACTCTTACTGTAATTTAACCAATTGGGCATAATAAGTAACTAAAAAAAGAAATGAGGAGTGAAAGGATTAATTAATGTCCACCTACTGGGACCAGGTGTTGCTGTGGGCTGTTAATCAAGTTGTGATGGCTCAGAAAAATCTAAATATGGTATAGGTAATTAGGAATTCATTTTCCTGGTGGAAGAGAGATGACTTACATAGATGCCTAGGAATATTACTGAAAAAACTTAAACTTGCAGCAGATCTCTGCCTTGTTCCTTATTTTGCAAGTAATTAATTTAGGTCCTTAGCTGTCTTGAGGTTCTGCTGCAAGGCACTTCTTGCTGTTCAAGTTCCTAAAAGATTAAAGGGAATTTTATTAACTCTGTTGACTTTTCCCCACTCCTTGTTTCATTCCAGTTCCTGGAAGCATTTCCTAGTGTTCAAACAGTTTGATTACCTCTACTATTAGACCACAGAATGTTAAATAACACTTAGTCTGATCTACTTTTTGTCATACATGAGACAAAAAACCCTTGAAATGGAAGACTTAATGGCCTTTTAGTACTCTTTTGTTTTTCTTATTACTGACAAGCTGAAATGCTGTTTCTCTAGCATTTTCTTGACCAGCAAAATTAAAAGTAATCATAGATGAACTGACTACAGTAGTTCAGGTGATAATTATAAAAAAATGTGAAAGAAATGGTACTGTGTGTCTGTTTTCACCAAGAAACCAACTTTAAAATAGCATGGTCACATAGGAGATGGCTTCTTTAAACATTGGGAAATGGCTTGCAACAGGCTTCCATGACAATTTAATTTTTTTAAATGTCTGAGCCATCGTGACTGGGAAAAAACCAAACAACTGCAACAGAATCTTTACATACTAAACAAATCTGCACTCCTCTAGGAAAATTGACCAAAAGAGAAAGTATAAAGTCATAAAACCATAAAATGGTTTGGGTTGGAAGGGACCTTAAAGCCCATCCAGTGCCACCCCTGCCATGGGCAGGGACACCTTCCACTATCCCAGGGTGCTCCAGCCTGGCCTGGCCTTGCCTTGGACAGTTCCAGGGATTCAGGGGCAGCCACAGCTTCTCTGGGCACCCTGTGCCAGTCCTGTCAAATCAAGTGGTGTTGTATAATACTAACTTCAATTCAGAAGCTTTGTGGAAACTCACATTTCCAAGAAATAGTGTGTTAGGTTAAAATTGTGCTCTTAAACTTCTGCAAGTCCACTGATACTGTTTTCCTCCATGGTAAAACTTTCTATTTCTTCCTGCACTCAGATTTATTAAAAAACCAAAGATTGTTTCAGTCACGGGAGCAGTTGTTTTGTTTATATTTGTTCTTCGTAGTGAAGATAGGCTTAGTACTGTAGTGTGTTAAAAAATGCCGTATTTTAATGTTGCTCTGTGAGGTTATGCTTACGTAAAGAGGAATTAACCCATGTCCTTAAGTTCAGGTTCAGTTTGTTAATGCCTTTTTTTTATTGTTGTGTCCATTGTAGGTTCCTGTGTAGTTCGAGATGCCACAGGGAACGTCAATGACACCTTTGTCACCGAGCTGACAAATTGCACTACTGCAGCCTGCAAACTAAACTATGACTTCTCATCCTGTCAGTCACCGGCAGGGTGTCACTATGGGCTGATGAACAATTTCCAGGTACAGGGCTTCCTCCTTAATCTGTATATTGGGTTTTGTGTTGGTTTTTTTGGCTGGTGTAGCATTTTGGAGGTTGTTTTTTTGTTGTTGTTTTGGGGGTTTTTGTGTGTTTGTTTTTTCCTTGGATTTGTTGGTTTGGAGTTTTTTTAATTGCTTATTAGGAAAACTAGTAGGCTAAATGTGCTCATCTCCATAAATACAAGTTTTATCTGGAGTAGGTGTGTGGTACGCTGTAGCTGGTATGCAGAAGAATGTATGCATGTTGAAAACACTTAGGTGTTTATACACAGGTGGTGTAAATTATTTACTCTTTTTTCTGAGTAGACTGCTTAGATTAGGTGGTGGTGCAGCTTTCTTTAGTTACCTGAATGTCATCATTCACTGGTGGGGATAGATGTACTCATTTTTCAGTGGGGATTTTGAGTAATCACAGGTAGCCTCTGTCAGTAATCTGCTTGCTAAGTTTTTAAGCTTTTTAGAAATTATGCTGACTTTTTAAGACTGTTTTACATATTTATCACAGCATCCTCTTTAATGGTAATAGGGTCATGACTTTTCATTAAAAGTGGTGTTACGGTATTTAAAAATCCTCTACAAGTTAAGGGGTAATTCACAGTCTTTCACCACAGCCAACTGGACTGTCCTTGAACTACTGGTTTGAAAGAATCTAGGGAAAGTGAACTTACTGCCCACTGATTTCAGCTTGGTTTGTGGTAGTCCCATCTTTGCCCAAAGTTTTTCTAACAGGTGTACAAAAAGTTGGCTAGAGATAGAGCTGAAACCCACTAAGGAAATTTTTGTAGTGGAATAATTTGAGTATCTTGTGTGGTGTTAACTTCGTTCTTGTTCGGAGTTGCTCTTGTGGGATTGACAAATTCTCAAAATCCAGTGACTTTCATCATTTGCTTTAAGCTGAAAAGAGCCGACATATTGTCAGATGTACAGCTGTGAATAGCATGTAACTGGTGTCCTCTGGTTGTGTCTTCAAGTCATGACTTTTGTAAGGTTCTTAATGTAAATGTTAGTTGTACTTCTTACAGAGTATTTCTGTCTCCCAAATTATTCTTGTTTCTCTCTGTGGAAAAATGGTTCAGTGGCAATGAGGAGTAGTCACTTAGAAGGCCAGAGGCAGCACAGGGAATGCAGTGCCCCTCACACCCCCTTGCTTTGTTGGAGTTTTGAAAACTTTCTCTGTGAAATTTGATTTTTACAATACCCAGTGGGACCTGGGTATTAGAAAAACACCATTGCTGTGTTTTCCTCTCACCCTCACAGCTTTTGCTGTGCATCTCTGAGAAGAGTCTGATTCTGTCTTCTCAGAAAGAAAATGGTTGTGTGAGAGACTGTTTATCTAAAGAGAGACTTGTCCATTTCATAACTGAACTGCTCTCAACTTTGTATCTCAGAATTTTAGCTGTAAGGAGAGAGATTTTTTCATATGCGGGGCATGGTTTGGGAAGGGGAGTTCAAGCTTGTACACCTCTCAAGCTCAAAGATCTATTTTCTGTATGGTAAATAACTGAGAACAAATACTGCAGAAACTAAAATTAATCTCTAAGGTGAGGTAAGATCATTTTATTTCTCTTACAGCTTGTCAATAGGCAGGTTCTGGGGCAGAAAGTGCCAGTTTGTGTGCACAGCTTTAATGACTTTATCACTTCAGGACACTTTGTGCTGCACTCAGTTCTTCTGGCAAAGAATTGATCTGAAGTTCTGCTGGGGCAGCTCAGGGTTTGGGTGTGTTTGGGCAGCAGATGGATGACTCGTAGTATGATTTACCTGTGGAAATCTTAGATGAGAAACTTCAAATGAGGACAGCTGGTGAGACAGGCTTAGTCAGACTTGCCTAGAAAAACCATCTTTAGTTTCTGTTACAGTCAGTGAATTACAGGTCCTCACAGGCT
>VWZT01012045.1:27533-46225 GCA_013397055.1 Pachycephala philippinensis
AGAAAACAGCCTTTTTTTTTTTTTTTTTTTTTTTTTTTTTCATTTTACAGCCGAACTGAATGTCATTGCTCCAATTATTTCTAATTTCTTCTTGGCCTCATATGCCTTGATTAACTTCTCTGTATTCCATGCTTCTCTTGCAAAATCTCCAGGTAGGAACTACATTTGAGGGGTGGGAGTTTAGCCTTGCAATTCCTTTATGCATAAATGCAGTTTAAAAGGTATTAAGATAATTTAAGGTTTAGTTTAATTATTAAATATATAGTTGATTCTCATGGCATTCAAAGCTTAATATGTTGTATACTTGGGTCTTCTGAAATTTTGAGAACTGGGTGATCCAGTAAGGCTTGGGAGTTAGTAATCTTGTCATTTTTGCTGAAGGAGCACAAGGTAATTCAGAGTTTATTCAGAAACTCAGGAAGAAAGCTTTCTGGCTAATTCAGTATCTGGTGTTGGCAAACCACCCTTTTGTTGTCTTCAGTTTCAGTTAATTTATTTCATCTTCCAGTCCAGAAAAAACAGGAATTGCTGGTGGTACTGCCACATTTTCATAGCTCTTAGCGTGGGAGGTTGGTTAAGCTACAGGAATAAGCCAAAACCTGGTACCTGCAGAACAGAAGTACATCATACTCAGTCCACGTGGCTGTACTGAAATAATTCCCTTAAAAGCTTCTTAAATCACTGAACTGGTAGATTTTTTTTTCCTCCCCAGAGGATGGGCATAAGCATTTGCACAACAGTTCTAACTTTATATTTAATAACTCTATATTTAATACACTTGCTAATCTTGCACGTGTTAGTGGGGATGTGCATGATTTTGGATAAACTTGCAGTAAATAAGGCTGCAAAACAGTGACAGGCCAGTACTTTGACATACCCAGGTTCTGTTTGGGTATATCTGTCCTTTTCCTTTTCACGTAGTGAGAATTTCTATGTGAAATGGTAAAAACACACAACTAAAAACAGCAGTGTATAAGAAACTGATGTATTTGATGATTATTTATGTTTTAGTGCCTTTGAAAGGAAAAATCAAATGTCAGGCAACCTATTGCCGAAAGTCGCTGCAGCCTGATTTAATAGACAGACTGGCACAAGAATCCTCAAACTTTCCTTCTGAGCTGTGCTTTTAGAGGACAAAATTAGGAACATTTACATATCTGTGTGAGAAAGATGCAAATTCGTTTGAAAGGTGTTGGAAAATTGAAAGCAGAAATGTGCCAGTCTGTATTTTTTACATCACTGAAACTCAGACATTCACATGAAATGGATGCAGAATACCAGGGAAAGGAAAAAGACACAGTGCCTTCTTTCTCTTGCAGTATTGTTTAAATTAATTTTCCCCTTCTTTTTTTCTATCCTCCAAAATTTTATTTTGACTAGGTTGGCGCCCTGCTTTCAAATACTACAACATGTGGATTTCTCTTGTTGGAGCTATTCTGTGCTGCATTGTAATGTTTGTCATTAATTGGTGGGCAGCACTTCTAACCTATGTCATAGTGCTTGGGCTTTACATTTATGTCACTTACAAGAAACCAGGTATGTACAGGGGCTTCTTTTCGTCGTGGAGGGGGGAAAGAGGGGAAAAAGTGATGGCTTTGGCAGGGAAAAAACCCAGCAACTTCTTTCTCTTTGGACCATTAGTTTAAGCTTCTGTTTCAGGCTTTTTAGTTGTAATTAAATGGAATTCTTCCTGCATAGTCACTGCTGTTCCCCCTGCTCCCAAATTATGAAGATGCCACATAGGCATAAATGTCTGAATGAAAATTGGAGGAAATGTGGGTATGGAAAATGGTAAATTCGTTGTGGCTATCAAGAGATGTGTATGGAAACAAAAAGATAATGATAGTGGGGTCTGTCTTTTCCTCATAAAGATAATAATCTGAAAGGATATGCTTAATCCAGCGATTTTCCACTAAAAGTATCTGATTTTGTTTAGGCAGTGTTTTGAGATTCAGTTTTTTCATTGCTGTGATATAAAACAGCACTGCAATTTTTCCTCAAGTGGTATTCTTTGGACTGTGAAGTTGTTGTGGTCTTCAAAATATGGAGATTAAAAAAAGTCAGTTCTCCCTTCCCTTTTTGCTAAAACTTCTACAGGAGTGTTATCTTTAAATATAATTGCCTATTTAGCTGTGGAGTTTGTTGACTGGTGTTGTGTAAAATGTGTCAAAGTGTAGCTTAAATCTGTGTTTTCAGTTGATATCCAGCATTCATTTTGTGATCATGTAGTTTTACAGTGGACCACTGTAAATAACATATTGGAACCTCAAATCTTTCAACAGATGTGAACTGGGGATCCTCAACTCAAGCCTTGACTTACCTGAATGCACTGCAGCATTCCATTCGGCTCTCGGGAGTGGAAGATCACGTGAAAAACTTCAGGTAACACCTAAAAGACAGGAAATTCTGTATTCCCTAGGCTGCTGTCACGAGGTTTGCTGTCAGGATTTCCATTAAGTCCATGTTCATCTCCTCTGATTCATCCAAGTAAATGCAATTGCAGATTGAGTGGGATTCTTAAAACAGGTGCCATCCTCTGAGGTTATGAAGAACCTGGCAGCAACACAGTTTTCAGAGAAAGCATCCGTGGCATTTCCTGTCAGTTGGAAAAACCCTCCAGTTCTGACCCCTGGGCTCTCTTGGAAATGATTAGATTTTCCTGCAGAAATACAAGATACAACATCTATATTGCATGTGTACAGACAGTTGAAATAGGATGTGTCAATCAGTTGCGATAGGTACCAGCACAGCCTCAAGGAATATGACAGTAAAACTCAATTACAAATGTAGTAATATGAGTATTAATGGGCTTTCCACTTCCAGACTTTAAAAAAAAAAAAAGAGTGCTGGCTGTTTCAGGTGCAAACCACAAAACTGGAAGTCTAATTAGGAAGCAGCTCTTCGTTCTGCAGTCATAAGGTGCCATTAAAATCCATGATTTATTTACAAGTGTTACATTGCCTATTGCATCAAGCTGCAGCATCATCAAGAGGAAAAAAGAATTGACGTGCTGGAGTGTGTCCAGGGAAGGGAACGGAGCTGGGGAAGGGTCTGGAGCCCCAGGAGTGGCTGAGGGAGCTGGGAAAGGGGCTCAGCCTGGACAAAAGGAGGCTCAGGGGGGCCCGTCAGGCTCTGCTCCCAGGGAACAGGGACAGGATGACAGGGAACAGCCTCAAAGCTGTGCCAGGGGAGCTTTAGATTCAATATGAAGAAAAATTCCTTCACGCAGAGGGTTTTCAGGCACTGGAAGGGGCTGCCTGGGGAGAAGTGGTTGAGTCACCATCCCCAGAGGTATTTAAAAGATGTGTAGACATGGCACTGAGGGTTTAGTGGTGGAATTAGTACTGTTAAGTGTATGGTTAGACTCAGTGGTCTTCAGTGTCTTTTCCAGCCTAAATGATTCTGATTCCGTTCTGTGATTCCAACACTGAAAATTAAATGGAGCACCTGAAGAGATTGAGACACATCACTGTAGGGGATTCACATGATAATAAATATTACCACCCAAACTGAGTTCTGAAGTTTGGACACTTCCTCTTTAAAAATTGATTGAAAAGTTGCCTTTGACTTACTTGCACTAGGTTGGCTCTGCCTTCTAAAGGAAATTAATGTAAAAATGAGCATATGATTCCAGCAGTTCTGCTGGGAAGAGAAGAATCTATAAGCTACGAAATACAAGGGATGTGACTTCCCAGTGGGGGAGAAAAACTTAATCCCTCTGACCTAGTCTTGCCTAAAATCTGTTCTTGAACTTTTTAAATGTGTAGATTTTCAGATTTAATTGGATTACTGAATTTTTATGCAATTAGTCATGGATCTGCTGACAGCTGGGTAACAACTGATCTTTTCGTAATTTAACATAGTCTTATAAAAGCGGATGAGGTTATTACATTTTCAGTGATGATCATGTTGTTACGGTTAACATTTGGAAGAAACTCTTATGTTAATAAAAATAGCCCAGAACTCCAGATTAATTCCAGTCTTTTTTTTCCCCCCTCATACTTCTAGACCTCAGTGCTTAATTATGACAGGTGCTCCAAATGCACGTCCAGCTTTGCTTCACCTTGTCCATGCTTTCACCAAGAATGTGGGCCTGATGATCTGTGGCCATGTACATATGGTAAGTTTATTCTGTCTTTACCTTATAAAGTTACCTTGGTGGTGTTTTTCTCCTGTTTGGTTTGGTTTTTTTTAACCTGTTTGCTTTTTGTTTCTGGTTCATGTTTAAGTTTCGGTTTGTTTATTTGTTTGGGTTTTTTTTTTAAATGAAAGTATCATTAGACATTAAAAAGTGCAAAAAGAGATTTATTGGTAAGTTTTGCTAATGTATGGGTCGTCACTATTCCAGTTATGTGTACTACAGGGGAAAAATTGTAAAAAATCAGTACCTTTGATCATTTGATACTTAAATGCTGAAGGAGCTTTTACTTCTAACTGAAGTGAAGATTGGGAGATTGATTCCCTTGTAGAGTTCTTAGAAAGCCTGGGAGAAGAGAAACCTTCTTGAGTAGGGAAGTCAATATCAATTTAGCCAACAGCTAAAAATAGCTTTTAACCTTACAAGTTGTTTTTTATTCCTCGAGTTACCGGATTCATTTAATTGCCATGTGTTTCTTCTCTTTCTGACCAGCCTCTGATATTTCACTAGGTATCCCCGGGTGTTTTTGTCAGAATATCAAGTGAGGATGTTTTCGCAGAGGGGGGTGTGTGTGGGGGTCATTCTGCAAGGACATAATTTGAACAGTTCTTACTACTTAAATGTCTTCTGTCGCAAACCTAAAGAGTGGTTTTGTGATGGTGGGAAGGAAACAATTTTCAAGTAACTTTCCTTCAGAATCAGCTTGTGGTGAGTTGTGTTGATTGAGGTGTATGGTGGCTGTCATACAGGCATCTGTACCAAAACTTCCATTTAGCTACAGAGAGGCTGTGGTATCTCTGATTAACTTTGGTAAATGCATTTTAATGCATTGGGATTGCATAGTTTTGCTTCACATCTTAAGGCCAAACTTTTGTCACATCACTAAGAACATTTAAGCAAGTGTGTGACTGAGAGATGTCATCTAGAACTGACACATGTCACCTGCCCAGACATCTGCAAGGCCTTCAGCACAGTCCCACCTGACATCCGTATCTCCAAATTGGAGAGACATGGATGTGAAGGGTGTAGGATTCAGTGGATGAGGAGCTGGCTGGACGCAGCCAGAGAGTTGTGGTCAATGGCTCCATGTCCAGCTGGAGGCCGGTGATGAGTGGTGTCCCTCAGGGCTGTGTCCTGGGACTGGGGCCGGTGCAGTACCTTCATCAGGGACACGGACAGGGAGAGCAGGGCCACCCTCAGCAGGTTTGCAGCTGACACCCCTGAAAGACTTGGAATAAAAACACTAATTGCTCTTAAATGTGTTTAAATGTTCTACACTTACTAAATATGACTTGCTTCTGATCTAATGAACAGATGAGAGCAAATCAAGTTAATGCAGTCCACATACAGGTATTTTGTCATAAGAAACTTTCAATTTCTGTCTATATAAACTTAATATTTCAGTGAATATGAAAGGACAAACCGAGTAATGCTGCAGAGATATCACATATGTAATCACGGCCTTTGAAAAGTAGGGCTATACAGAAAAGTATAAGGTGGTGTCATCCCTCTTGTAGGAGGGCAACTGTGAAGACTTTTTGGGAGCATATCCTTTCCCTATTTAAAATTACTTTCCTACAAGAAGGGTGGCACTACCTCATTCTTCAGGAGCTTTGACCATTTGGTCAGAATCTGTGTCCTTCTGCAAAAACTGGGCTGCTGTGTTCTTGGTTATACCTCGTCCTATATTCTGCATTTTGATGTCTAGGAGGAACACAAAAGGTTCACCCCAACAGAAATAACATAAAGGAAGTATTTAAAGAGGAGGTGACTTTGACTCCAGGACACAAATACTCCCATAAAGCGTAATACTAAGTCATCCTACATCTGTGTATATTTCTTTACAAAGCCCTTTTCTTTTAAAACTATGTTGTGCTTTGGAGGACAAGCTTGTGCCACCCCCTGGGGAAGAGGGTTGTGCTCTACAGGAACAAGATTGCTAAAGTTTGAGCAACCCTCTTCCTGAAAATGGTAAAAGTTTTTCGGTCTTTGCTGCTGATAATGCTTGGTATTTTGTGGTTTGAAGTGTTTTTGACAGTGTGCAAGCATGTTTGGAGGTTCTCTGAGTTTGGATTAGTTTCAAGCAGTGACATTAAAAAATTGGGAGGGGCTTTTTTACTCCCATTACTCATGTTCCTAATTTTTGTTCCCTCCCCTCCTATTACTTCCTTTTCTTGAAAGGGTCCTCGGAGGCAAGCCATGAAGGAGCTGTCCACTGATTTGGCTAAGTATCAGCGATGGCTAATTAAAAACAAGATGAAAGCTTTCTATGCACCAGTGCATGCAGAGGACTTGAGGGATGGAGGACAATACTTGATGCAGGTAATTGTTTAAAAAAATTAAAGTGCTCAAGATGCACATAGAAATTGGAAGTGGCTTTATACTTTGAAATATGTTCCTGTTGCAAAATTACCTTAAAGCTTTGTAAAGTACTTTATTATTCTCTTAAGCAGGAAATAGAACCTTTAGTTGTGTCAGTAACATGTTATTTTAGAAAATACTTCTTGTTCTTCTTAGGCTGCTGGTTTGGGTAGAATGAGACCTAACACCCTTGTTGTTGGATTTAAGAAAAACTGGAGACAAGGTGATATGAGAGATGTTGAAACCTATATCAATTTATTCCAGTAAGTAGAAAATACAAAGTTTTAGCTTCTATGTTCCATTTCAGTATGTTTGGTAGAAAGTAAAGAAAGACCTTAGTTACATGAAGTCTCTTTTCAGGTAGACCTAGATTTTCCATTCAACAGTCTTCAATACTTAAAAGTTTTTTCTGATACAGAAATCAATAAGCAAGTCTTAATAGCTTTGGCAGATTAGAAATCTCCATAATGACTGTATGTATCTAGAAAGAGTTGTGGCAGAGGTCTGAGGTTTGAGAGCTACTGTCTGAAAAGGAGAAGAAATACTTCACTCACAAGACACACAGCACTGACACCCAGGATAGTACAGAAGGGAGAAGAGAAAGGAAATCCCAGAGTAACTTGGCAGTACTGAAAGGCAGACCAGTCGTGGCTGAAAAATTTAAGAGTAACTTGTGCTGCTACCCAAACACTTAAGGAAAAAAACAGTGCTTATTTTACTTGCACAGAGGTTTCTGTGTTCAGCTGAAGTGCTGCTTAACCCACTTCCTTTGTGCTTTATATTTCTCATTTTCTTCACTTTTAACAGAGAGAGGATGGGGGTTTACAGGCAGATATTAGAAAAGGACAAAAAAAGTCATCTCACCCAGGTCTTTAAGAGAAAAGCAGGGGCACCAAATACAGTGGAAAAATAAGGAAACACTTTGGTTAGTTTTTCTTTTTTTTCCTATTTTATTTTGGGATGGCTTTTTGCAGGAAGATCTGTCAAGGTCACCAAGTCATGTGGTTCTCCACATCCCTAAAGAAACCTCAGGAGGTAATAACTGCAGGTCAAATGTATTTCTGGAAAACTAAAAGTTTCTGAAGCACACAATAGAAGCACATCTAATCTCTACAAATCTAACACATCAAATAATGAAATTAAAATGTTCACTAATAGACAAAGCAAATCTTAAATCAACCTCAATTTTTCTTGCACTTATAGAATACATTGATACTTCAAACATTTCTAATCTAGTCTTACTACTTCTAAAGAAAGTGTTTTAATTAGTGAAATCTTGAGAAATTTCTGTCTGTGGAAATTATATGGGAGGGAGTTCTCTGATTTATGGTTGTTTGTAATGAATGAGGCCTTTATATGTAACGGATGGTGATTAATGACTAATGCAAACTGTATGATATGGTTAAGTTAATGTTTTTCTTGTCTTACATTTTGGGGATGGGGTTGTTACTAATTTTATTCCCCTTTTACTCAGCAATTTATTCAGGGTTTTTGCTCTTTTCTCCAGTAATGAAGTTCTGCCTCTATTTTTGAATGGAGTGAATTCCAGCTTTATCAGATATAATGAGACTAGGCACATTATAGCTAATTTGATATTAAATTACATCATCTTAGGTGTTTTTAACACCCATATGTTTAGGAAAGATGTCAGAAATCTTTAGTTCTCAGATCAAAAAGATCTACTCAAAATAAATACCTTTTTTGATGGAGGGAGATAAAAATTTATATTTCTTGGTGTATCTTACATCTGTGCGGAACTCGAGTGACCTATTCTTGTTGCTTATATTAAGTCACTGTTTACATAGTGGAGAGAGGGAGGAGAAGGAATAGGTATCCTTTCTAGACATTATTTTTCCTAAAATGATGTTCAGTTTAGAGATGCAGTTAATGATTTGGAATTGAAACTGACATTCTAAAGCAAATTTATGATTTTGGACTTCCAATGGCAATGCTTAATCACTGGAATTTGTTCAGGGAGGGTGCATTTTTCATTTGGTTAAAGAAAAAGCTGTAAACTATTTTATTTTTGTCCCTTTTGTTTAGTGATGCCTTTGATGTTCAGTATGGTGTAGTTGTCATTCGCCTCCAGGAGGGCCTGGACATTTCTCACCTTCAGGGCCAAGGTATGACTTGCTTTGTTCCATCTGGTGAATTTCTGTTCTAATTCCCTTGCAAAACTGCATTCTAAAAATACGAAAACTCAGTAAAAAAATCAACAGAGCACCCACCGCTGTTGTGGTACAATAAAATTCAGTGAAATTAGTGAGTGTGAACTGCAAGGTTGTGACCCATGGTCAGCAGCAGAACCTGGGCTTTCTGTGTGTTTCACCTTTCTGTATCTGCAAATTGCAGCTTCCAGAAGATCTGCTGCTTTGGTGAAACTAACTAGTGATCCTGGCAAGCTGGCATCAAATGTTTGGGGCTCAAGCCCAGAAATTGTGGATATCACAACAAATATTGCACAGTGTAGGAAGGCCATTGCGTTTGGCGTGGGCTGCCAACCCCTACACAGACTAATTTAGGGACTCTGAGTAGTCTGCCTCAAATTTATGAAGGTTTTCCATGTGGAAGACTTGGTCATGCTTTGTCAGTAGTGTTCTTAAGTGGAATGGTGTAATTTTAGTTGAATTCCAAGCCTGTGAGCTTTGATGCATCTGCTTACTGATTTGATCATCTGTAATTTGCTCCATACAATGGTGCTACCATGAGGAGCAGTGACACAAGAAGGGGCATCCCCCTCAAAGAGGGGGTTCCTTCGCTGGAAAAGATTAATGTTTTAGTATTTGGAGAGAGTCAGGGAGCCTGTCACCGTGTGCAGGAGGGCAGAGGGGTGTGAGAAATGACAAGGAGTGAACCTGCAGTGTGGAAACAACACTGCAGAGAAAACTGGGAATGTAACACCAAAGTGTCAGAAGAATCTTGGTACCCACTGGGGACTGTGAGTTCGCTTCAGCTCTGACAGCTGCTCCACAGAAAGCCAAACCTGGAAAAAAGACTTGGCAGTGAGACAGATGCACATGGTCTGTGCCATGTCTAAGGCTCATCTTCCTCTTGGAGTTAAAAGTAGAAAAGGAAAACATTGCACCCAGTTATTTTTGGGTTTTTTTCTTTTTTTTTCCTTCTAGTTGTAGTTCCACAGTGTTACCTAGCTCTGTTTTTAGTCTCTGGGAATGCATTCAACAACCACAACCTGGGAAAGTATCAGAAAATGTCAGCTCTGCTCAGAGGAGGAGCGTCTTTGTGCTCTGAAGCCCTCCTGCCCTCTTTGCCATGGTGTAACAGTTGCACTAGAGTGTAATTAATTCTGAACCAGCACTGTATAATCACATTTCTCTGTTGATACCATGTGTAACAATGCAGTGGTTTCTAATGGGTTTCTTGCTTTCACAAAGATCTGCTCTCATCCCAAGAGAAGTCTCCCTGCACCAAGGATGTCATAGTAAAAGTGGATTACAGCAAGAAGTCTGAGACAGACACTTCCATAGCTTTTGCTCCATCATCCAGTGAAAGAGCTCCCACTCCACGCAAAGGTAACTGCTAGTTAGCAATGAAACCTGAGTTTCCTCTCTTTCTCTCTCTCATTCCCTCCTCAGTTCTTCTCTCTCTTTGCCCAGGGATTATTTAGGGGATTTTTCTGTTAGTGGAGTAAAGTGTCATGCTTTTATAGATGCTGCTGTCTAATCACTTAAGTACTTTGGTTCAGTGCTTACCGGTATGTAAAATAAATATTTTTTCTTTTAGTCCCCTAAGTAAAACAGGTGGTAGGCAGTGACTTATAGTGGATTTTATTTGTTACTGAGTTTGAGAGACATTAAAAAATGCTTGAGGATTGTGCCCCACATCTGTATGTTACAAGTGATTGGAAGGCTGCTAAATTTGTGAAGGTTTGTTCATCTCAAAATAGAATATTATATGCATGTTAACAGACACAAGTCATTCAGAATACTTTGACATGACAATAAACAACTTTACTCTGTTCTTACAAGGCAAAAGCATTAATAGTTAGATGGGCAGTGGAGGCATATTTAATTTTTTTTGAAGTACCAATGAATCTTAGGATTTGGTAGACTGCATTTTCTGTGTGCTTTTCTCTGTGCGAAAATCTGCTTCATTTCACATCTTTATTTTCTAATTTTTTAATTTACATTTGCATTGTTTTCATTAATATCACAAAGGAAATTAACCTTTTTATTTTGTATCTTTAAAAACCTTCCAGAGGAGGACGAGGATGGAAAGACCTCTACACAACCACTGTTGAATAAAGGCAGGCATTTTCCACCTTTTTGTGTTAAATCATTCTTTCACATTGTTGATTTCAGTTTTCCTTTTCTAATTCTTTCTACACCTAAGTACCAGAGAGGAAAATACCAACCATGCAATGTTAATTTGTTTCTCCATACCTGCTTTAGAACATGCTTCATCCTTAGGGACTAGGCTGTGAAAAAAAAAAAAAACCAACATTGCGGAAATTCCCAGAAGAAGTTGCTACTGAGAAAGGATTGTGCATAATTGTTGGAATTAAAAAAAAAAAAGAAAAAGCTTTTCTCTTAAAGTAATGTTTGAAATGTGTTCAGGAGCTTTCTGCTTTCTTAATTTTGTGTCTCAGGTGTCTGTCTGGGTCCTTGCTTGGTTCAGGAAATACCATCTGAGGGTGCAGTGGAAGTGCTTTCAGTTTATTCAGTGTCTCTTCTAAAGCCATGGTTGTTGCTCTGTTATTTGGAATAGTTCAAGATCCCAAAAATTAAGGTGTAGTACAGCTACTCAGTGAGGTGAACATGTGAAACAATGCAAAGTAGTCATTCAAATCAGCATTTTCAGATCTTAACTGAGCAGTTTTCACTTCCTGGTTTATTTCAGACTTGTTCTGCATTAATCAGGTATTTTTGCCTTAACTACAATTCATCTGAACTGTTTGGACATTTTCTTCGTAATTTCAGCAGCTAGAAGCTTTTGTGTTTTAATAATGGAAAGTGAGATTACATCTTGAAGCACAAGATGGCAGTTTGGAAGAAGTCCCAGTATGCAATAAAGTAGTATATTAATGTAAATCAGTCACAGATGTGCTCTAAATTTAAAAAATTCCTAATAAAATAAGGAGAGAGATGAATGTCAGACTCCTGGCTCTTGCTCAGACTGAGGTTTTAATTAAGAGAAAGAGGTTAGGATTTTTTTCCTGCAGTTCAAAAGAAAATTATCTGTATTATTCTAACTGAAAATGCTATTATTGTCTTGTTCTCAGTAAATCAAATAACTTTGTTATGCAAAACAGTACTTTTTGCAAAAGACAGGGCCCAGTATGCATAAGTAGCTTTTATTTCACCACATGCTTGAAGAAACCTGGGTATAAGGGAAGAATTGCTTAGGACATGGTATTTTCTTGTAAAATTAGTTATCTGCATATTTTTAGGGAAACTGTCATTTGCAAGAGGTAGAGTGCATGGCCTAAAGCTCTGGAGCAAAGTTAATTAAATTGTCCAGGCAAATGCCTGGGTAAAGACCTCACACATCCTTTATTTCTCAGATGCCTGCTAAATGACTTCAGCTGCTGAAATTACGAGTCTCCAGACTCCCTAAATAGAGCCAGTTCAGTTTATATCCAGTCAATCAAAATTTGAAGTTGGGTTGGGGGGTGTAAAGCAAAATTTTTAATTTAAAAGTAGGTATATTGCAAAATATTAAGAGTCGCATTTGATGATTTTCAGAGTGGTTAAGCAAAACACTTCAAAACCAAAATTTCACCATACGTTTTTTCCAGATTCGAAGAGCTCATCTGCTCCTTTAAACTTGGCTGACCAAAGACTTCTTGATGCCAGTTCTCAGTTCCAGAAGAAACAAGGCAAGAGCAATATTGACGTCTGGTGGCTCTTTGACGATGGAGGTAATGTGCTTTATACTTTAGAAAGCTTTAAATGTTGATTAAAAAATTACCGGAGTAATTTTGGATTGTTAATAGATGTCTGTCAGTCTGTATAAGATCTGTACTATTTAATAAAGTGCCGTTTTCTTAATCTTTGTCAAATTCTGTTGTAAACACAGGTCTGACACTGTTGATTCCTTACCTTATTACAACCAAGAAGAAGTGGAAGGACTGCAAGATCAGGGTGTTCATTGGTGGAAAAATAAACAGGATTGATCATGACAGAAGAGCGTAAGTTTGCCTTAAAAATTCCGTTTCAAGTGCTAATACAGCATGTTGCACATTGGATTATTTTCTCTTTTTACTTACTTCAGCTGTACTTTGCTTGAGGTATAATTGTATTCTATTGCCTTTCTCCAAAAAAGGTTTAGTTTCCCTCAGATTGTTTTTGGATGAGTTAGCTCAAACGAAGTTTTTATGCAGTATTATCTGACACTAATACTTTATTTTTCAAATACTTTCTGAGATTATCTTCAAGGGAGAGCTCTTCTCTTATTTTAAAGCCATAAAACTGTTTCGGATTTTTTTCCAAAGCATGTTGTTGATTTATAGTCATATGCCAAGTCAGTTTGATTTTTCTCCTTGTTACATTTAAGATGCCTTTTTTCTGTTTCTTAAACCAGTTCTTTTATTACCAGACATCTATCTGTTTAACCTCTGAAAGAATTAAAACCATGATCATGTGTCATGCTTGTTTTTCTGATGCAGGATGGCTACTTTGCTCAGCAAATTTCGGATAGACTTCTCAGATATTACGGTTCTTGGGGATATTAATACTAAGCCAAAGAAAGAAAAGTAAGTCTCAAAACATACCTTGTTTGTTCATTGAATTTGTGATGTCTGTCTTAAATTTAGAACACCTCGTTTTTTTCTACATAGGTTATGGTACAGGGGTTCTTGTGACATCCAGCGTTTCAAAAAAATGCAGGAAATTAATAACTTCTGTGTCAAAGAATATAGAAATCTGTATTTTTTTGGATCTCTGGTTCTTAGACTGTAATACTAAATTCGGAAAAAATAGGTTAAAAAAAAAAAAAAATCTACATTTTCTGGAGGAATACTCTTTAAAAAGAGTAACACTCACCAAAACTTAAATGATTTAAGTCTCATGTGGAGTCTTAGTTTAATACAACAAAACTTGGTCTTGAAATAGCCTGATCTGGGTTTTTTTCTTTATTTTTGCCTTTTTTAAATTGCTTGGACAGTTAATGTACACAGGAATGATCATACATAAGATATTTCTTACTTCCAAGTCCAAAAAAGCATTAATCTTAAGATGGCTTTGAGCACAAATTTGTAACAGAATGTGTATGACCTAAAAATATCCTCCTTTCCCATTATCTCCGTTTCCCCTCGGGCCTTCTTGAGTATGCTGAAGTGGTAAAAATACCTTTTATATGGTTGTGCATTTATCTGAAAGTCGTGATGTGCCGTGGAAATTGAGAAGTGTTATTTTAGAACTTGCCTGAATGCTAAATGTTAATAGGATTTTTTTTATACCCTTTTTAATAGTTTTTTCTTAAAATATTTCTAAATATCATTTAGATATTAACAATAACTGAAAATTGAGTGGAGGAAGGTTAATTTTTAACATTTGGTGTGCTGTATAATATAATATTTTTAGTAGTTCTCCTTTTTGCTCAGCCACAAAATAGCAGATCACATTTGTTTTCTCTCTTTTGATTAAGGTGAAGTCATTGTACAGTAAAGACCACCAAGGGTAGATACAAAGATGTTTTGTTTGTAATGTGGGTATTTCCTGGAGGAAATGTAGGTAGAAAAGTAGGAAGATGAGAGTTGTTCTTTCTAGTAGAAATTAATTCCTCCTCAATATTCAGAAGGTTTTATTCTGAAATTCTTGCTCTAAAATTCTGGTAAATTCAAAGTATTCTTATTTTTACAAGTGCAACACGAAGACTTAAGTCAGATCTCTGTGCTTTTTTCATTTGAATGTGGCTCCTGGACTGTACTGGAAAGAGATAAAAGAAGCAAAATAAAAAGATCAAAGACAGAATCCTAAAAGCAATAACATGAGACTTGATAGCTGTTTTTTAGTGTGATGTGTAAACTCCCCCTCTGTCAAAGTTAGTTCTGAAGAAGCTGCTCCTAGTTACTGTCTATTTTTTTAAGGATAGCGTGTTCAGCTTGTAAAAGTAGAGGGAAAGTATTGAACTGAGAAAACTAGTTGTGTGGTGAATTGTTTGCTGACTCACCGTGCCTGCATGTGCAAAGAGCTGATTCGATGTTCTAACTGCAACAGGCAGAGAAAAAAACCTTCCAGTTTTTTTTTTTTACATAGCAATAAAACCTAATTTCTGATACTGTGAAAATAATTTTTGACATCAAGACTCATACCTGCTCTAATGCTTGTTTACTTAATCCTTCCAGTATTGCAGCTTTTGAGGAAATGATAGAGCCCTTCCGACTTCATGAGGATGATAAAGAACAAGACGTTGCAGATAAAATGAAGGAGGATGAGCCATGGAGGATAACAGATAATGAACTTGAGCTTTACAAAACAAAGGTTCTGTTTTCTTTATAGTGTTAAGTCAGTTAAAACTTCCTTCTCTCTGCTGCATTTGTGGTTGTGACAAAAATGAGTTAATTCTTGTTATTCTCGCTCTTCCATAGCAGTTTTTATGAGCAGCAGATAAAATGCAGCGTCTAAAACCATTTAGATGGTTCACAAAAGCAAAAACGTTTTGCATTTGGATATGAGCAGGGGCCAGATTGCTTTCCTACAGTATTTTAGCATTTAGTTTTAGAATAATTTAGTCTGTATCCAGGTATTTGTGACTTTCTTTTTTTTTTGACCAAGCTAATGTTTTTTGCTTCATTATTCTTAAAAAACACCACTGAAAACCAAACCAACACTTTGTGGTGCAAAGGAGTAGTTAAAGGTTTGACATCTTTCCTGAGCTATTGTGCACCACAGAGACGTGAGAAGTATTTCTTCTCAGATGTTTCTTTGGAGGAGAAAATAATGGCATCCTGTAATAGGGTAGCACCTGGCTTACTTGTACATTTTAAGCTTGCTCCTCTTTTGTCCCAACCTTACAACCATAGGTTTTTTGGTAATAAGTTTCCACACGGAGGTGGAAGTACCTGCTTGTTATTAATTAATCATTCCAGTTGGTCATACTGATTTTCTTTTTTTTTTTTTTAATGAACTTTTTGTACATTTTACATAAAAGCTGTTCCTAACAAGTTTCCTTTCATTTACAGACTTACCGACAGATTAGGCTAAATGAGTTGCTGAAAGAACATTCAAGTACAGCTAACATAATTGTCATGTAAGTAAATGATCTGGATTTGTGTATCAAACGGATACAGAGCTGTAATTTGAAATATAATGTAAATACAGATCAGGAACAAGCCTTTGCCATGGCATTGAAGTATAGAAATACTCAGGATTTCAGTGCTGACTGTATATGTTTTTTAGAAGTATGGAGCTACTATTCTGCTGAACAAAAAATGTCTAGAGCTGTGCTTTTGATTATGCTGCTTTAGTTGATCACCTCCACATTGGTGGTGCATCTCAGGATTCTCACATTCTTTCTACTCCTGCATGCAGTTACTTCCCTCTTTTTAAAGTCCTTCCTTTGATTTCCTTTTCTAGGAGATCTCTCTAGATAAAGTTACGTCGTTACCTTGCTCACATATTTCTGTTTAAAATTGCTTTTGGTGTGAACAAGCAGGAGGCAGATCGTAGGTTTCTTACTCTGCTGTATTTTAAAATGTTGAAGAGCCTTTCAAGAGACTGTCCTCAGCTGAGGATTCTGTATGAAGCTGCCTGAATGTTAAATGGTGGTGACAGGCCAAAAGTGAGGGGGGAATAAACGTAAAGGCCAGTGATGTTTAAGATACAAACTCAAATCATGAATTCTGAAGGGGGGGAAAAATAAATTTGAAAAGGAGGAAATTTGATGTAAAATTTAGATCTTTCTAGAGTCATCTGTCACATTTACTATGATCTGAGTTGCACCTCCCAGGTTCTTCTGACCAGTGAATGTTGTTTCCCTTGTGGTTGCAGGAGCTTGCCGGTGGCACGGAAAGGGGCAGTGTCCAGTGCTCTGTACATGGCGTGGCTGGAAGTGCTCTCTAAAGATCTGCCACCAATTCTCCTGGTTCGTGGGAATCATCAGAGTGTTCTCACCTTCTATTCCTAAGAGTACTGCATATGGCACAGCTGTGATGAAATGGTACTGCAGTGCCCAGGGGAGAGTGACTGGCGTGGTCTATAGAGTTCATTAACATCACAAAGGCAAAAAGTGACTCTTCTTTCACTATTTCACTGACTTGAAAGCACACAAGGAAAGTCACTGTATTTCTAAAGTTGTGACATCTTCAGTTTTATTCTATATTTTCTGTAATTTAATCTTGCTTAATGGGGGAGGATTCCTTGTTAGACTGAAGAACAAGACAAGCTTTTTGTTTGCTATTTGAATAGCAGCAATAAAATGTTGTATTTTTGATCAATGAAAGGATTATAGATTTATAAAAGCCTTTTAGCCTTGAGGTGCCTTTTGAAATTAACCAAATCTCACCCATACATCCTATTTTGTAAATTTATATAGAATGTCAAAATCTGCCTTCAACTAAGAGTTTAGATCAGACTTCCTTTAGTTTTTAGTCTATTCCATATTACAATAAAAATGAATGCTGCTTTTAAGTCTTCCATTGAGCTATTAGTTCTTAGTACTGTATGTTTTCTATCGTCAGAAAGTTTTTTGGTTTTTTTATTATTATATCTGTTAGATTTAAAGGTGAGAATTGGGGCAGGTCAGTTGAACTAAAGTGAATCCCTGATGTTACTGTCACTAGGTTTTTTAACAGTTAAAACTAATTCTGCTTTTAGAGAGGGTTCTTTTTCTCAAATTTGACTCGAGTACTACTTTGGCAGTAGTCTGAGACAGCTAATTTTATTTACCTTGGCAGAGGGTAGTATCCTCTTAGTCTTAGCTCTGCTGTGAAATCAAGCTCATCTTGCTGGCTGAGGCTTTTTATCTTAATACAGATTGAAAGAAAACAAAAGACCTGTCCTAGTTCTTGGCCTCTTATGTTTTAGTGTCACTTTTCAACTTATTTTTGAAACAAAACTCGACTTAAGGCTTGAATGGGGATAATACAAGCAATGTGATGCTATCTAACAGAAAACAGTAAACACTATGTGGAATTGTGCTATCCAGTATGAAATGTAAAAGCTGCAGTTCTCTCGCATTTTTCAACAAATGGTTAAACGGACCACTAAGTTCTTAGGGGAGATGTTTTTAGGTCAATTCATTCAGTTGTCAGAAAATGAATTTAGTCTTATTAAATAAAACTCAGGTTTGATCGTCTAGCAATTTTGATCTATTCCATACATCCTACTTTATACATTTTCTATGTTCAATAAAGAAACTGCCAGTCTTGTGTGCCCTTTCATTGTATATTTTGGAAACTTCTTAATTTAGTCTACTACGAACACCTGCAAAAGAAATTTCACTTGAGCCTTTGTATAAAGGTTAGTAATGTGAACTGTTTTTTAAATTCCTAGTATTTTTTGGATAGAAAGGATTGCCTAAAAACATTTCACAAGCTTTTGATATTAGCATTGGACATGCTACTGGATCAGTTTACCAGTGGGTGAGTGACTTTCATTTAAGGATGCACAGAAAAGGTTTTTTGGGTTGTTTTTTTTTGTTGTTGTTGTTTGGTTGGTTTGTTTGGGTTTTTGTTTGGTTGGTTTTTTTTTTTTGCTAAGTACAGGATCAAATTGAAATGTAAATGTTCCTCTTGAAGGACAAAGTATAATCATTGTGTGGCAAGGTAGAGCTTCAATTTCTTGTGATTAAAGATAAAAATACACTGTGCAGGGTACACTGTTGTCAAGTTCTTGGTAAACTGCGAAAAATCCTTTTTTTTTTTGTTTTTCTTTTTTTTTTTTGCTATTTCGGTCAATTGGATTTGAGACTATGAAATCATTTCACTTTTGAAAAAAAACTTCTAAGACAAACAAACATGCATGTCTTGCTGCTAAGTGTGAGATAACTGATGCCAGCATGAACCCAGCTTGTTATGATAAAACATTGTAAGACAAGACACAGACGGTGTGGGGTCAAAGCACTGTTTCCTTCCAGGTGAGGGGATGTGGATCAAACTTACCAACAGAAATATCACAGGTTTTACAGTGTTTTTGCAGGGGATAAGGTTGTCACATTGTGCATATGGAATCATTGCCACATTTCTCCTTGTTTTGTGGGTAACATTCTTTTGAGCAGATGGACAGTATGGCAT
>VWZT01012045.1:46243-60103 GCA_013397055.1 Pachycephala philippinensis
GGACTTAGTGCTGCTATCTTAAAAAAAAAAAATACAAAAACAAAACGTGCACAGGTACACTTATTTAAAAAAGGTTTATTTGCCCATTCAGGAAACCATTGCTTGTGATCTGTAACACAACACAGAAACCAAATGAAGTGTGTGTATACATGCATATATGTGTATAAAATTATATAAAGTATATCTAAATATGCATATGGGGATAGTTAAGGTCATGTCTGTGAAATACCCGTAGGATGCTTTTCACATGCACTCTCAGGAGTCCACTAATGCTAGGCATGAGGGCAAACTCCAAGATTATTTGCTCACTTAAATTTGAACAGTTAATGGTAATTGTCTGCGACGGATGTCAGTGGCAGTCACTCCAACTCCTGCTTTGATTTTGACATCAAATTTACTTACGTTCCAATCATCACCAATGACATGAAAAATTAAATCACTTACACATGGCAAGTCATACCTTCTTAGAGATTAGGTTCCTTCGTATGGGTTTAGAGAGACAGTAATAGGCTGGTGAAAATCAATTATTTATTTGTTCACTTGTATTTAGGTTTCCTTTTACATACATTCTTTTTATATGCTTTTTTTCTGACATTACATATTTAAAAAAAAATAACTAAAAATAATTTAAAAGATTTGAGCGTTAGTGGGTCGTGGCCCACTTGGTTTGAAGATGTAAGATTTGACACTGTACTGTAACTGTCCCACACAAATGCTTTTCTAATGTTTTAACGTAATTATTGCAGTTAATACTTTGTACCAGGGGGATGTCACTGCAATAAAAGAAGTGAATTCAATACAACTCTCTCGNTGATGAATTTCGTTCCTGACATGAATATGCTTATTGCATCCTTTGTAGTCAAATTTGCACAGGACCAGTGAAACTTAAAGCAATTCGTGTGTCTGGTGACCAAAACCATGTTGCTTTTTGGGGAGGAATGTTTGCCTCTAGTAGGGTAGAAACAGCAGTGGCTGCATAAGAAATTAACCTTGTAAAATCTGCCAGACAGCACAGCCCCATCCTCAGCCACCCTCAGCTGCAGTGGTGGTGTCTGAAAATCTGTTGCCGTTCCTTTTGCCCCCGAATAAAGAGAAGGACTGTCTCAACTCCTCTTTTTCCCATTAAAGTAGTACTCCACTGGCACATGAAATATGTTGGGAAAACAGCTTGTCAGAGTGTTGCAAAGTTGCTTGTAAGCAAGGTGTATTTCAGTAATGTATACTCAACTAAAAAATACTGAAAATCTGAAGTTTAAAGGCACAAGGATATGAAAGGGTGAGTTCTGTCTTAAATCTTACTTAGAACCACTTAAAGCTTAGTAACCTCATCAGTTTTGGTATTTAATGTCTGCTACATTCAGAGCTCTTCTGCATATCCATTGTTTAGTCATGTTTAAATCGAGGCCTTAGGAGTGAGGTTTGGAGGCCACTAGAAGGGGAGAGCTTGTTAAAAATGCACTGCCAGCTCCCATGGCGTTGGCTCTGCGCTGGTTTATTCTGTAAAGAGGCAGAGGTTTTTAGCAGCTTTTTCCAGATCCTTGTGTTGGCTGGAGAAGTGTGAAGAAGTGGATCCGAACAATGACATTACCATTGGTGAATTCATATTTATGTGACTTCAAGTCTGTGTTTGAAGCTAAAAACGGAGGATTTGATCAAGATTGATCTCGCCACTTTACAGAGAGTGAAGGCTCACCCTGCAGAGTGTGACTGCTGTGATTTTGTTTTAAAACAGGGAAGCAGGACACCCCTCACCTTGGTGTTTGTTCTTCACCAGCCTAATTACACTTCTCACATAACCCTTGTAGGGTCCTGTGAATCCCAAAACCTGGTTTGTGTCCAGCTGGGGTGGGAGCCAGGCTTCAAGTCAGTGAGACCACACAGGCAGCAAGTGGTGCATCACCAAATCCTTCCTGTGCCTTTGTGTGGTGCACAACAGAGGTTTGCAGAGCTCAGACTCTGGGTTAGGTTGATGGAGGCCACTGCCTGCGTTTGGGACAGAGAGATGCGAGTTGGTGCAGAGCTTTGAGTGTTGAGATGGAATGAGTAAAACCGGTGTTAATGAGTAAAACGAGTGTAAACTGGTGAAGCAGTGGCAGGCACATCCTCCGAACAGCAGCAGGGAAGATGTTTTCCTTGAAGAGGCTTCCTACAGCCAAGGGTGCACCTGGTGCTGACAGACTGTGTTCCATCCTTCAGGCAGAATCCTCTGGACTTGCTGACAGCTGCACCAACAGAATTCACCAAGGTGAGCCTGTGCTGACTTCTTACATCCCTGTTCTTACTGAGCTGAGAGCAGGAGAAAGAACCTGAGAACAGTTTCTTTGTCGCTCTCCCCCTTGATCTGCCTGCTGTCTCTTCCAAAATGTTGGCTTTGTATCTCCAGGAACCCTCTCTGCACCCAGCCTGCACAGCCAGGTTTATCTGCACCTCACAACATAACGGGGAGCAGGGACAGGGAATCCCTCAGGATTTAAACTGTCAGGCTGTGCTAAATTGAACTTTTTAACCCGTCCTCCTCTAAAGATCTCTGAGTAGTGAGCCAGTCTACAGCGAGCAGCAGCAAAGGCCTGCAGGGAAACGTCAGCCTGCTCTGCCTTGCTAATACTGATACAAAAATAAAAGTAAAGCGCCCTGTCTTGTGCCCTTCACAGCCCTCGCACCCCTGTTCACAGCAGTCTGATGGCAGCAGCCCCTGGCTGTGAGAGATTTGCCTCACACTCCTGCTCCCTCTGGATCTGAGATCTGAGGAAAACCGACCCTGCTGAGCTGTGGGCAGAACAAATTCCAGCCATGGAGGTTCCATGTTCAGGTACATCCCGTGGCAGTCCCTCAGTTCCATCCACAGCAGTAATAAAACTCCTGCTAACAGAACATCATTTTTTGTGAGGGAAACCCTGTTCCTGCACAGTTTTCTAGGAAGTCGAACTAAAGTTGTATCACCAGGTGGCACCACTGCCTTTCAGCATTTCATGGAATGCCTGAAGCTGCACTGTCAAATGCCTTCTTCCTGCACTGTTCCATTGGTTTCATTGATTAAACGACTTTGCACTTTGAATAAACAACAAATATCAGCATAATAACATTGTTTTGCATAATTTTTTTCGTAATTTTGACTGGATTGGAGAAGAGTTTAGTATTAATTCCGCCGGGCCCTGTGGGAAAAAATTCTGTGGTTTTGCTCCAAAGGGATGCAGGAATCTCCAAGCAGATGCTGCCTGATGAGTTCAAACAGCCTTTTTACCACTGAGTAACCACTTCATAACACACTGGGTGATGTTTGCTTTTCGCAGTGGCTCTTTCCAGCGGTGTTAACCTTTGAGAGCTGAGAAATGCTGCAGGCAGAGAGATGTGAGAAAAGAGAACACACTGACATGTCCCATCTAGTTTCAGAGTGATCTATAACATTCCAATAAGTTATTTTTGCTTCATAAGTAACAAACCAAGACAAGTGTCTGCCACTGTCAAGTAAAAAGGTGGGAGCTGGACAAAAAAAAAGCCTTGTGTCATCCCGAAATATTCAGGAACTGGGCTGTTTAAAGTACTGCAGGAAACTGAATAAGGTAGCACTAGACATTTTCAAGTTAATTTACCTTGAAAATAACTTTATCACTCTGACATGAACAGTTTTACAGCTACTAAATCTTGGAACATCTCTCTGCAACTAAATTTGCCTCTGCAAAACAGATGGTAACATGGAGTCGGTCACGAGCAAAGGATTTCCACAGGCTCTGCCTAAAAATTAGAGAGCTGGGATTATCCTTGAAATATCCTCAATCCCAGCCCTGTGAGGTTACTCATTTTTTCAGACCAAGCTGCCTGGCTGGGTGGTTTCTAAATTATAGGGACTCCTGAATAATTCCATTGTACTACTGTTACCAATTGCACACAACAACATTTAGAGTAGTACTAAATAAAATTTCACATCAAGCAAGCGGTGGGACACCTGTGCAAAAGAATGTGCCAGATAATCCAGTGTTAGCCTGTGTGTTTTATGAACCCTGGGGGTAATTTAATGCACACTCTGATGAGCAGCAGGATGAACAAATGATGGACAAAAATGGAATCAAAACCATTTGATAAGGTGCAAAAAATACCAGCACGAAAGTTAAGCTTGTAGTTTAGGCACCTGGAAAATCATGGCAGGTCAAAGCACGGTGCCTGCCAAGAGAAGCAAACATCACTCTGCAGAGTCAACCAGGGACAGCTATTTGCAGAATGAACAGGTGAAATCAAGGCTAACCACACTCTAGTGTGGGCTTTGATGTGGGATTTTGGCTAGCCTCATACAGATTTCATGTCGTGGAGCGTTGTTAAGAGTCTTTATTCTCATTAAAATCTTTCTGTACCCTTCAAGCAGTAACAGTAATAACTCAGGCATGGCAGGATTTATGAGGAAAGTTCAGCCTTACATGACAAACCTTACTGAGCACTCTTAATTCACAAAATTTTTATTTTCATTGTATTGCAGGGCTTGAGGGTAGCTTTTATCTTCTTGCCATGTTTGTAAGGATCTGGAAAAATGAGGCTTGATTCTCAGCTGAGACTTGGAAGTGCAAGGTTATGATTTCTTCTCCAGCCAGAACACAGATCTCACTTTTTCCATCCTGTGGGCCAACCCTCAGACCCGTCAGTCATTCTAGAAAACCCATCCTGCCCCGGACACAAAACATTCCAGCCTTAATTTGTGGTTTGGAGTCTGTCTTTGCAAATGAATCCATGTGCCATCACTCCAAAGGCATCACAGTCAAGAAATTTTCACTTTCCCAGGATTAGACAAGGTTAGTAATAAAAACCATCTTCTCCTGCTGTAGCTTTGGCTACATGTAGTCAGTCTCTAAATAAAGGGCAGTAAGCTCTGAGTTGGTACTTTTGTCCTTGTTCTGACAGTAATTAACCATATTCTGTGGCAGCTTTTATGCCAGGAAACAATTTAGTGGTAGAACTCAGCTTAAATCCTGTTTTCTAGGTTTTGAAGTGAAAACTAGTAATACTTTCTCTTCCCTTTAATAGGAAACACATAAAATTAATTTTTTGTAATTACTTTAAAATAACACTTCAAATGACTCTTTGTAATCTACTTTAAAACATTCCTGTGTTGTGGGATAATTAATAGTTCCTGATAAAGAAAAATCAAATACATAAAACATCTTGTTCCTTCAGTCCCTGAGCACAAGGCAAGATAATTCCCAAACCTAAACAGAAGCAGGAGAAGATGTGTAGCATCACTGGCTTCACTGCAATATGTGTGCAGACCTTTGAAACTGGCCTGTGGTATGTGGAGCTTGAAGGAATAACATGGTTCCTCCCAAGAATTCAGGTTTTCATGGTGGAATTAATAAAAGTGAGGCTGGTCAGGTCGCACTGTCTGCCAGGTTTTGGAAGCTGGTGCTGTTTGTCATCCAGGTGAGCCACTTGTAAGCAGTTATTGGGGGATAGGCTGCAGTTTTCTGGGAGGTTTTTTGTTTGTTTGTTTTAAGAAACAGAAATATTTCTGTTTCTTGACACTTAAGGCCCTCGAATGCTCTTGTCAGAACAGAAAGTAATATAAGGTCACCTGCAAAAATGCTGGAGGCATCTCATGTCTGGGCTGAGGAGCTGAGAGTCGTGAAAATTTATGTGTCTGCCACGAGAGTAGCTGTGAAATGATCTGGTGGAGTGAACTGGCAGAAGATGAATCCCTGCAAACGAGATCCTGTGGTTCTCAGTTCTGCTTTGGAGAGGACATCAAAAGTGTTGTAAGGAAATACACAGGAGGACAAGGAGAGTGTATGAATGCCTTCTGTGCATACTAAATCTTTTTCTAAAAAGCACTTTGTACTATGGAAGGGCTTAAAGTGTTTTGCCTTTTTTTTCCTCACTGTTTTTTGTCTTTTTCTTTTTTTTCCAATATAAACCATTTAGTTATGGAATGCTTGATACTACTTTCACCACTGAAAATTTGGGGTTTTGACAGCTTGTGTGGATCATATTCTGGATTCTGCTTCCTTTTTATTTTTAACAAATCTTGGTTTTTCTCTGGGTCACTTTAGAATATTTGCTCTTGGTTGCTCCCATCACCCGTTTGTTTGGTGCAGACTGCATTCTACACCTGAATGCACAGTTCTTTGTATGCTACTGCATGGCTGCAAGTGAAATTTAACAAAAAAAGTGTTGGGGTTTTTTTTAATTAAGTAGCAACACTAAACAAAAGCAAATCTAAGGATCTTTCCTAGGAAGGTGATGGTTATTTCACCAAAAAAAGTATTTATATGATACAGAAATACTTTTAGTATTTAATCTGGAGACAACTGTGAGAATTAAGAGTTTCTTCTCATGTATACAAGAAATTTCTCTTTTATTCATTTTGGAAAGTATTGTCTGAACAACAGGGAAGGCAGATGTGACTGTAACATTTTTGCATATTCTGTGGATAAATAAGACATGACCCCATTTTCTGTCTGTGTTCATCTTGAAACCTCAGAAACATTTAAAAAATGCTGCTTTCCACAAAGGATGGGTTTGTTGTTTGCGTTTGTTTGTTTGTTTTTGTTAACCATGCCAAGTTATATCCATATTTGATGCCCTTTCCGTGGTGTCTCTTGCTGGGTTTTTTGGTCTTGTCAGCAGCAATGTTTTCATGAGTGTTGAACGTAATTTTAAGGGAACAAGAGCTTTTCAAGCATTTGCTTTGCTGGTGCTCCATCCAGGGTTTGGTTGCTGTCGTTTGTTTTCCTTGGACACTTCCTCTGGACTGCACTTTCCTCAGGAACACGTGTCCTGACGAAGGGCAGCTCAGTTTTCCTCTCTCTGGAAGAAGCTGGGGAACACACAGGAGCAGCCAGGACGTCAGACACAAACACAGGAGCCAGGTCAGGCTGTTTAATCACGTTCTGCTCAGTGCTGCCTGAAGCAAGTGTGGCTCCTTTTCATGGTGGGAAAGCAGGTTTAGGCTGAGGAAGTGCTGGGTGTAACTCAGCTCATCCAGAAGGAAAAAAGACTCTGATTACCTCCATATTCCACAAACTCTGCTATTTTGAAGAGTGTGTGTGTGGTTTATAAAATTTACATCTGTGTTCTCAGCAGCTGAAAAGTTGCTTATTACAATAAAATTTATTTTCAAACAGTCTTCTTCTGCTTCCATCTTGGCTTCAAAACTGGATTCCCCGACAGCTGCTGCTTAGCCAAAAAAACAGCTGTTTTGGGACTGGATGGATCTCATTATTCCGTGGAACACTTAGAAATAGCATTTCTTTGCATCATGTGATAAGAAAGAAGTGGAATTTCAATCCATTTAGTTCACAGCATGTCTGGTATACTTGGTACTTTCCATGGAGTGATATTAATAGATGAGCTGCACCAGGAGCCATCCCAGCAAAGCTCAGCTCTAACTCAAGAGCAGCTATTTGAGACCATCACTCTGTGCTTGGTCTGGGTAAAAATAGTACACAGTGTAAGGATTTCACTGAGTTTTAGGCATGCTGAAATAATAAAAGCCTAAAATACTGTCTGTGTGTGTGTGTCCAAGGATTCAGTGAATGATTATAAAAGGGTTTTTCTGCAAAGTTCAGAGGCCTGTGGAGAACCACACTGCACTTTGCTTATCACTGTCTGGTGATCAATCTTACTGATCAAGGTTGAGGGACAGAGAGCTGAGGTATCTCAGTAGTAAGTTTGGCCTTTAAAATACTGTATAGTTGGGTTTTTTGGTTTTAATTTATCTTATCTAAGCTCTGTGAGACAATTGATAAATTTAACAACAGGCATTTCAAGTTGAATCTTGATTCTTAGCTATGGGTTTTCAGTCTCCCAGCTGCGTGTTTGAAACAATGCCAGAAAAACAAGGCATCCAGCCAAACACAGAGTATCAAAAAAAATGTAAAATTTTGACACAGAAATTGTTAAGCTGGTGTTTGCATAATTTATGAGCAATTTAAATGCGGGGGAAAGGAACTGTGATTATCAGATGGTGTGGGACTGCAGACTTCATTCTAGACCTGAAGATTGTTGTTATCCATAAAACTAGGGCCTGGAAATGAGAGCAGCTTGGATGTGAAGGATTCAATAGCAGGAGACTGCTGCTGGCATTTTAATCTTAGTTTCAAGAAATAAAGCATAAAATATGAAGGCTACACAGTTTTAAAAGCCCATTTGGAAGAGGTAGGAATTGCTGGATTTTGCCAGAGTTTGTCTCAAAATTACCAGATCTGATTGCTCCTTGACATTGCTTCTCTGTGGCTGTGCATAGCCTCAGGTAAAAATATGTGCACAAAATGATGATCTAAGCTTCCTATCTAATTATAGCACACCAGATGTGTTGTATTTGCACCACACAACTTTTCCTCATTGGTGTTAAATGTTTACACCTGACTCAGGCAATTTGTGCCTGTCAGTGTTGTGCGGGAGCAGTTCTTCTCAAGTGTTTACCTCATGTGTTCAAAACTGCTTTTATTTCTGATTTTTAAGAATTTAATAACAGTGAAATGTGTTATGGTTGCTCTGTGTGTTGACTTTTACCTTAAAGCTAATGTTTTTCAACAGAATTGAACGTTCATTTGAATGTTGATGGTTATTTGATATTCCCCCTCCCCATCCTGTGTGGGGCTCTCTCCACATGAGGAACAGCAAGGCCTAGAGATACGAAAATTATTTTACAGAACTGAGGGAGGCCCTTGTATTTCCCTCACTTAGGTACATAATGCATTATTTTTTGCTAAATAAGTAAGCTGAGAGTTGAGTCCTGGTTTTTTGAATGCATATTTATGCTTTGGATTCAAAACCACAGGCCAGGCCTTGGGTACACAGCTGATTCTCAGCTGGGAGTTTGGTGATCTGGCGTAAAATCCAAAGTATTTCCAGAACTCAGGTGTAGTGGTGACAGCAATTCATTAGTTCTCCTCCCTGCAGAGAAAAGGGAGTGTCTGTCTAGCCATGTGCATATTTGTGTTGTTTTGGTTTTGAATGTGGTTTTTTTGGCAGCTTTTTTAGTAATCTTGCCCAAGGGCAAATCTTAGTAGCAACTGACAGGGGTTTTTTGAGTCTACATTGTGCAAGAAGGGCACAGAAATAGCAAATATTTCTTTAAGTATATGAGCAACACAGAAATATCAGAATTTGACAAACTTGCAGAAAAGTATTGCATATTTACTTTGTGTAAAAACATGTTTAATCACAGGACTTTACAATTTACCAAAAAAACCCAAACCCTGCTTGTGTAACAAGGACTTTTTGAGGCATCGAAGGGATGGCACACCAAGAGCTGCTCCTGCTGGCATTCTTTGTGTCTGGATCTGGTTTTCACCAGTAGAAATGGAAATGCTATCACTTTCCTAGCTGATTTTTAATTAGTTGTTTTAATTAATTGTAAGCAGAGCCTACTTTTAGCCAGAAGTAGTTAGGTTTCTTCACAGACTGTTACTGTTCCTTTGATCATTAAATCACTGAAAACTTAATTTTGCTAAAATTAACCCTGAGAAGCTTCAAGAAACAAAGCCAAAGGGGGTCCAAGATTGGACATCTGGGATCTTAAATTCATGGCACTTAAAGGATGTTGGAGTAACGAGAAGATACAATGAAGGCCTGGAAAGCTGGAGACTCCCTGAGGAAAAGAGGATAATAGGACTAAAGAATGTGGGCCAAATTAGCATGAAGAGCGAGAAATCAATAACCAACAGAGGAGGGAACACTAATTAATGAAGAGAATTATGTAGTTTGGAACCAACAATAATTTCTTTGTTTGCAAAAAATGTATAAACGAGTTAAAAAGCTTCACATCAGCTTCAGTGTGGAGGCCGAAAATTTGACAATCACACTCACAAAACTTGGCCAAGAATAAAATAACGCCTGACTTGCTAACACAAAAAAGACAGTGTTAGAGAGGGTCATATTTTTCCTGACATTTTCACAGGATTTGGGTAACAACCTCATTCTTGACAGGCCCAGGCAGGGAGGAGGCCTTGCTCGTGCTAAAACCGTGCCCAAATACACACATCAGGCTTCTCTGCGACCACCCCTGCTGACATGTGGTTGGCTTCTTGGAACGTGTGAGAAACCACCTCCTCCACCAGTTCTGTAATTCTGTGGGAGCAAAGAACTGATTTCCTATCTCTGCTTTAGCAATTTGGTGTCAAACATAGGAGCAGTCACAATGGAGACCAAGGATTTTATCTTAGATGGGAAATATGGTTCTTCCCTCTCACATTTTCATGCCCTCCTGCTTTAAGTGTGAATCAGACATATTTATGCAAGTAACATAAATTATTGGTTTTTAATTTATGACCATGATTAGACTAAAAGACTTTAATCAAACCTATGTCTGTACTACGAAGTATAGACAGTTAAGTCCCTGCTGCCTAGGCCTACCTTAGGTGTTACAATTAGTCACTACAATCTTGTCTCAACTTGCCAAGAGATATTGCAGAGACTCTCTTAAATAGCAATATTTTCATTTTGCTGTTTGCAACAGACTTTGGTGTTTTGTAGCTTCCTGGGACGCAAGTCTATCTGTTCATGTGTAGTCAGCTTTCTCATTAAATCTTTCTCATTAAAGGACTAGAGGCTGCTAAAAGGTAGAGTTTGGAGAAATGGGTATAGAAATATATACTGTGACAGGCAGGATTGCAAAGAGGTTTTGGATTTCTTCCTTGGGATTTTTTTTTTTTTCCTTTTAATTCAATTTATTTTATCATCAGGATTTGAAGCTGGGACTGACCTTTCTGGTAACTCTCTCATCCAATTTAAGATGGTGGATGATAATGCTGCCTTTCTAGAAAAGAGATAAAGCATTTTTTGTACTTTGTATTTACTGTGTAATTAGTTAATGTGAGTGTTACCTGATGATAGTTTCTTAAAAAAAATAAGCTACAAAAATCTAACAAGTGTGCACAGCACATGTAAATAATCCCTGCCGATAAAATCCTCCAGAATTTGTAGCCTCAGAGGGGTCATGGGTGAATATTGCTACTGTTTTCTCTCCTTTTCTGAGAGTTTGACTACAAAGGACGATATGCTCTGCTGTGTGCAGTCTGGTGGCTTTTCTCGCAGTGTTTCCTGGAAAGCTCCCATTTTGGAGAGGGAGTAGCCTTCTCCTAAACCACCTATTACAGATATTAAGTTTTAAAGTTAGTGCTGTCCTATATATATTTATAAAAAGACCCCTAGAGGTCTTTTTATTTCTGTATATGTCACTCATTTTTACCCAGAAGCAGCTTTGAATCATAAGGACACTTGCACAACCATATCTGAAAGTAATGTCAGTGTGGTTTCAGACCATAGGCAGTATTGGTTATTGCTTTAAATCAATCACCAGTTTAACTCTGAACGGAAAAAAAGGACAAAAAATAACCCAAAATAAGCTTTATTGCAAGAAAAGTGTTGTCTTACTGATACAAACGTTCACGAGAAAGCTTTTTTTCTTAAAACATTTGTTTTCAAAATCCCCAAACTCAACAAAAGAGAAGGAAAAAAAATCACTGAGTTTATCTTGTTATAGTCTTTGGTTAGCACCTACATGCAACTGGAACGATCCTGGATGTGCTTTGGCTATTTTCACAGGTGAGATTCTGTTGCATGGCCAGTTACAGGCACAGAAAGCACCACTGAGACATACACTTAACACATGACAGTACGAAATTAAAAAAAGAAAAAAACCAAAAAAAACCCAACCACTAAAGTAAACTAAAACTCAAGTCATTGTACAATCATCTTTCTTACAGAATAAGCTATGATAAAATGAGGCGTGTATAACTACAGCATTAATGAGATTTCTAACAAGTGAACTTCAAACACGTAACTCTCCTCGCCTGCGCTGCAATAATTAAGTTTTGCAGGTGTGGCAGTCCTGACACAGCTCTCAGGGCTCAGTAAATGCACCCTGGTTTCGAGCCAGCACCAAACAGGGTGAAACATTCCCTCCAGAGAGACATTTCCTTCAGCTAGCTGCCTGCAGGAATTAATGCCAGTTTGTGGAGCACCTTTTCTGAGCGTGAGGTGTGGTTGCTTGTGTGGCTCTTTGAGGTCACTGAGGGAAGGGCAGCACGGTTTGGTTCTGCAGTTCTAAGGGGATTAAAAACAGTCCAGGTATTTTGCTACAGGAGTTGTGCCTCCTTCACTATTTGCTGTGGCTGATTCAGGACACAATCCCATTGAGCTGCTGTGAAATATGATACTGTGATACTTGTCCTCTATGACTCTCTTATTTTTCCTTTTTTTTTTTCTTATTTAGTTCTCATTTGCAAGAGTACTTTAGAATACCCTACTATGTGAACAGTTTACAATATCCCACTTTAGAATATCCTACTACAGTGATCCTTCAGCTCTGATATATTTTAGAATTACTTGTATTCTATTTGGATGACCGGTCCAAGTAGAAAAGAAAATGTCTTTCAAATCTACTTTTTCTTTTTCTTAATTAAGAAAGTACCTCTAAAATGTTATAGCTCAAATTTATAAAACTAAAGAAAAACAAGCAAGTTTCCCTTTTTGTTTACATAATTTGTTATTTTCTCCATATATTACTGCATTAAAAATAAATAAACTTCTATACTTTTTTTTTCATTAGGAACTATAGCAAAATACCCAAAGTGTTACAGACTGCTAACAGGAAAAACAATAGCTCACATTTTTGTGCCATTTAGTGCCATACGATGATTCCTTGAACTTTAGCTTTTTAATATACTTTAAATCGAGGTTATATAAAAGATACAGTAACCATGATTTGCCCTTGTAATAGAAGTTTTGGCAGTGGCAGAGTTTTAAGTCACCCTCCTGGAAGGGCGGTTCTGCAGTCTTGGCAGGATGGAAAGGAAGGGCTCTCCCCCTCTGCCTTCCTCCCCCAAAATACACATTTTCAAAGCAGATCCACTTTGAAAAGCAGATGTTCTCAGGTGTTTAGACAGAACAGAAGTGGCTGAAGAACTGGACCACGGCTAATAGAGGTCAACCCACAGCCTCACCCTGAGGGCCTCCCCCAGCTCCCCTTGGAGGTAGTTGTCCTCATGGCTGTGCTCCAGCTGCTCCATCTCCTTCTCCTGGTAGAGTGGCACGCTGGTGATCTCCAGGGTGTGGATTCCAGGCGCTGCCCGGCCCCTGACGGTGTGCAGGTAGCTGGTGCCATCCCTCTGGAGGATCTGGAAGGCTCCATCCTCGTTTCCCCGGGAGATGACGTAGCGCACGCGGCGCCTGAGGGCCGCGATGGCTGGCAGCAGCTCCAGGATGTGCTCCCGGCCCTCCAGCCTGGAGATGTTCACCCTCACCTTCAAGGGGCTCTCCATGTCCAGGCTTCCCGAGATCATCCGCTCCAGCTGGAGGAGGGAAGGGTGTTAAAGCAGAGGAGATGGATAATCAGGATAATTATCATTTTCTGCCTCCATGCCATACAGCATACCCTGTAAATCCTACAGGCTTCTCACACAGGCCTTAAAAAGATGAACAGGAGGCTCTGACTTCAGGTTATTTTGAGAACCTGTTTAACTTCATGCCCGCAAAGAGGCCATGTAGAGGAATGTTACAAACAAGTATTTGAGATAATTTTAAAAAAATCATCAGCAAAAGGCAGATTTGATTTTCAAGGCTGAGGCCTAATGAGGGTTTCTCAGATCCCACTGCAGCCTGGAAAGGAGGAGATGGGAATGTACCACCACAAGGAGAAATCTGTGTTTACTACTGCAATAAAGACCATCCAAGAGGCACGGGTCTTACATTCTTCCAACAAAGAAACATTTCACAACACTGCACGGGAATTCCCTGAAACCTTCTCTGAAAATTCCATACTGTACCATTATGTAATGCAACTAAAAAAGCACGGTGAAAATAAGGAAAATTGTTGGACAGGAGCAAGTAATGCAGTGTTTTAAATACTTGAGCCCCATAGATGACAACAGTAAT
>VWZT01012045.1:70609-88479 GCA_013397055.1 Pachycephala philippinensis
ACAGGAATCCTTCGTTGCATTCACATCTGTAGCTCCCAATAACATTCACACAACGACCATTTTCACAGACACCTGGCTTGGAGCGACACTCATTTTCATCTTTACAAAAAGTATCATATAATAATATTAATAAAAATCATAGTTAATAAGAGCAACAATAGTAAGAACAAAAATAAAATATAATAATAACAATAATAGTACCGACAACAACAAAAAAATTCATTGCAAGGAAATGTATCTGACTCTCTAGAATATATTAAGTATGCTGTGTAATATTTGAAAAATATTTGCAGGATGTGGAAGAATCAACTGATTAAGCCTGGAAAGGGCTTTCCTAGGAATGTTATCCTATTCCATTCCTTGTGTACTTCACCCCAGGATGAAAGCTTTAATGCTTCACAGCTCATAACAAGAAGCAGAAAACACTTGTAGCAGAGCAAGTTCCAGTCACAACATTTACCTGGCAAGTAATATTGAAAGAAAATTGGAATACATGCATGATTTGAGTGAAAAATCTTCACTTTGTAATCATCAAGAGTCTCTAATACATTTGATCTGTCCTGCAATAAATCATATTTCAGTCCACATATTATTTTCGTGAAAGTTTACAGTCTTCATGTATTTTCTTCTACAGCTAATGGCACACATACTGTAAGCAATTACACATCTTTTTTGATGCTTAAAATAAAACCTCAAGTGATTTAAAGGCAGAATTACATGTCAAAAAAAAAAGAAAAAATTCTTGCTAATACAGATTATTTTCCCTGAAAAAAAAAAAATCATAAAAATCTCTAAAGGAGTGTAGTCATTCTCTTGCTGAAGGAATATTGCTACAAAAAACTTCCATTTAAAACATTCACTAAGATGGGTGTTTAATTTTTTTTTTTGTTTTCCCCAGAGAACTTTGGAATGGTCTTGGGGTTTTTTCTATATACCAGAAGTTCAATCTGCTAAAATATAGCTATGGAGGAAAGGTGTTTGTTTACTTGTAGGATGGGGAATTGTTTTGAACTATGGCAGTTCCCATGTCTTTTGCTCTTTATGGCATTTCTAGGTAGTTTCAGAATCTTAGAGTGTTAATTCTTTAAAGAAGTGACAAATTATTTATATTAATGGATAAAGGAAATGTAACTTTTTATTTATGAAAATATTCCTTCCTGCCCATACCCTGATGTCTCATTTGTTTGGCAAATTAATTTTTTAGATGTAACAAATGCCTGAAAAACTTTTGGACTTAATTGTAGAGCAATGGAGTTTTTCTTCTGAAATCCTTATTAGTCATTTAGAACTACATTGAAACAAAATAGAAAGTTTAAGATGTTGGGTATCATAAGATGTCTTACGTGCCGTTCATGAATTGTTATTTTCTGATTCAATATATACATATACAAAGAATTTTTAATTTGTTTTCTTGTGTCAGTTTCATTAGATGCGTTCTTCTCTTCCTAAGCTTTACCTGTGCATCCTTCTCCATCAGGTCTCTGGGTCATCCCAGGAGGACAAATGCACACAAAGGTACCAATCAGATTTTTGCAAATCATGCCTCTTGATTCACAGTCATGGAGACCTTCAACACACTCATCTAGATCTGGAAAAAAAAAAAAAAAATTGTGTTTGAACTTCCTTCCAGTGGGTTTAGTTCCTGAAGACAAATAGCACTTTCTCAAGATGTTTCCCTAACTAAAAAGCACTTACGGAGAAGTCCAAAATCTATGATTATTTGCAGTTATCTCAATCTTTGTGAGTAGTATCAGCTTGTCATGTTAAAGATGAATTTCACCATGGTGACATTTTTGGCTTTGCAGTCCCTATCAAGGGTTACACCTGATGACAAGAACACTAAATACCGCTTTTTTTGGGTTGTGAAAAGAGAAAATCACCTGCTGGGCTGTTTGCTACATTTCACAGAGAGGATGGATGCAAGATGCACAGAAATATTTGGATTATGCGTTGGTGATGGAAGGTGGGGAGAAGTTTATACATCAGTCATTACCTTTGCACATCTTTTGGTCCTCCCTTAGCTCATATCCCACTGGGCAGGTGCACTCATAGAAACCGTAAGTGTTGATACAACGAAAAGCACACAGCAAGGGGTTCTGAGCACACTCATTGATATCTGAGAGAAACAAAACAGTCATTGTCTACTAAGTTTCAAAACAATCACCCAGAAGGTTTTATTACACCTATGTTTCTCTTGTCAGCTAAAATTATCAGAAAGGTAGTAATTCAAACCATTAGCTTTTGAGTAACTAAAGAAAATTAAACAATGCTCTGCTTAAGAATAATGGCATAGTATATATATAGAACTAGCCTATTTTAGATTTTTAGTATATGCTCATTTTTAGTGTACTTTTGTGGTGATGAGAAATGCCAGCTTCAGAAAGCAAAATAATTATGATTCATAAAATATAAAATTTGTGAGCATGCCCCAAAATGTAGTGTGGGAAGTCCTGTGATAAACTAAAAGTTCTGCTTAAATCAATTCTGATTTCCTTTCCAATGACACATTTCAAAGCACAGAAACTTTTTTTTCCTCTGAGTTATTACAGAATGAAAGACATGGCTAATAAAGTAATATGAATGCTGAGGACTGGACAAAAGCCAAAGGAAAAAAAGAAGAGGACGGGTTACCTTCACAATTCATCATTGGGCCTGGCTCAAATCCTTCATGACAGCTGCACTCAAAGCTGCCAACCACATTGGAGCACGTTCCGTTTCCACAGGGGTTGCCAATGGAACATTCATCAGTATCTGTACATAATGAATAAATGCAGAGTGAAGAGAACTGGGACACACATTCAAGTCAATTAAATTCAAGTTCCAGCTCCTGTAGCTGCACACACCTATGCAATGCACTCCTGTGAAATCCAAGTTGTACCCCATGGGGCACTCGCAGCGGAACGATCCATCAGTATTGATGCAGTGACCATTGGAGCAAATTCCTGGGCTTTCCAGGCATTCATTGACATCTAAAAAGTAGGAAGGTATTAACAGCCATTCAGTTGATGCATTTCAAGTCTTAAAAAAAGCATTTAAAAAAATCTAAGCACCCTATTATGTTTGTCTCTAGCCATGCACTTCAAAAAGTGTTCTTTGAACACATTTTACAGGTCATCCTCTTGTCACTAGCAACTGTGAGGAGTAAGCTGCCACATACTGTAATATCCAAGTATAGTTTTAAGTATTAATATTTACTTTTTATTATCAGAAGAATATCTACCTTCACGTGTGTCATCAATTCCAGGAATGGTTCCATGACCATATGGGCACAGGTCCTGAAAAGCAACTGCAGAGATACATTTTCTTTAAATAACAGAGCAAGTGAGAGAGAGAGCCATGACAGATGGTTGAAGCCATCCAAAAAGGATACTAGTTCAGGCCTCTACAGCGCAAAACCAACAAATCAGTATTTGTCTTTGTCTGTGGTTTCTTCCATTTAACTTTATTCCTTTTGCTGGCTTGAAAAACCATTCCAGAAAAAGCCACTGAGAGCGAATGCCAAAAAGATCTCTAAGGACCAAACGGTGCAACACCAACGTGCTCCTCCTTTTCCCCCACCAACAAACTTTAAATTTGAAATGTGTACCTTCTTCTTCCTTTGGACAGAGCTCACAAGGATCACCCCATCCTTCTCCCGGCATTTTACTGCAGCAACACTTGGCCTTTGTGGTGTTGAAAGCCTTTGGTACTGAGCACTTCCCATTCTCAAAGTTGGTGAAACAGAAGCTCTGACGAGTATCTAGAGGAAAAAAATAGTTATGCAGAGCTAGAACCTTCTCCCAAGTTAGATTATGACTGTCTGCCCTGAGAGAAATAATGTAAGACCTGTATTTTTCATACTTTTAAAAAAGCACTTAGCAGTCCTCATAAAGATATAAATTGGAAGGGATTTCTACAGAGTACCTGTTATCTTTTAGACTGATTTACTACATTCCTTATTAATGAACTTACCAAAGCACCTCCGTCCATTATCAGACAGCACAAAACCTGTGGGACAGATGCACTGGAAACCTCCCGGGGTGTTCGTACAGGACCCAAAGAGGCAGATGTTGGGATCCTCGTTACACTCATTAATATCTGTAAAGCAATGGAGAAACCTTCACCATAACCTCACTTGCTGTGAATTCCTTCATTAAAAAAGGATATTTATTTATCAATATTTATTTATTGATTGATTTAACTTCGGCAGCTTCCAATAAAGTGCCCAAGAGATAAGTCAGCCTACAGGTTTCACTGACTCTTTCAAATTACTGCTTCTCACTGGCATGCACCTTCTTTTCTAAATACCATTCTCTGTTCTTCCTTATATTCAAAATATAAACATTAAATAAATGCTTTCAGAATATATTTCCCATGAGAACAATACTTTTCTGTAAGCATAAAGGTTATTTCTTAAAATCTATATGTTGGGGGTTCTTTTTAATTAAAGGTGTGCTTCTTTCGTGCTGCCTGTCACATTCTGGAACTGAAACTATAGCTGGTTATTAGTAGAGTGGCACCTTTAATTGTATTTACATGCCCAGATTTATATTTAGCAGTCTTTTACTGCCACTCTCATTGTGTTATTTAAAATATATTCCTGTTCAATTGCATAATATAAAACATATTACTATTACTATTTGAAGACAGTAAGACTTATTAAATAGGGGAATATCATTAAATATTATATTAAATAATTATCAAAAGCATAAGCCAAAATATTAGTATTTAATATAAATATCAAGTGCCTGTAAAATTGTGCAGCTCAAACAGTATCAGGTGTACATCCCCCATCTATACAAACAACAGACAAGGTAGGAAAAGAACACATTAAGAGATCCTTAACTTTTCAAATCAATTATTCAAAATTGTGTTTCAGCATATCCTATTCTGCAAATATTAAAAGAATATATAAGCTAAGGTAATTTTTAAAGGTAATTATAATCCGATAAATTATGAGATGTGTTTTAATAATCTTCAGTGTACATCCCCCCTTCCTGAGTCTTTCAGTAAGGAATATTGGAAGGACCATCACAGAGGCCTGTGACTATATGAGCATTCTACAATAAAAGCCACGCTGAGCTTAACCAAAGTATAGGCAGGAACAGGCCCTCTCCATGAAAACTAGCTTCATGGATGCTGAGTCTCAAATTTGTAGTGCCATTTTTGCCCATATTTACTGAATTCTCTGCTATACTGGGTTTTAGAAAACCACCCTGTTTTAGCAGATAAGAAAACAATAGAAATATGATCTTTATTCTTAGGAAAATGTAAGTGGAGTGATGGAAGAAATCAGGTGGGAATAGATTCTGTGAAGTAACTTCTGAAGTACACTACCTTGAGTCCCATTTTCAGAAATTGCTGTTAGGTACAGCACATGGACAAAGCACTGTAGCACAACCTGGCATTTGACTGAACTCTGCAGTAGCTTCCCATGGACAGGCTCTTTCTGTGTAAGGCATTCTAAATCAGCTTATTTCAGAGAAAAGGGTAAATAATCTCCTAATTGCTGTGATAGCTGTTAATATACAAAGCTCAGCAATTCAGCTCCATAGGACAGGAAAAAAGCTCTTTTGAAGTGCTCATTCTTACTGCAGTGAATGGTTTGGTGCTAAAACTCTTTCTGTGGCCATGATGGAGAGGCGACTAGCCAGACTGGGGAAGCAAAGCAGTCCTTTCCCCTTCATTCCTATGAAATGGAAGGGAATATATCACACGGGTAAATGAAAGCTACAGATTTTTCTGTGACGCCACTCGTTCTGGTTTCTCCTGCATATAATCACCCTGAGCTCACAGAGCAATCAGCCTCTGCCAACCTTCACATTACAGACAGAAGTAATGGATTCCCATAGAGCTGCTTGCATACAACATCAAGAGAGAGTAATGGGGAACATATGCTGCAAGAGCTGTCAAAATATTAATCTAAGTTTTAGTGCAATCAGATCATCTTGGCGTTTCCTAGGAGCTCCAGCTTCAAATTTTCTGGACACATGGCAGAATGACAAAAGAATGCAAGCAAGCCCCTTTCTTTCAGTTTGGGCACAAATCTACCTGGCAGTCATGTATGCTCTCAGAAACATAAAGAGATTCTTAGAAGGTACTAAAGTGGCCATAAACAGTAACATTCCTTGAAAACCAAAAGCTTTCATTATTTTATATTCATGACTTTAGAACTGTAGTTGATTTGAATTCACCTCAAACATAAAGGCTAATATGGAGTCAGCAGCTGCCAAAAGAAATCATGAAGCTGGCAGGCAAACTGAATATTGGTGGCATGATACAAGTGGCTGAGAGAACTCCAGGGCTTAGAAAAATAAATCCTATTGTTCAAGAGAAAAATTTCAAAATTGTTTCTGTTCCTGCAGCCACACAGATTAGGTGGCAATAAGTCAAATTTTAAATGCCCTATAAATTCACAGTTGTCCCACGTTTTGCTCTGTTGGAAAAGGGAGTTGTAACTTGGATTTATTTCTTGTTTTCTGCCACAGCAAACCTTAGTTCAGTGCATGACATTCAGCTCCTGGATGGTATTCAAAGCTTTAAGTGAAACCTCTGTGAGCAAACTAGAACATAAAAATTGATGACAGGTCTGCTGTATCCTCCTTCTCCTGTGAATCTCAGCACTTGAGAAGCATTATACAAAAGGTAAAATAAGGAAACAGTTGTCAGAAGAAACTGATTTAACTGACTGTTCCCATAAGTGCCATAATTTTATCAAGATTTTTAAACTTCATTTCCCTCTGAAACCAAATGCTTAGTTCATTGATTGCCAATAGTTACCTTCTGTAAAGATTATATAAATTCAGTGAGCACATTTTATGAATCGTATTTTTTTTTAAAGGGAATGAAAAATAAAATACTTCTCTTTTTTTAAGTATTTTTGTTTGCATTAATGAAGAAATCAAAATACAGTACAAAATATTTTGCCTTCCTTTTTTAAAAACTCTTCCTGAAGACTTTTCATACCTATTCCCTGTCACTTTGATTTTACGTCAGGAAGCATTCAGGAACAGTGGGGTGTACAGCTGCTTTCCACCAAATTAGAACCAGATACAAATTTCTAAATTCTTCAGAAACAACAGTTGCAACTTGCCTTACCAATACAACTTTCACTTTTTACTTCATATCCCGGTGGACAGATGCACCTGAATGATCCTTCCAAGTTTTGGCAGGTACCAGGAGAGCACGAACCAGGCAGTGCCACACACTCGTTGGTATCTTTGGGGAGCGGAGGAAATCAAGAAAGATTTAGAATCTTGTAATTCTTATGGTAGCAAAACATGGAAAAGACTTAAGGGTTCTGTAATAATTTTTTTTTTATCCTAAGGCAATTAATTACTTGAGGACCAACAACTATTCCAAAAAAGACTGTTACTTTTACTGTGTTTTCATTTAAGTCACTATCATTCTCTTTTGATACTTAGATATTGAGACTGTGTTACTTCCCTCTACATGGGAGCTTTTAGTTTATTTCAGCTCATCAGTACCTGAACATCCTGTGGTTTCATACATACCAACACAATTCTTGCCATCCAGAGTAAGCTCATATCCTTCATTACACAAACATTTGAAAGAACCAATTTCATTGAAGCACCGTCCATTTCTGCACACCTGACCAAAGGAACTGCACTCATCAATATCTGTTAAAAAAAAATTAAAAAAAATATCAAAATTAAACCCCAGAAGTGAGAGCTGAGTCCCAGCATAGTATATACAGTATGTTATAAACACACTCAAGTTTCAATACATATTTCTGTGGAAAAGGTAAATTTTGCAGCAACAAGAGAACGCTGACAGCTGGTGGAAAGTAACTCTCACTCAAGCATTAAGGTGTATGCTCTAGTTAAACCACACTTTTTTTATAGGGTATTTTACTTTCCAGGCTCATAGCATTACCTCAGTTACTACATCTGGAGATATTCAATTACTGCCACGTGACTTCATGGCACCAAGTCCACCAACAGAGGAGAAAATGTTACATGTAGTGTTCTGGATTTTATCTGGATCTATATGAACTCAAATTTCCTCCTAAGAACCTGCCCTGCCAATCTTAGGTTTTGGACGGTGTAATTTGATTTCAACAGGATGATTTTCTCCTTCATAGTAGTTCTGAAAATGATGTTTTAAAATGCTTATTTTGTAGGGTTACTTTAATAATGCAGACTTAAAGGAGCACTGCATAAGGAAAAATGTGGATGAGGAAGAATAAACAAAAAGGAGACTGGATAAGCATCATGGTGTAAGAAAATCTTGTACTTTGCAGAAGACTCTTGCTTTAATATTTTCTTTCCTGGATAAGGAGAGGATTTAAAATGCTTTTTAAAGATGTATTAGTTCTCTCCTGAAGCTGAAAGGAACAATTAGACTTTGCTGTGTCTTCCTTCTGTAGCAGAAAGGAGTGTAAAGCCTCCCTCTTTTTTTTGCTTATGCTCTGCACAAGGGAGAAGATCTCATGGTTTATGAGCCTGTTCCTCAGCCCAGGAAGGTTTTGGTTGCTTTTTCACAAGAACCCAGGAATTAAAGTAGTCCAAACCCATCAGATATTCTGGTGCCCTGTGCATTAGGGAACGTGAAATAGCAACGCCTGTATCAGCTCTGCATAACTCTGCTCATTTTAGGAGACCAGATCTGGCAGGTTACAGATCAGCTGTCCTGGCTTTCTTACTGCTGGTCTGCTTCCTCTTTCACACCCCGTGCAAGAGTCAAGCAAAATGGTGAAATAAAGGAATGATTTTAAATTCATGAGGCAGCACTGGTGGTGGGAGAGAACACATTGCAGGTGCCTGTGGAGTGTGCTTGTAGTCAAAGATGTGCTGTAAGTACCAAGGAGGTCTAAAGGAGTTGAGAGATGCATTAAAACTTCAGTGAACTGAAAGGTTGCCCCAGTGGTCTAGAGATTTAGGGAGTTTGTTATCTCAGCTGGCTGGTAAAAAAAAAAAAAAATTCATTTAAAACATGACAGTAAGGATTAACCTCTAGGGCTGGTAGCAGTAGAAGCTACTGCACTCAATTAACTTTCTTCACACCCTGACATCTCTTCTGTTTAACTACACACCATCCTCCTTGGCATGCCAAGCCAGCAGCAACGAGAATAAAAGCTTGGGGTACATCTCTTACCCACACAATCATTATTACGAGTTAATTCAAATCCTGGATAACACAGGCAGTTGTATGATCCAACTGTGTTCTTGCAGGTTCCGTTTCCACACGGATACTGCTCACATTCATCAACATCTGCCAGGAGAGACAAACTGCATGTGAGAACTGGTTTTCCCAGGTATTGCCTGTGCACAATTGCAATTGTTGTTGATGAAAATGCAATTCACAGTTCGATTTATATATGTAAATACATTATGTCAATAGTACATCCAGAATTACAAAGACTGCTTACAAACTTTCACAAACATCCATTTTTCAAAGGCACTGAAGCTCAATGTCTCCTGCTGTGTGTTACAGTAATTTCTAGAGTTTCATGGGGATCTGGAAGCTATTGAGATTTTATCCTGCTAGTTCTTCAAAATTTGGCATTGTCAAAACAAGTCACTTTCCCAAATAGCCTCCTCAGATCATCTGACTAAAGTGATTTAGTTTAAATACGAGAAGACTCTAAGAATATATGAATACGTACTACAATATGAATAGGTTTTAAATATCTGTTTAAAGTTGAAATGTATGACCTTTTCATATTAAAACCCTGTAGAACTGATTATGAACTAAAAGAACAAGAAAAACATTCTCATTGTGCAATCTTATTTCTTACATCATCTCCATCATGTCATCATTTTGACATGAAATTAGCATAAAGTTACATTAAAAGGGGGATTCTGTTTGTTAAACGACACATGAACTCAACAGATTTAAACAACTGAAAAATGTGTCTTTTTTTCTCCAAGCTCTATCACTCTGTGATACATCCTATAAAACTCTCTGTCAAATAAACCACAATGATGTATTTTTTGGGGAAATGTTTCTTCAGTAACATGGAGCTATCTCTGAACACACTGTTTTGTTCTGAGTTTTTCCTCAAACTAATTTATCCCCTCCAAGGACAACTTCACAGACTTTATTCACAAAAATAACCCAGAAGTGTATGAATCATTTTTTTAATGTGAATATAATCTAAAAAATTAGACTCATTTTCTCCCCCTGCAAAGACCCCACAGCCAAAGGAAGCACACACAGAAGTATTTTCTCTCCCTACCCATGCACATAGTCTGATCTTGGGATGCCTTGAAGCCATTGTGACATACACACTGGTAGCTCCCCTGCATGTCCACACACAAACCATGACTGCAAACGTTAGGAATTTCCAGACATTCATTGCGATCTATAACAAAAACACAAAACAGATGGTGCATGTTACTGACCTCCATTATTTCCTCGTTTTACACAATAACGTTTTTACAGTCTGTTATTATTATTAAAACCAGATTCAAATTTATCTATAAGTAAATCTGAATAATACCAAAACTTCGTTATACAGAAAGTGCTTGACTACACACCTTGAAGTTAAAACTGCTGTCAGGATTTGGCTGATACCTAAAGAATGTTCTTTAAAAATGTCATCCTGTCTTTTCTTTCCTTTTACTGAGAAATGTTTAATTTAAAGCAGAACAGCAGAATGCACACGGTAACAGAAAATAAAGGATGCTGAGAGAAACACACACATACCATTGGTGAGATACAAACAGGAGAAAAAAGCCATCTGGTTTCTTACCAATGCAGGCACCGTTGGGTGACAGCTTAAAGCCAGCAGCACATTCACAGCGATAGCTACCAGGGCTGTTGATACAGTCAGCATTTCTCTGGCAGAGGTTGTCCCCATTGCTGCACTCATCAATATCTGAAACACCAAGAGTTCAGTCATCAGAAACCCCTCCTGCCTCAGATTTATGCTGTGATGCCTGTAAGTGCAAGAGGAAACTTCAGTCCTCCACAAACCACGGACAGCCTGGCCTCAGCCTCGTGTGCTGGGGATGCACACAAAAAGCAAAATCAACACAATTTCACCCGTACCACCTTTTGGATGGAGGAGCATCCCATGAATCCAACTTACCACACATCAAAGTCACTTTACAATTTTAGACATCTGCCTAAAGAAATTTTTGTGTTAAAAAAAAATTTCCTCTTTGGCTCTGAACTGAAAAAATAAGTGGCACAGTTTGCAACTTTTTAGGTGGCACATGTTAGCATAAAATCCTTGAACCAATGACAAAACTCCTACTGACTTTATGAGACACAAAACTTTATTAGCTTCTCTGAGTATCTGTGCCTCTAAAACTGTAGCAGAAGAGACACGAGCTGGAAGAAAAAAATCCAGGAAATTTTTTTTTTGGGAAGTTCTAAGAACAAGAATTAAATCTTCTCCCCAAAATAAATTAAAATAAAACAAAAGCATTTTACTGACTAACTATTTAGGAGCTTTACAGAAAACAATTACAAATTTTATTAAGTGCATGTGTATCTGTATTAAAAACAAGCACTTAAACTGATTTATAACCTTGAGCCCTAAAAAAGCTCACAGTCTGTCTCTTAGATTTTGAAAATCACATGAATTAAATGTTCCCTTGCCTTTAGGATAAGCTTAAGGGGGTTAGGGAGAAAATAACATAATTTCAAATCACCTTCACAGACCAGGAGCAGGTCATTGTAGCTGAATCCAGTGGGGCACTCACAGCGGAAGCTGCCAATCTGATTGATGCAAACTCCATTGGCACAGATTCCTGGGATTTCCTTACATTCATCAATGTCTGAAAGGGAGAGAGGAGCTACTTTAAGTACAGTTCATCATGTCTTTACACACTGCAAGGATTTTCATTTTCACTGTGTTGAAAACTGAGTTGAGACATTCCTTTTGATCTACAGAAATTACACACAGGTTATGAATTCAAACATATGCCTATTTTGACAGAAAATGGCACATGAGGTTCAGGAAGTGATCAAAACAGAGCTGTACTAAATATTGGACAAGATGCAAAACTGTTACAAATGTGCAGAGAAGTCCCACAATATTTTTGATGGCAAAACTTTTATCTTACCAATTAAAACTCAAAATCATGAACTAGGATGGCAGGCAAGCAAAATGCCATAACAAAATGTAGAAATTTAAAAAAAACCCCAAAACCCAGAAATATTTTAAATAAAAATTGGTCTCAATTCACGTTACCACTGTAATTCCAAAATGAAATTTAACAGTTTTAGTGTATGAAGTGTTTATTTTGGTTAACATTATGCAGGTGCAAAAACATTATGCAAAACAATTTTTGGTTAAAATTAAGACTGGTGAAACTTACCAACAGCTTTTCCAGTATGGATGTCAAAAGTGAAGCCAGGAATATTCCCACATAAATTCTTGAACTCAACTAGAGCAAAATAGAGAACAATGCATTTTCAGGGAATGTATAAATCTCCCAAGAATTACTTGCAGTCTTCCCAGCTACTCAAGAGTTGTTTTAAGCCAAATCTATTCAGACGAGCAATTGCCTTTGCTACAATTTGTATTGAAAATTCAGACTGCCAATAAATTAATGCAAATGCAGATAGTAATTCATACTTTCCTCAAATCTTTGCAGACTTTGGCATATGAGTAAATGTCTGATTTGAGACAGCAGCCATTTGGTTAGGTTTTTGGTTTGGTTTTTTTTGTGTTTGTTGTTTTTTAAAATAGAATTCCTTATGGTTTACTCCTGTTTTCTAGGCATCTGTAGTGAGAATCTATAGCAGCATTTTCAAATATGAGAAATAAATGTAATTTACCAATACCTAGGCTTCTTTGACAATAGTATTTTGACACAGAAAATGTTATTTTCTGTGGAGATTACTGCAGATTAGTTCCACTGAACTGTTGAGCAGAATGAACACTGTGCTTTAAAAAGAGATGCTCCAAAAACCCCACATTTTTTAAATATGCTCCTTCTATATCCTCTTTTTCCACATGGATAATGGGAAATGCTTGGTGTGAGGCATAAAATAAATTAACTTATGGTTTTCTAAGCAAGGTGTTTGAAGTCGAGTGGGTTTGCAACATACAGAGGGAAATTTCTATCACGAATTCTATTAATTATTGCAGATGAGATGTTAGTGGCAGAACAGTGCTCTCCAGAGAAGAAGTTATTACATATTTACAGTAATAAATTTTTATGTAGGTAGAAATATAAAAAATGACAGGCCTACAATTATAAACTGTCAAAATTCTATAATACTACCAGAGGAATTTGTATCTGCTTGAGGGGAAAGAAGTAACTCCAGTGTGAAGAACCAGTTTGAATGAACAGTTTGCAAACAATAGCCATGCAGCTGCTATTCAGCACCTTCTAAGATCATAACAACATTCAAATTATCCAGAAAAATGTATCTCTCAATATTCAGTTTCCAAACTACTGCCTAGGAAGCATTTCAAGGTGTGTGGCAGGTGTTTGTACATTCAGGACATTAGGCCAAGGTAAAATATGCTTCCAAAAAGTGAGTGAAATTTATAAAAACATCGGATTGACATAAAATTCAAAGGGTTTCTGGAAGTTTAATAGCTGGAGACTTCCATGATACTTGGAACTACTGTTGGTGCTGCTGAGGAAACCTCTTTATCCAACAGGAGGCAGAGTATGGAGCCTGCCTTTGATGATGATGCATTTATACACAGTGCCAAAATATCCACACAAAAACATGCCAGAGATTTACCTTCTGGAAGCTGGGCTTTGCCTGAGTGACTTTAAAAATATTTCAAAACCCCATTTACTTATCACTGTACTATTTTTTAGGACAAAAGATCTGTCACATATCAGGGGAAAAAAAATTACACCAGGCACTCCTGAAATTACCAAACCATGAAAGAATTCTGCAAATTCTTTGTTACCTCTTAGCAGTGAAGCAGCTTTCTACATTTTTTTGGGTAAAAAAACCAACAGAAAAGAACTATTATTTCTGAATAAAGTCCGTATGCTAATGGTTATGATCTGCACAATGTGTAAAACCAAACAAAACAATCTTTACTGCTTAAAGTGATCAAACAGAGACTGATTGCTAAACATAAATATAGAAAAAGGAAGAAAGAGCTCTGTTCACCAAGGAAAAAAAAAAGCAAATGCATTGGCATGTGAAGTTCACTCACAACCCTCATCAGAGCAGAATAATGCTCTTAATGAGCCTCTGGGCTCATTCTGGTGAGGTGGTTAAGGTCAGTGATGTGTAGCCCCCACCCAGATTGCAAAACAACATTATAGAGCATAAGTGCAGCTATTCAACCATTTACACTTGGAAGTTGTGTTTGATCCCTCACACAATCCCTTTCCATGGTGAAAAAGTTCCAAAAGTTTGTGCCTGCAAACACAGTAAAGTCATTTAGAAGAGCTAACAAGGCAATATTGAAATATTTCAGGAAATATTTAAACCCCGTAAGTGCTTGGACAATGCCAAGCAATTTTGGTTTTAACAAATCATTAAAAGTTGCAAAAGTTGTTGAGAATTTCAGTGTCACCAATTTAAAAGGAGAATTCTTTCTTCTACCCAAGAACATTAATTGCATGAATCCCTGCTAGCAGTTTGCTGTATTTTTCTCATCATGTTGTCAGCATGATGACAATTTTAGGACATTTAGATAAATGACTATGGGAAAAAAATTCATGAGCTCTCTGTGGTAGCAAACACGTATTTCCTCTCTCAATCTTATTTCTATCTCCCATTCCTGACTGCTAGGAGCATTCCTTCATCCTCCTATTTAAGAAGGAAAACGAAAAGGAAAAAGGCTGCTTTCTATTCCTTTCAATCCTATTTTCCTCCTCTTTACTGTGAGGTAAAATCTTTCTTATATTGCCTGTTGTTTACCTAAGGATAAACCACTTGGAATGGAAGTAATACATTCTTTACACTAAAATCACAAATTATTTTAAAATCACAGCACCAGAGGCATAGGTTTAATGACACTAAACCAGTAAACTTGGGGCAATTAAACAATAACTTGTGTTTGTACAAAAACCAAAACAAACAAACAAACAAACCAAACAAACAAACAAACAAAACCAACCAAACANACCCAACAAGTTTTTTAGTTTTATCTAGGCATCTTTGCTCTTTTTTTCAAATGTAAAGAATCTTTCAATGAATGTCAGGTTTCCTTCCAATTTGGTGATTCTCTCACCAGTGATTTTTCTGATTTGAGCTTTCAAGGGCGTTTTATTCCAGGAAATTAATTCCATAAAGACTGACTGAAAATGAACTTTCCTTTTCACCTCCATTTACAGAAAATAAATTTTTTACTTCCCGTTGCAATGCTCTACTTTTACTGGGCTTTTGCAAGTTCAGTCACCTTCAATAGAGGAAATGTGAAAACAACCAAGCAGCTCATGCTCAGATGTGAGACACAGCTAAAAAATCTAGGAAGACTTCCTACACTCAGTAATGAAACCCAGTCTTGATCTACAAGGATAAATGTGTCTCCAACTGTCAAGAGCTAAATTACACTCTCCTAAATTAATTATTCTTGAAGGCACACTAGACAGGAGGTATCTCTGGTCAGCCAGTATCTTCAACACCAGTATTACTGCTCAGTAAAAGTTCTTTTGGGATGAAATGTTAACTTTAGTTAACAGGTCAAAGCAGCAGATTAGCAAAGGAAGTAACAAAATGGGGTGACCACAGAAGGCTTTACCCATTCCTGGAGTGGGACACGGCTCACAGGGTTTGTTCCAGGCTTTCCCAATGTTGTATGTGCAGCAGCACATCCTTTTGGTCACATTGAAGGGCAGTTCATTCTCACAGGAGGTTCCATTGTAGCTTCTGTAGCAAAAGCTTTTCCTCATGTCTGGATGTGAGAAAAGAACCATTTATGAAGTAACCAACATTACGATAATTACGATATTATGTAAATATCAGCCCCCTACCAAACCAGACAATGATTCATTAACTCTGTTTTCCGAATGCAGCATAAACACAGGCATTTAAAAATAATTTAAGGATTGATGTAATCCACAGTCTTTGTTTTAGACTTATGTGACGTATTTTCTGTTTTCATTTAAAGACATGAGGGGGGAAAAAGGCAAACTCCTAAGAAACCATAAACACAGTGCAGATACTCATGAGATCCATTTGTGTGGTAAACCCCACCATTTGGAAATGACCAGTGAAAATAAACCAGTGAACAGAGAGCCCTGTTAGGGAATAAGAACCCTTGAATGCTGCATGCCAACCACAGGGATCTCTTTCCTGACAACATGACACAACTGGAAGCTAAAAAACTCAAAATAAAAACAGAAAACACAGGGTCTGGCCCTCAAACAGTCTGATATTCTTGCAGTTCTAGCAAAGATGACATTTTGCATACCCATGCAGTTGTGTCCTCCATTCACCTGCATATATTCAGGTGGGCAAATGCAGGTGTAGTTCCCCAAGGTGTTGTAGCACGTGCCAGGACCACAGACACCAGGGTGTGCAACACACTCATCAATATCTAGAGACCAAGAAAAAAAACATCACAGTTAACAAGGGAGAAGAGGTTCAAGTCCAAGCAAATGTTTCTGCGAAACATGCTAAGATAACAAAAATGTTTCATTTAAGACTAGCTGGAAAATACTTGTTTTAACTTCTAAGTCTAGCCTTAGTTCTCTTAACTGCAAGAGAATACACGCTAAATAAACTCAAAAGTTCTTGAACTTGCCACTGAAATAGGAGCAATTCAACTTCACAAAGGATATTCACACCTTCTCACAGCAGGGTTAGTCACTTTTTTAGGTTTTGGGTCAATTTTCAATTTTGGTTGTAACAGTTATGAAAAATCGCAAACACAGAAGGAAAACCAATATGAACTTTACTTCACATTGAGTAAATCAAACTGCTACTCTCACACCCAACATGCAGGGAGCACAGTAAAACTTATAGGGGATACAAGGTGTTGAAGTGAGGAGACAGAAATCATTAATAACCCCTTGGTTTACTGAATACACATGGCTGAGGTCTAACACATAGAAATAAACATTACTATATCCAAGTGTTGCTTTTCAAGCTTTGTGCTAATCATATCACTGGTGCCAAAGATAATGATTTTAGGGAAGACTCTGGGTAAGGGTGGGGTGTACCATGCCCACTTATGGATTTAAGGCTAAAAAGTAGTGGTTTTCATAATAACTGCACTGTCACAGAGATGGAGGCTTCAAGGGACTCAACCTTCACAGATTCTTGTCTCTTCACTGAGGTAGTAGCCTTTGGGGCATTCACACTGGAAGCTGCCAAAAGTGTTGATGCAATTTCCACCTTGGCAGAGACCTGGCAGCTCCTGACATTCATCAATGTCTGAAAACAGAAGAAAGAAAAAAAAAAACCATACAACTCACCATATTTTCATTCCAGAATGAAAAGAAAGAAGAGAATTTAAATACTACCCTGAAATTTTGCCAGCTAGCAGTTTCGAACTGTCACTTGTGGGTTTTTTTGCTTCTAAATTGCTCTCCAGGAATGCATGGATAAGATGCTCATTCTCTTTTATTCCAGAAGCCCTTAAGGAGCAGTTTCAGCTTGTTAAGCCCATGTTCCATTGCTGTTTACAGGAATTTGGCATCTAATTCCTCACTTCTGCCCATTTGTTGGAACCAGAGCTGCTTTGCCTGATGAACATTTCCTGACACTTGCACCTTCTGCTGATGAGCTATAATTTTCATAAATGGTTTATCCTTCAGGGCCCAATTTTGAAATCCAGTTAAAGTAAGGAAGCACACAAAAGGTATGCACCAGATTGTTTTCCTACTGAAATGGTGTTGGACTTCTTCAATATTCTTTTACTGTGTGCCTTTTCCTGTTGTTTTCCAATTCACAGTAATAGTGGTTTTTGCTTTGCACTAAATATAATGATTTCTGAGAAATGCAGTTCTTCTTCAAATATGACCCCTTTTTTTATTATTATTACC
>VWZT01012045.1:88555-140335 GCA_013397055.1 Pachycephala philippinensis
ACCAGTCATCACAGTCATTGATGAGAAACTCACCTTCTAAAATAATAGTGATGGGATTTGGTCTGAATCCTTCTCCTCCTGGACACAGAGTATTGTATTCAGCTGAAGTGTAACAAGAGACACCACCTCAGTCTCATAAAAATAAAATTATGACAACAGAATCATAAAATGTCACTTGTGTTTTAAATCAGTGTTCTTCCCTACAGTCATTTGGTTTCCATTTTTTTGACCTATTCACACTAAATAAAGCAAGTGCATTAGATTAACAGAAAAATAATGTAGGAATAGGAGCTCTGCCTTCTTTTATTACCATCATCTCAGATACTCTGAAGGCAGCAACAATATTGATTTTCCCATACTGTGTCCTTACAGAGGCACATATTTTCTGTTTTGATTAGTTCTTTAATACGAAATGTCAGTATGGCGCTGATAAAGATAAGTGTTAAACTTGGAATTCCTACTGTTATGAGGCTGTAAAGAACAACATACTTGACATTTGTGTTACATTATTCATTAAAGAACTTCAAAGCTCTATAAAGCTGATAGCTATCATTAGGTAACAATTTTGAAAGTACTCAAGAGTGACTTACACATAAACACACAACAGTTATCAACACTCTTCTCTGGAGAATAATGAAGCCCTCCAAATTATAGCCATGATTTGAGTTCTAAGAATTAATAATTTATTTCCCTACCAGCTTGGAGCTGCTGAGCAAAAATGCCCAGCAGATGTATGCATTCTATTCCATTCTTATCTGCAAATTTCTTAATTAATTTTTTTTTGTAATGGGAGAAAAGTAAGAGCAAAATAAAGTGCCCAAAACAACCTAAAGTATCACCTGGTGCACTGGCAAGTGCCTTCTGAGGTTACCACTGATTTATTACTGTGAGAACCGAGTCTGTCACAGAAGATTAAAGGTCAGGTCCGTGATGCTCAGGTCCACACCTCTGCACCTCTGTCCCTCCGACAGCGGCAGGGAAATTGTCTTGCATGACAAATGTACAGCAACACAGTAAAAGACAATAAATACTTTTCTCATCCCTTCTAAAGTAAGACAGCACCAGGAGAACACGAGAACATTTCCTTACTGCTGTTTACAGGGGGACAGGTCTCACAGGGGTTCCCCCAAGCCTTTCCCAGCGAGCAGCAGCACGAGGAGCGACTGACTCCAACCCCAATCTCAGTGTTGCAGGACAGGCCCCCATCCCCTCTTGGTCCATACTTCAGGTAGCAGCTGCCCACACGGTTATCTACGTAAAAAGCACATGTGATTACAGCTGCACACAATGATCCAGGCAAAGAGCAGCAGGCATTCATCTGTAATTCCATATCTAGAAGGAGGAATTCAGAAACATTGTGTTCTCGAAGTCATTGGCACTTCAAGAACATCGATAGTTATTGATGTCGAGAGAGACAACACTAAAAAAACTATATAACAGGATATGCAGCATTGTGGAATTGTTATTTTTCTATTCATATTTGCATAAAAGCAGTGATTTCTAAAGTGATACTTCAGGAAGCTTTTACTTACCCACACAACCCACTCCAGTAGGATTCAGCTGGAAGTCTGGAGGACAATTGCACTCATATCTTCCAGGAGTGTTTACACAAAGACCATTAACACAATTAATGGGATCGGCACATTCATCAATATCTAAAACAGGAAATCCACATTCATAAATCTGCTCACTGGACAAAAATAATAATTTTACTTTCTAAGACAACAGAGCAAGAAAATTTCAAATGCATGTGAATTTTAGTTGAAACTGAAAAAAAGTTTAACAAATAATTCACCAATGAGCTAAGAATAAACTTTGTCCTTCTGCATATTTAAGAAGCCACCCTTTTTTCTGACATATTTCTGGAAAGCAGTGATTTACCTGTGCAGTTTCCCCCAGTCCGATCCAGTTCATAGCCATCATCACAGATACAACGAAACATTCCTGGGAGATTATTGCAGGTGCCAAACACACAAATATTCTGGAAGGAGCATTCATCAGTATCTGAAGGAATATATTAGGAACAGGAAGTTACATAGCATTACTACATTATTAATATTGTTATTATTATTATGTGTCATACTACTAAAAGCAAAAGGAGATACATCCAAAATACTTTAAAAACTAACATTTTCGAGGTTGTGTAGATTACTACACAGAATTTGTATTTGTAAAGAAAGTGTAATAAGAAGAAAGGGTGTAGGCAACAATAGTCACTTACATCTCCTTGGAGGAAGAATACAGGGAAAATAGGAATACAGGAGGTAAGAATTATCTATGATTTTCTCAAGCCCACATTAAAATATTATGTAGTAACTACACACAGATGAGCTAAAATGCATCTGAAGGACTGCCTGCATGCTCATCTAAACTGAAGATGAAATCAAGTTGAAAGACATTGACAGAAAACTGGATGATTTTGTCAGCTACAGTGTAGAAAAGAGTTGAATACTGACAGCCCAGACTGCAAAGCTATGGTTTTAGGCACAAACTGTTAAAGACTTCTGAGCTGAAGGTAAGTAGGATAAGAAGGGGGGGAAAAAAAACCCCTCCATGTACTGTCAGACAGCAAGACTTTTTAAGTTGCCAGAATAAAGCAGCTGTGGAAAAGGCAAATGCAATTCTGGCACGTACTAGTGAATTATTTTTAGCACAGACAGGGAAGTGGAAAGCATTAATATCATTTTACAAAGCACAGCTGAATCTTAATTTGAAATTCTGAGTACAGTGCTCTGCTGATGAACTAATATTGCACAAGATGTGCAAAAGGGGTATTAAAATTATTACAGTAATAAAATGTCTACTTTTAACCCAGCTGGGTTGCCTCAGCCAGAGGTTGAGAAGGGATAAAATGCTTCTTTATAGGAACATATGAGAAAAATTGCCCTCAGAAGTTAACCTAAGAGACACATTTTTTAGAGAAAATGAATGCTTAGCATCCAAAAGTCCTGAGTCAATTTAATCTGGAAATTAAAATTTCTAAAAACCCTGGAGTACAGCCATGGAATGACCTCCAAATCAGGTCATTGAGAAGCCAATGTACTGACATCTCAAGGGACTTCTGAGGAAAGTGGATTAATAATTTGTATTACAATTATTGCACTAAATCAAGACTTTGGATTTTGCCCCTTGATTGTAGAAATCAGACAAGGACTCTCCTTATCATAGGAATAATTAATATATCAATTTGAAAATGACAGAAAGAAAGGATAACTTCTCTTAAGTATTCAGCACCCACATATTTTGGTTCTCCAACAGCACAATTTAATCAATGGAATTCCTTCAGATCTCTGCTGGAATCTCAGTAATATACCAAGCATTTCTCCAAAATCCTTCCATTGTTGGTAACACACTGACACAAAAATTAGAATTCCATTGTTTTTCAGAACATTGGTTGGCTGGCATAGATTGGATCTATTAGAGGATTTTTATCAGACAATTGTCATCACTGTAATATGACTGAGCTGCACCAAGAAATTCAGTAAAGATGACTGACAATACTTGGTAACAAGTAACAAATCTGACTACACAGTGGCACAGGTAATTCCTCAGAAACACCTGAATTATTCTGAAGTCTGATTCATACATGTACACCTGAATGTTAGAACATGCCACGCTCTTGACTGAATCTTACAGATTACATTTTGAAAGTTGTTTTTCATATCTCACCAAGAATTTTAATTTCCTGAGATGTTACATGGTTTCCACCATTAAATATGAAATAAGTTAAAAAGTTTTGGAGTGCCAGCTAAAATGTTTTCATCTACTACACAGCAATATTAAACAACCACCACAAAAGGTGTAAGAACACAATAGGGAATAGAGGCTGAACTGGACTAGAAAGATAACACAGGATTTTCCACACACTATCTAATAGTGACAAAAAGGAATTTAAAAAAAACCCCCAAAACTGCGGAGGCAAGCCTCTACTCTGAGATTTAGGGATGAAGGCCAGGAAAACTTCATAAAAAGATGAAAGCAACCGTCAACACAATCCACACTGAAGAAATTTCTTATATGTGAAACATGGTGATTTCTCTGCTTCCAGGTTGAGGTCCTGTTGCTTGTTCTTTGTTTTAGAGCAGCCAAGCCAAACTCAGAGAACAAAACTGAGGCAGCAGCAGCTCACCTTGGCAGGACTTGCTGTCAGAGGCAGGAGTGAACCCCATCTCACACTCACAGCGAAAGGTGCCGGGGGCATTCAGGCACTGCCCATTTTCACATAGGTTGACATTCTCTGCACACTCATCAACATCTGTGGAAGACAGGAAAACCTCTCTGAAACTACAAGTTTCACCAACAAAAAGACACATAAAGATATCCTGATGCTCCAAACAATAGTGCTGTTAAGCACTGAAGTTATAAAACAGAACAGAAGTATACACTTCCACATTTATTATCTTGCACTTTGGGCTTGAGTCTAATTCACAAAGGTTCCATACAGGAGAAAAACAACCAGGGACAAGTCAGGCTTCACAAAACTCCTCACCAGAGCAGGTGAAGCCATCTCCAGTGAATCCCTCTGCACAGGCACAGTGGTAGGAGCCCGGGCTGTTCACACACTGAGCGTTGGCGCTGCACCTCTGGGTCCCGTTGGAGCACTCATCAAGATCTGCACATCAGGGTCAAAAAGTGGCAACAGCAGCACAGCAATTAGTACACCTGGCTGGCAATTAACTGCCAAGCTAACCAGCACAACTGCAAACATGGTTTATGTCTCCATAAATACACAAGTTTGTTATTAGATGATACAGGGTTAATCTGCAGTGACTCCATTTTAATACTTCTTCCTTTGAATTAAAATGTGTGGGACTGGGCAAAATATTTCTGAGCAACAGATGGAATTCAGCTGACTCTTTACTTGGATGTTAATATCCTGTTAGAGAGCTTGAATTCAAAATTAGTTTAAAAAAAAGCTGAACCAAAGACATTGAGTGAGGTAAAAATCTGCCATGTATTTAGAAAGTCCCTTCAAGTAGCAGAAGCAAGTGAAAACCATGCAAGTCCATGAGAGTTGATGAAAGTTATTCACTTGGATGTCAGCATGGATGAAAAAAAAGGAAAAAATAAAAAAATAAGAAAAAGAAAAAAAAGAAAAAAAAGAAAGAAGAAATCTCATAATACAGTAATTTTCTTCAGTATATTATATCAATTAAGCCTAATTGTTAAATGAAGCTCCTCTTCCATAGACCCCAAAATGTTGCAAAAACAAAAAGTAAGTATTAAAATCTTTTATTCACCCAACTAAAACATAAAGTCAAGGGGACATATGCAACTCCAACAGCCCAGCAAAAGCAGATTCAAGTTTCCCACCCCTCCAGTCCAATCTGGTTTATATCTTGGTCTATAAACTAGATATACTACAGGACGTCTACTAAAATACATTTGAAGTACTAGAAATATCTTACTGACAGGAAATAATAAAACAAATTCCATTTAATTTTTTTTGTTGTTTTGCACGTTCTAGTAGCAGTTGTATTTAAACTTTGTAAAATATGTAGTTAATTCAGTAAAATGCTATACAGTCAAGTTTCTGAGACAGAAAAAAGGGTTTTTTTCTTAGCAAACTAAATCTGTGGAACATAAGAATCCTTCACACTCATCTATCCACAGGGTACAGCAGACAAAAGAATAATTCTTTGTTTCTAATGGAGAAATCACACAGTCATATTACTTGCTTTCAGGAAAAAAAGAAAATGGGGGAGAGATGAAAAAAAAGCTTTATTTTCCATATACTTACCAATACACTTAATGCCATTTCCAACCCAACCTTCTCTGCAGCTGCATTTAAAACTCCCTGGCACATTGACACAGGAGGCATGCATGTCACAGTTGTGAGCTCCAGTTTCACACTCATTCACATCTACAAGCACAAAACAAACAGTATTGACATCAGAATATTAAAAATGCAGTTCCTTTCACATATTTCCACTGTGAAGGTTTGCAGTCCTTTAAAAAACTAACGTTTAAGAACACAGAATAATTCAAGCAAGCTATTTCCTATTCTGTATTAGTAAAAAGGAGTGACAACTGTGTTTTATTTTTGCTCTTTGTTTGTAAACATGGCAATCAGTCTGCTTTCTTACAACTGCATTTCAGCTTGAAATTAATGCTCTTTTCCAGAAATATGAAATATGCTGAACTTTTTATGTCTAAAACAGGGATGAGCCCATTGGGTGCACAGCCACCTTACAGTTATAAAAATAATTATACACAACCTGTACTGATAAAATCTTTAAAATTAGTTATGTAAGGGGCCTCCAGAATTGATACTGGTGAAGGAACACTCCATTTAAAACTCTGGCACGTGCCAGCAGATACGAAACACACATATATATATATATATGAATTTATATAGATACCAATCTCTCTCTTGTTTGTGAACACTTGTGCATTTATTTTACCTGGAAGCCAACCAAGATATGTGACACATTCACTGGAAATCTGCTTTACCTGTGCACCCCGTGGTTCCTTTCTTGACTGAATACCCAACTTGACAGTGACAAATGAAGGAGCCTTTGGTGTTTTCACACTCCCCAAACATGCAGATGTTGGAGTTCAAATCACATTCATTCACATCTGTAGGTGAATATAAATCAATTATTTGTTGGACATCATTGTCATTTTGGAACACTTCATTTCAGGTGAAAAATATCTACTACATGAGGCATTTCTTTTTCTTAATCATAATATATTTCAGCTGTTCCACTCCCCATTATTTAAATTCCCTAAAACAAATAAGGATAAATGTGCAGTCCAAATGCCACTGGTAAAACAAATACCATTTGTTTTCACCTTTTTTTGGAATGCTAGTTAAAGGAATATGAAGCAAACTTTTTCTTACAAGAGTCACTTAATACCATTTTCTTAAAATGTATTTTTGATCATAATAATTTTCTTCCAAAGGATAATTTTTGAAGCACCCTTTTCTGGACCCCTCAACTAATCCCTTCTCAATACACATGTTCCATTAAAGTAAAATCACCCCAATATTTTTTAACTATGTGATCTGATTCATTGTTAAGGCCTTACCAAAAGGCATACTGGTTATTTTTTTAATAATATACATGATTTCAATACCCACTTTCAAGGACTCAGCAGAAAGAACACCTTGAAACGAAAGCTCCAGAATTTTTAAGACTTGCACCAAATTTGGTGCACACAGGTACTTACCAACACAAGTTTTCATGTCTATAGAAACCATAAATCCATCATAACAGAGACAGCGATATTCCCCTGGGATATTGGTACACTGCCCACCATCACAGATATCTGGGTTGTTTTCACATTCATCAATATCTGAGGGGGGAAAAAAAGAAGGCAGATAAGAATTCTGTCACTCTGGCATGGATGGACTAGAAGACCACGTTGATTTTTGTCTGAAAGATAAAATGCTGAAGCTTTTAAGGTATAAAAACCCACCTGCACATGTCCTGACATCTGGCATCAGAGCATAGCCATCACTGCAGCTGCATTCATAGCTGCCTTCTGAGTTAGTGCAGTGGGTGTCACAGCCTCCATTCATTATCATACACTCATCAATATCTGGGGAAGCAACATTGGTAGCAGTAAGTCTACTTTTACAGGAAAAAAAAATCATATTCACATTTTACTTAGTACATGAAACAGTTTATCAGTGGTTTAATTCTGAATTTTTGTTCTCACTCTATGTCTCCGATTTATATTTTGTTCATCTGTGGGAGCAAGTGGCTAAGTTAAATGTTGCTTTTTGTTCCTGTGTATTGCTAGGGGTGTGGAAAAAAGCATAAAAACAAAGTTTGGAAAGGAAAGAAAAGAAAACCTTAAGAAACTTCAAGCTTAAAATGTAGCACAAGTTAATATTTTTATAAAAAATAACCATAACATACAAATAAAAAACCCCTCTCAGTGCTGCTGTTCTCTTTTGCAAGGGGTTGGTTGATGTGCTGGCAACTACATAATTCAGTATTATTATAGTGAAGGATTTAAGAGATGCACATTATAAGGAGAAAAAGTGAAAGAGAAACAATCAATGCATGGGGCTTTTCTTGCTTGATCAAGAAATCTGGCAGTATTTTCCGGTTGTTAGGTCAAGCCTCTGATCTTAATGGAGTAGTACAGTAAGCATAATTTCTTTCAAAGTATTCTGCAGCATTCAGTACAGCAACCATCTTTCTACACCTTCTTTATATTTCTGAATCCACAATAGCTCATGATAAGCCTCAAAGCACATGAGAAGACAACCCTGATCATTTATTTTCAAAAGGAAGGCATGAAATTAAATCAAATCAAACCAAGGAGAGATGGAACAACGCAGCTGAAGCACAAACTCACACGTGCAGGTGCACACCACTTGCCTGTGCATCCTTGCCTGTCAGGAGTGGGCTGGTAGCCAGAGTCACAGAAGCACTGGTAGGTGCCAACCATGTTCACACACTTGCCATTTCTGCAGAGACTGTCACTCAGCGAGCACTCATTTACATCTGGGGAAAAATCGTTCATATTAGTTGCAATTCAAAAAATTTAACAGCTCAAATTCCAGGGAGAGTGAGAGGTAATATTGAAAATCAGTGGCTTTCACGTTTATTCAATTTCTTTCTTGTTCTTGGCATGTTCCAGTTCAAGGAATGGAGTTCTGCACAGCATGTTTAAACCACTGTCCAAAGACTGATCTTTGATTCAGGTCTGACAGCATTACTTACAGAGTCTGATGTGGGCATTAATTACCAAGCCTGCTATTTTCCACCAAGAATAGAAGCCAAAGTGATAATACGCTTCTTTTTTGGCTTTTTTTTCATCATTCTGGTGAATTATGTGCTAAAAGGAGAGATGCAATTCAAAGAGGGACAACACTTTTTTGTGACTGATTAAAGTTGTTCCCATGAGTGGCACAGTCCTTTGAGTTGCTAAATAACCCCTAAGAAGCCTGGTAAAACACTCCTCTTTGGAGCCAACAGCATTAGTGGCAATGAGGATTTTGATTTGAAGATACTCAAGTTAAGGAGAAGCATTAATTTGTGTAAGAGCTTCCTGGGACCCACCCTTGCCAGGGACTGGAAGTTTTCACAGCAGAAATGACTTTTTTCTAAGATGAAGATTATTAACCTGCGTGGAAACTCACCTAAGCATTCCTCCTGTGAGGGTGACAGCTCGTGCCCCAGGGGACAGTCACAGCGAAAACTCCCGTCAGTGTTCACACAGGTGCCTCCTCTGCACAGCAGAGGGTTGCGTTCACACTCATCGATATCTGCAAAGATACCATGATGTGCAAATATAAAATCATTACTAAGGGGTAACAAAGAGAAGAGCAATTCCCAGTGGCTACAAGTGACAAAATAAAAGGATTGTTTCATGGTGTTGCTCCTTTTCTCATGGCGCACAATAGGGCAAACAAAAAACTGTAAGTCGTTATTAACTCTAAAAATGGGTATTTTCCCTGTCAAGAAAACCAGAAATTCGTTATTTAAAATTAGGTATTCAGAGAGACACAAGACACAAGCAAAGGCAGCAATTGTTTAAATGTTTCCCTTTACAAAAATATATGAATGTTATTTTTTTTTAACGATTCTTGATGCACCCACACACCCGTTTATGTATGCACTAAAATTGTTCTCTATGGATGCACTTACGGGGATGTTTGTGTGTCAATTTTTACCTGAATGGCTCCTCAGTTTGGTAACCCCTGTGCATGCCATGGTGTTGCTGTGAAATAGTCTTGGCACAGCTTATAAAGGCAAACTGAATATTTGGCTCACAAACCTGATAAAACCACCTAACACTGCCAGTGAGGATGGAGGGAAATATGACCAAAAGATGTTCAAGGTGGAGGATGAACTCACACTTTTGGACTCCCAGGAAAGTCTAAAAGTATCACAATTTGCAGGAAAACAAGCAAACATGGCAGGAGTCTAAGTCAAGATTTTTTAAGGTGGACAGGAACTTTTGGTGTCTCCAGATCTGCTCTAACAACTTTAAACAGATTAAAGAGATGTAATTTTTTTTTTTTTTCAGGAACTGCTGTAAGAATTTCTTGAGTCCTAGAGGAATCAATGAAAAGGGAATGACACTGCTTTTGAAACTCCAGCTTTCTATTCCTAGCTTTACCAAATATTTGGGTACCCCATCAGCAGTTTTTAAATGAATTGTGTGAAGAGTTGCTGCCATTCTCAAATATCTGTAGAGAATAAGTGTCTCTTAAGGGTATAAGTAATTGGCATAAAGGACAAGCAAGGCTATAGACTTAATTCAGTTATCTGGCCCATAAACTGCATATCTGACTCATTTGCTCATGAAGTCACAATAATGACACATGTGAAGTGTTCAGTGTGGCAGAGTTGGTACACTTCAGAGAATAGCCAGGCTTTGCACAGCAAATGGAGACTCCAGGGCATCCTGGCAACACTTACCCATGCAGTTCTTCATCATCATAAATCCACTTTCGTAGCCAGCAAAGCACTCACACTCAAAGCTGCCAGGAGTGTTGACACAAGCACCACTTCCACACAAGTCCGGGGAGATCCTGCACTCATCAATGTCTGTGTCATAGCAGTGGAGAGGTAGAAAAATCAGACTGGGTTTAAGGTTATCCTGCTTTTCAAAGAAATGAACACTCGGCCACTGTAAATTAAGTCTACATAAACCAGTATGCGAATCAACAGAGAAAAACTAATTACTTATAGAAGCATCTGATTATGTGAAACAGTTCATGAAAGACTGATAAGGCTGTGTCTTCAGAGCTCTCAGGTCACAATAAACTGTGCAACAAGTCTGCTTCTATGTAGTGAAATTTAAGGTTAGATTCTGAAGGAAATAATTAAGTGTAAGAAATTCTGAGATGTCATTGTCACAGAGGTATCAGCTGACCCCATGACTACAGTGCCATTGATTATAATTTGATTACTATGAAGATATTTATCCAGTAATAGCATTATAAGCTTACATACACCCTTTCCATTAGGAATTAGCTCCTATCAAAGCTAGATTTACAGTTCTCTGGTTGTCTTGTTGGTTAAGTTTGAATGAAACTTACTGTGGAAAACTATAGCAGAAAAGACAAAAGAGCTCTTTTTAAATCACACTGATAGTGAGTCAGAAATCTAAAGAGGAATTTTAATGTGAATATGATCCAGTGGAACAGGTCAGTGTTGCAGGAGAGGACTTTGTGTCACTGCCCATGGACAGGTTTCTGCTGGGTGATGAAAGTTCAGTCCTCACAGATGTGTGGAGGTGCCAGACCCATGTGGCAGATCTGGGACATTACTGAGTATCTGGGCTCCTACAAGTTTTATAAACACTTTTTCACTTATTTAAAACAAGCAAAAAAGTCATCTATTTAAGAAAACCTGTTTCTCTGCAGCTGCTCAGTGAAGTAATTTCATCACCACGGAACAAAAGGAAAAAAAAAAGCTTTTGCAGGGAGTTTTCTGATCTATTCCTGTTAGTTTAGAAATAAAGTTTGTTAAACGCATTTTTCATCAATGCAATCACTATAAAAACATGGAAATCACCAGCTAGGGCAACATTAGCATCCAGACCAACCTCAGTGAACATGCCTTACCACCCACACTTCATAGTTATTACTCAGACACACTCATGGACGCCTGTATGTTGTAACAAAACCTCCTTCATTTTCAGCGCAGAGCCACCCACAACGCAGGCATCCAAGTCCTCACAGCCACAGAACTGTCAAGCTTATCTGCAGATTTTCCAGACAGTAAAGAGCAGAATCCTAAACTTTTAAATTAAATGCATGTGTCTGTGTCTTCTTCAGTTAACGTTGCACTGGTGTCAGAATTGCAGAGGTGCCCTTGTGTGTCCTCAGCCATCAAATCTTAATGAAAATTAACTTGCAGTCTCTAAGTTCATTTGGAAATACAATGACCACAGAGTAAGGAATCTAAATTAAGACAATCTCTGTGTTAGAACATTAAATTTGGCTCCGCTGGTGATCCTTACTGATTTTTCAAGTTGTACTGATACAGCATGACCTGAGCATCTTAAAACACGAATCATAAAAAGAGGAAAGTGCTGTATTTATTAAATAATCAGTTTATGAAAGGGAAAATTGAGACAGTTGGCCATTCTGTCCAAAGATTAAGCTCTTAGAAACTGAAGGAAATGAATGGCATTACATTTCCAGCTATGCCACAAGAGCAAGTTCCTTTAAAAAGCTACAGGGATGTCGTGGAGTCCCCATCCCTGGATGTTTCCAAGATGGGCAGGGTTCTAGATAATCTCATCTGGGCACCCTTTACCCACAACAGGTTGAAGGAGGAGTTGATCTTTTCAGGTCCCCTTCAACCAGGACTATTCCATGATTCTAGGGAAAACTGTGGGAAATGCAAGACTTACTCACCTGTACAGTTTCTTTCCTCCATATCTAAAGTGAACCCACTGTTACATCTGCATTTGAAACTTCCAATTGTGTTTCTGCACTTTCCATTCATGCACATGCCAGGGAACACTTTACATTCATTGATATCTATGAATAAAAACAAGAACATTCTTAAGCACAAAGATATATGGAAATAATGGGAATTTCCTGTTCTTTTTTACCAGTTGCACTGAGCATAAAAGGCAGGGTTTGGGTAAGAGGAGACATCCTTGGAAATTTGATTGGAAGCAAAATGTTTCCCTGCCTTTTGGACTATTTGTGCTTTCTTTGCTTCACAATACCCAAACAAGTCATTAAAAGTTCATATTTATCAGCAGTCAAAGAAATTCAGTGATATTCTCTGAGCTGAAATTCTGGTACTTGTATTGTGCTCAAGTTTGCTTTGTGACACAATCAATTTTCCTGGTATTCCTGAGCCAGCTTGTAAAATATGCAACTATTACCTGGTTGACTGGGTTTGATTTTTAAATTGAGACTGCCAGAGTTGTATCTGGAGCTCAGTTTTCAAAATGGCATTTTTTCTTCTGTAGAATAGCAAGTGAAATGTTGTACCTCTCCTCAATGCTGGGTGACATAAACTGTTAAAGGATCTTGCACAGGGCAAAGCTGAATGAGTTTTTCCTACACTCTGTGATGTAATTTGCTGAAGAAATGTCCTTATCTGGGAATCATCTTCAATGAGATAAACACCTATCTCCTATGTATTTTTGCAAATGGAACACAACAGTGGTCCAAATACGAAAGCAGAAACAGGAAGCCAAACCTCAGAAAATCTCAGCCTAGACAAGATTTATAAAATAATTATTAACTTCTTTAATTAAACCAACATTGATAAAATTATTTTTTTTATTATTGTTGTTGTTATTTTCCTTATTTGTTTAGTAAATCACCAATGAAATTCAAGAGCTTTGCGTGAGAGTAACAACTCCTCAAAATGAGAGAGAGCTTATTTATGCAAAGCAGAGGTCCGATCTGTTACAGTTTTCTCAAGAAACTCTAAATATTTCACGGCAAATGTTTCAGAATGCATTCTTAAAGAAAAAAAAAAAGAAATACGAACACATTTCTGGATCACCTCAGCTTCTGCACACAGAAATCTACAATTTTTCTTCTCAGATTTTAACCATCTAAAGTAACTTGGGTCTGGTGCCTCAACATTTTCCAGCCTATTCTGTTCTGTTGCTGCTTTACAGGAGGTGAAGCTTGCAAAAACTGGACAAAATACTTTTATTTACTGTATCACTGCAGATCCTTGTTGCCACTGCCCTCACGATCATAACGCAACAGACCCCCTCTCCTTTCCATCACTTACTGATTCTGCAAACCAGAGAAAGAACCCATCTTTCTTCAATCTCTCAGAGAGCCCTGGTCAAATTTTAGTAATTGTTTATGTTTTCATCTAAAGTTCTTGATTTTACAGATCTTCATCTGACCCTCAGTTCACTCTCTGAGAAGCACTGCGTTAAAAAAGGTGCACATTTTGTGTTATTGCTGTAATTCAGAGCTCCTCTCCCTTCAGGAATTTCCTTTTTCTCACTATCCAATTCAGACTTTGCACCTTTTCCTCTCAAGCTCCCACGAAAGCAGAGAATCCCCCCACCTGTAACATCAGCTCTTTCAGGCACACACCTTTACCACATCTCCCAAGTGCACAACGAACAGCCTCAAATCCTGGAATTTCCTCAGCATAATGGAATGGATGCACCCATAATTAATTCTCAGGCACAAGGAGGAACGCTCACCTTTGTAGAACGGCCTGCCAGTCAGAACATCCCCCCTGTTGGAGAAGCCAGGCCCTCTGGGGCACAGAGCCTGGTGCTCCTTGGTGCCGGGCGCGGGGCAGCGCTCGCAGTCCGAGCCCCAGGCAGCCCCCACGGCGCAGCAGCAGGAATCCATCCGGAACCTTCCAGGCACAGGCTGCACACACTCATCCTCGTCCCACCTCAGGTAGCACTGCTCCATGCGGATATCTGCGAGTTCACAACAAAAACCAGGAGTTTATCCCTCTTCTCAGCTACTTACAGCACACATAACGCTCAGCTTCTGCTCAGCTCTGCACTTCTGCACAATGTTCAGCCATTTAAAGTTGCTAAATACTGCATTATACTTAAATTTCTGGATCTTTCTTGTGCCACATTGAAGCAGAATTTCTTTCCTTGTCTCCCAATATCAAAATACACCCTTACCCTCACATGACTGTGCTTTTTAGGTTTCTATGTGTATTTGACAGGGCAGACACATGAATCTGTTTACTGTATCAGATATTCTCACTTATAAAATGACCCTTTTATTTGATGGGACAGACACGTGTATTTCTTTAGTGTATCAAGTATTCTCACTTATAAAATGACCCTTTTGTGGCTCTNNTTATAAAATTACCCTTTTGGGGCTCTCGTGGTAAAAAAAAAAAAAAAAAAAATTCCTCCCTATATTTATGTTACTAAATTAATTTAATAGTCCAGTGAATACAGATTAAAAATAACAAATCTGACTGTTGTTAGGCTTACTTTTAAACCAGTTAGAAAGAGAAAACAGTAGAGTTTCCAGAAAAGTTAATTACTGCTATTATACTCAAGGGTCCATTCCATTAGCAGCAAAGGAGGTCAACCAAAAGACAGATTGACCAAGTGTGCAGACAAAATCTTGTACTTGTGTACCCAAACGTCAGGAAAAGAACCACACGCTGGCCTGTGCATTGAAAAAAAGACCAATTTGCAGCAGCATATTTGTGCTCACCATCCATCACCCAGGACACTGCTGCTCCTGAACAGGAGTCAGAGCAGGGACAGCACTTTAGCACAGCCTACTGACTGCACTGAGGACAAAACAAGCCTCAAAACAAACACATTCCTCAAAGGCATTAACAGCTCTTCTCTAAACTGGCACAGATATTTGATATCGAAGCAGGCATATTGTTTGGGATAATCCAGAAATAAAGCAGGCTTTCTTTCAAGCCCCTTGAAGAACAATTTTGGACAGCTGTGGGATACAGCTGGGAGAGTGGGATGTGCTCTTACCTAAACACACTCGTCCAGTCCCATCCAGGGTCAGCCCCTCGGGGCACTCGCAGTGAAAGGAGCCTCTGCTGTTGATGCACCGCCCATTGGGACAAACTCCCGGGAAAACCTCACACTCGTTTACGTCTGTGGGGACACAAAGGGTTCAATTACCTGCTAACCCCAAGGGGAGAGCACAGCTCTACTGAGAATTTTAGTGACAGGAAAGAAACAACACAATAAATCCCTTTTCATCACATTTTCAAAGCGGGGGAAAGGTCTCCAGTAAGAATCAAAAACTTCACCTTCACAGGTAACACCCTTCACTCTGGCAAATCCTCTCGAGCAAGCTGTGTCTGGAATCAAGCCAGAAAGAAATTGTTACTGCTTTAGTGACAGGAAGATAGCAGCAAAAAATTTAAAAGTAAATGTATCTTCAGAATTCCCTAATAATTTCATTGTGTAAGCTGGGAAGTGCTCTAGCTTCAATCAAGAAAAGTATTGACTCATACATGCCATTTAAACTAAGTGAATAGTTGGGGAAATTAAATCTTGGACCATTACTTTCTTATGTGCTTTCCTTAGTGAAATGATCACCATCTAATCAGAACAGTCTCTGCACTCACATGTAGCTAAAAGGTAAAATTCCTTCAAGAGGCCTGAAGATTTAAAACTGTGGTAATGTCAATTATCTGCTTTTTTCCCCCACCAAAGCTGAATAATGGATCTGAGAAATAAGATTACTTTATGATATGCATGTAAAATGTAGCATCATATAATGATTTGACAGCTTGCTGAAATTTAACTGGTTACAGAATGGGAAATTCAGGGCCCAAATGCACCCAATATGAGCTAATTATCTGTCTAGATTGATTAGGTTTTGATCAGTTTCACCAGTCTTAACCTGACCATTCTGCTCTCTGAAGTCCAAAGGAATATCTTTGCTGCACTGCACAGTTAAGAGCGTTGCTGGATGCTGCTTGCACTAGGCTTTTTAGGGGGTATACATGTGCCCACAGCTACTGTTCCAATTTAAAATGAGACGATAAAACATCCTGACACCAGTTCAGCTGCCAGTGGCATTATTCAAACCTTAAGGGCATCAGTATTTTAGCCATAAACTAGAGTACAGTTAGCATTCCTGCTTCCAGCTTCCAGAACTAGCCCTGCAATCTCAGTGTAGTACTGTTCTGCAATCAATAATGGGACATAAGCTCTGTGTTTGAAAAGAGTTGGAAAAAAAGTGTTAACAGCCCACAACATAAAAGGTCCTCCAGAATTTTACGAGATATTTCACTTTACTGCTTTAGTAATGCCAGTCAATACACAGTCCTTGTGGAGATGAAACATATTGCAACCATTAAGAGGTTTATTCACATGACATTTCCTGGTATGCTTCAAAGTTATTAGAATGGTCTCTGATGGTGGAGATTAAAAGTCATGCTAAATAAGACAAGTTATTTTCATAGGGGTTTCTCTTGGGGGGTGGGGGGGCTGGTTTTGTTGGTTTTTGTTTGGTTTTTTTTGGTTGGTTTGTTGTTGGTTGGTTGGGGTTTTTNAAGCTGCTCCTAAGGTAGCACAGCATTCAGATTTCAGTGTGGCACCATTGATGTTGACTTCACAGTGGCTGTCTCGGATATTAAGCCAACAAGTCCCCTTCAGGCTGTCTGCAGCAGAACAGAAAACAAAAACAATACAGAATTATCACAGCCAAAAGAGCTGAAAGTCCTTTTTAGGTACCCAAATCTCCAAGTCTTACAATCCATTATTTCAGTGCCTGAGTAGTTTTTTGAAATGTCAGTCATCTCAAATGAGGTACATACTTTGTAAATTGTACTTTCTGCACCTTTGCTTGCTACCTTTACAAAGTTACACTCCAATGGAACAATATTTCTTGGGGCAGACAACAACCTTGGTGATCAGACAGCAAAAGCAGCCTGCAAGCTCAGACCCAAACTGGGAGATCAGCCTGGGTTGGGTTTTCATGCAGGTGCATACTCAGAGTTCAAAGTTAAGCAAGTGACCCAGACAAATTTAGTTTGATGACTATTGAAAGAATAGGATTTGGGTTTAAGATTTACATATATTACGTGTGCAAAAGGCCAGATGTATTACTAATACCTCATGTTGAGGAACAATGTGCTTAAGACAGAATCATTCCAACTTATTTTTTTCCAAACAGCTTCAACTTTTCTACAAAGTTGTCACGTTAAAAAATGTTGTGGACCACAGGGAGCACAACCTTTCTTTGGGTTAAAGCAACAGAAGAAGAAACTCACCCAAGAATGTGACTGAAATCAGCCCCAGAAACTGGGCAGTGTATTTCATTAACACTTAAGTGTAAAACAGTTGTATTATTTAGGTTAACATTGGTCTCAAATACATGGAACCGAGCTCCACATTTGAACAAATACACAAATATAGAGCTCAGTATTATTTCCTTTTACTAGCCAACTTTACAGGAGGGAAAAATCAAAAGCACTATCTCAAAAATTATTTAAATTCTACAAATTAGCAGGTGCCTCTGCTCGCACCGGCTGCATCCACATTATCCTGCCAAAGTGTGTTTGTCTTATCTTTTTTGGGCTATTCCATTATTTTGCATCCTCTCTTTTGTCCAGACAAAAATCTTTGGTCAAAGAGTTATTATCCCACATCAAAGCATTCCTTCTGATGCTCTTATCCCTTTGATTCTGACTTGAAGAAAAATATATGCATACTACAGGCAGATGGCATCCTACTTACTGTGCACTGTATGCACTCCACGAATCTTGACTAAAATATGTATAAAAATCATGTAGAAGTGTATATTTCAAAAAGCACAAATGGCGGTATCCCTAAGGTATGGGCAATTCCCAAAATAGCAACTAAACACTTGTATACCTCAAATGTACTTCAAAACCAATTTCACTTTTCTTCCCCTCCACAAACAAGGTTTTAATATTGCAAAAGCTGCCCATGTGCAAGCAAAATAAGTTGATATTGTTGCTGAAAGTTTTTTACTGTAACTGCTGAACTTACAACCCTCATTTGCTGAAGGTTTCAGTACCAATGCTGTGAATTGCATTCTGACTGTAATCTGAGCAAGGTATTTTTCTCTCTGCCCAGGAAAGCTCGCAGAAGGAGACAAACAGCTCACATCTATGCTGAATAACATGGTACTGATGCTGGTTCTGATATGAGAGCAAATTTGAAAAGGAAAAAAAAAAAAAAACCAAAAAAACCCAAAAACCAAAAAACAACTTGTCAGGATCTGACATTACCTTACTTTGATCATTCCTGTGTAGAATACAAAAAAATCCTAAACCACAATACTATTTTAGCCTTTCATTTATGTTTTGGAATAAGGTATCTTTTGTTACAGCTGTGCTTTACAGAGGCAGTTTGATTAAAAAAATATCAATATACAAGTCTTTTTCTTCAGTGGTAATAGGGGAAAATCAACTGGAGATTTAAAATGGCATACATTTGATAAGAACAATTGTAAGTTTTTCCACACAGTAAATCAACCATCTGTAACCTCCAGCCCCTCACTCACTTTTCAATAACGCAGCCTGCCCTCCTCTCATTGCTTCCAATGCCAATGAAATTTTGGCCAAGGTGAAAAATTGGGCTCTAGCAGTAAAAATCTGTGTATCTTGCATTAGCTCTACTTCTGACCCTCCTGTCTCAACATATTCACACTTGTAGTGAAAAATCATTGCTCCTGAGACAATTTTTGTCAACAGGAAAAACTAATGATTAGGCTCACAGTGTGTAGCTGGATCCTATTCTTTGGTTTTTATCTGACTACTCAGCTACTTTTTTTGGTTTGCTTATGTTTTATGTTATTTATCACTGCTATCCAGGCCAAATGGGACCTCACACTGTAAACAATCCAATGAAAACCATTTGCAAAGTAAATCCAGAGCACTGTTACAATTGGGCTCTTGGTGAACTTGTGGCCCCTTTGGATGTGAGAACAAAAGAAAATTAAAAATAAGAAGTACAAAAAAGCAAAGGTTAGTGTGGTTATATCAAGAAATTAGCACAACATGAAAAGAACAAAAACAATAATAAACTTCACCAGCCAGTGATGCTACAAGGAAATATAGGAGAAGACTTAGGCACAAAAGTAACATTCACTTAAAAACCAGATGAAGGCATGGAAGAATTCCACCATTAAATAGAAACTTGAGTCTTTGCTTCCATTTTTCCATCCTAAGAAAATCCTGACAAGGAAGGAAATTTGAATGAAAAATGCCAAACAAATCCATCTGAAAACAAAAGTAACATTTAAAATTAGCATCACCCACTTACTAACGACACCCAGTTATTAATGACACTGCAATCCAGTTGGAGCACCACACATATCCTACAATAACTTCAATTATGCTACACAAATAATATGAAACAATGGCAGCTTTTGAACACCTGAGAAGTAGAGATGACTGCAACCCTTTTGAATTTTCTTGGCAAGGCAAGGAAAAAACCATTAATGAACTGTTTTCAAAGATAATCCCAATGACATCCTGCAGGCAACTGTTGCTGCTTACTCAAATAAGATCTCTGCAGCATCCTGCTTTTTTTCCAAAAGAATCCTTAAAGGATGCTAACGTTTTTATAAATATGCAGAATATGTGCGTACATATACACATATATATTTGTCAAAAAGGAAAATCAAAGGAGGAAATGCCCACCAATACAGATCAGTCCTGTAGGGTCCAACTTGCTGCCAGATGAACATTCGCAGTAGAACGACCCAAGGTTGTTCCTGCAGGCACCATTGACACATGGGCTGCTTTCACATTCATTTATATCTGTAATCCAGAAACAAAAGACATTATTAGAACTACAGTGTGCTTCTGGGAAGTGTTACACAGTAATTTATACTCTCTAAATGCTGTTGTGGGCCGTGAGGGGCCAGCACTGCCTGGAATATTTGCCCCTCCACTCCTCCCAACAAGGCATTCAAAAGATACAGGGACAGACAGGTAGCCTGTATTTTGAAGTGCATATATTTTGAAAGTGTTAATTAAATGGCGCTTTTCTACAAGGACAGTTGATTTCCAACACCATGGACCATAAAGTTCTCCAGCATCAATTACAACCGTCCAGTGAGAAAACAAAACTCTTTTTTCACAGAATGCAAATGAATTCCCAGCCACACCATGCAGGGCACAAACAAAGCCCTCATTGTTTCTGTCATTTATGGCTCCATGAGAAGAATTAAGAAAGCAAAATATCACAATGCTGGCTGCAATTCTCTAGTTATGGAAATGTTGAAGAAATAGGAGTTGTAACTGCAATGCTGTAAATGGTACTTCTCTTTGGCCCCTAAATCCTGTTTATTATCTCTGTGAGGTTTTTAAGCCTGTTCACATGGAAGAATAGGACCCCTGCAGACAGCATTATTTGCTGATTTTTTTTAAAAGGGGAATCAGTTTTAAGATTAAAACAATACTAACAAATTCTCTCCAAGAAGAATTGCTGATGCAAATTCACCATTTCTTCCTGAGCCCAACCAACTTATTTTTTTTTTATATGGGTCCTGAATTAAGCTGTACATTATAATCCAAACACTTCCATTTGGCAGGCCAGAAGTAAAAAATATTTAGTGCTTGCTTACTTTTGCTAGCAGTGCTTGAGGAGTATCTTGTAATATCCATAAATTAAACCAGCTTAATTTAAATTAATTATAACCTAATGCANTGCATATATTATTAAATTAAAAAAAAATATGAGAGAGAGAGAGAGAGAGAGAGATAAAAATGCCCAGAATCAGTAACCTTTGGAAACTGTGATGTCTTCCTTCATGCCAAAAGCAAGCACTTAATTTAAAAGCCAGCTTTCACAGATCCTTTTCTTAATGGACTTATCTACAAAGAGCAAACAGGACTTGCCTTTGACTGTCAGCAACTTTCTGACCAACAACAGAGCTTCACATTTCTGAAGCCTACTCTTAAAACTGTGGATTGCCCATTTTACAGATTAATCATACACAGATGTAGAGATATAAAATCTAAGAGGCTTTATCAGGTCAGGACAATGTGCCTCATTGTTAGTTCTGACAGAATAAGCTCCAAGTCCCTCTGTATCCAAGCTGGCAATCCAGAGTCCTCACCAGCAATTATCTGCTCTGCACCAAGGCCCTCTCCTCTCTGTGAATGTATTTTATACTCTATTGTCTCAGTTTTTATTACCCAAGGAACGCTCCCTGCCTCTGTTGCTTCCCACGCTCTTCCCAGCCAGCAACACCTAGTAGTGCGGAGTGGTCTCTGCTGCTTTTGCAGGGAAACCAAGTGGTTCTTAAAATCATAAATCACTGACACAAATAAGTGATCTCAAGTATGCACTTTATGTCAAATAATCCTCTGAATAGAAATCCTCTGGGAGAAAGACACACTTTTGCTTCCTCTCCATCTGCCATCTTGCTTTCAGAAGTTTGTCTAGCTTTAAAAAAAAGTGAGAAAAAAATTGAGAAGACAGGACAAACTAACAAAACTGAAGTGATGTATTCTCTGTCCAATCAATCATGAGTGTTCTCCCCTTCTTTTACAAAGTGGCATTCAGAGAAGTTTCCATGAGGGACCAGGCATCATCTGTGAAGGTACTTAAAGCTGAAAACGGGTGATTTTCATGTAGAGTGTCACATTGTTTTAACAGCTGGCAGCTGACACACAGGTCTGCACAGATACAACCAACGTGAAATATAAAATAAAAAACAAACAGGTGCCACTATCCAAAACATCACTTCAACCTCATTAAGAATATTAAGAAGATGCATGAAACTTAAATTGGTTCACATTTATAGGCGTAATAATGAGGTTATCATGCTTATCTTTAATTCTCCCTGGTATTTAGCTAGTTAGGATTACAAGCAATTTTCTTCTAAGAGAAGACATCTTTTGTTTCAAATTTTCAGAGTTTAAACCCAAACCTGGCAAAAAATAATTGAAGGCCACACCTGGAAGCCAATGTCCCCAAAAGTACAACCAAAGAAGGGAAAAAGGGGACATGGAGGGGCCAAAGTTCAACACCTTTTGAAAAGCAGAGGCAGCTTCCTTGGCTTCATGGGCCATGCTCTAGGCCTTTCTGCATTTGATATGCTTTAGGAGTATGCTAAGTAAGAAGAAAAAAAAAAAAGAAACAAAACCCCAAACCCAACGTATTTGGGTAGTAATAGGCTGATAATAATGCATTGACTACAGCCCAAAACCACGATCCAGGAAAAAAAAGATCAAAAGATGATATTAAATGCATTTCAGCATTAGCGTGCTGCTGAATCAAGTGAAAAAGTATCATGTGCACAATGTAAACAAACTCCAAAAATTATTTCCCTACACCTTCTCATAATAACACTAAATGGTAGTTTTTTAGAAGAGTAAGCAAGAAACCAAATTGATTTTAACACTATTCTGTATTTTAAAAGAAAATCCACTACATATAAAGATATTTATTGAGGTGTGTTTTAAAAATTTTTTTCTCTTAAGTGAAAAGAGTGTACATTGTAAACGTCAGAGAAACAAAAATTGAAACAGTCCGCTGTACATTCCTGGAAATGAACTTCAAAGCACATCTGGTTTACATTTAACTAGTTATGTCACTGGAAACACAAACTAAACCATGGAGCTTGTCATAAAAATCTCAACTTTCACAGACTCTGGAGCTTCAAACAAGTCTCCCACTCCTCGGAACGAACTGATAAAAAATCTCAATTGAACTACAAACAAAACCAGTGAAGGGTTTTGTTGTTTCTTCAGAGTTGCTGATGAGAGTCATATTAAAAATATACTGGTGAGTAACAAGTATCAGAGCATTTTCAGTTCTCAACACAGAGCTCCTGACTGCAGCAGGTTTTTACAACCAGTGAACTTGTAACTCCAAAACGAATTACGAGAAACAGGATTTGGGCAGAAAGAGAATAATTTCTTTCTCTGCTGCCAACCCAACATTACTACTGCCTACTCAACACGAGTAAAAACCCAACACATTTAATAGGTTTTACAGGCATTTTTACACAAAACCCCTCCTGACCAGCTTCTTTTACCTCACTGGCTAAATTTAGATGTCAATCTAACAACGAGATTCAAGAAGTATTAATATTATTACCATAAAAAAATAAATATATGTTTACTGTTTGAAAATGTTTAGATACATTTTATTTCAACAAGATTGGCTGGGTTGTTTGCATTTTGGCTTCTCATCCACCTAGCTTTAGGTCAGTGTTTTATGCTCTGATGTTCTTGGTAGTAACACCTCCCCTTACCAGACTACAACAGTTTTTCTGTCTAGAAGATTCCTTAAGAAACATGTACATTAAGGGGACACAGTACACAGACAGAAATCTTCCAGTGCACAGACACTAATCACAGAGACAGACTCTGAAGAATAAATTCCTGAGCACTGTGGGTAGGTAGGCACTGAGACAACTTGGCACAGAAAGCTCTGTAAATCCATGGGGGTTGGCACAAGAAAAGCCCCACTCTGAACAAGTGCTACCAATTTGTAACATGCAAAAAGAGCAAGAACTAACTTTTAAAGGTGACCTCTGAAACCCACATGTATTAAAATCTATAGGAATATAATTTCTTTTGCATAGAAGGGGAGAAGATGCTTTGTATAGAACATGTGAATGATTTTACACTGCCAGAATTTAAAACATTTCCACTTTCCTTTCCATATGTTTGCTTAGCTGCATAGCAGTAACTTCTACCTGATCAATAATAATAAGGAGCTCAGGACAGTAATATCTTCCACAACTTCAGAAAAATCTGGATGGTTACACTGGTTCTGCAACAGAGAATTATAACCTCCCCATCAGTCACAGAAATGCAAAACTATTTACTATAAAAACTTCTAATGATTGCAAATACTGAGATTTACAGACCGTGGAACCAAACAAAAATAAGAGAAGACCAGTAAAATTCTACTAATACTAATTAAGAGTTGGCACATACAATAATGCTTCCAATTTTACTTTTTTGTACAGCTTTCCATATATTTTTTTTAATAATTAAAATTTCTCATTAGTTTCTGCTATGTAACATTTTTTGTTGTTTCAACATTTGCTAGATAGTAATATAAGAAAGCAATTTTGACTATGCTGTAAAAATAAAGGACAGTTTTAGTATTACTAGGCAGTGATACCGAAATCCTGGAATGCCTCACAGATAACAGGATTTGATCTAGAATTAACAATCACCACAAACTGAAGGGAGAAAAGGGAGAAAAGAAAAAAGAGACTGGATCAAAACAGATGCATTTCCCTGAATGACAGACATGGTGATCCTGGTACATGATCAAAGGCAAGCACATATTCCCCTCTATTGTAGTTTAAAAATGTTGTAGCTAAGAAAACATTTCCATATACAAATGTGATATTACTTTGAAAGAAACCCAACAGCAATACCCAACACACTAAAAAGCAGAGAAATTAAAAGAGAAATGTGAATATTTACGCAACATCACAGTTCTCTCTTTTCCTCTGGTACCTGCCATCGCTCATGTGATCGTTTCACTTTGGTGTGACACAACAAACAACCAGACTGACACAACTTGCAGGTTCCTCACCTTCACAGGTGTCTGTCTCCGAGCTGAAGAGGTAACCCTTGGGGCAGGAGCAGCTGTAGCTGCCTGGGGTGTTCCGGCAGAGCCCGTTGTCACACAGCAGCCCGTTCACAGAGCACTCATCTACATCTGCAGGGACAGGAGTCAGACCATGGCCAAAAATGCCAGTTCTTAGTTTCAAAGCTCTAATTCATTTTCAGGTTTTTACTGCAAAAATTTCTGTTCTGCCTTTGAAGTTTGTTTTTGGTTTGTTTTTTTTTTTTTTCACTCTTAAGCTCGAAATATAGATGGTTAGTCTTAAAAGTTTAATTATATGTTTTCCTGCAACCTTGGCTTGGCATCTTTGTCAGTTGTATGACTACACCATATAAATTCACTAAGGTCTATTTGCTTTGAAAACAGTATTTTGACTGGTTTTTTTTAAACGCACAAACAGCAGTGCGCTAATTACTGTTCTAACTCTGTTTTATAGGCTAAAATTGTTTTTGTTATCCATGAAGTGGATTAAAATCTATCCTGTACAGTTTATGTGTGGCAGCCATCAGGAGTATACATGTACCTCCCCTCCAGAAGAGCACTGTATTTAAAAAAAACCCCTATGACAGAGACCAGGATATCAAGCACACTGACTAAGAAAATCCCATATATTAACATAACTCCCTGAACTTCTCTTAAACTAACTGAAAATAATTCTAATAAAAAGTAATGTGTCTTCCTCATCACCCTATTATTTATTCTATGAAAGAAAAAAATACATAATTTTAAGCCTTTTGGTTTAATGCCCATCACATGTCATGATAACCTAAGCTTATAGAAGAACATTTATAGGATAAATCAGGATAAACCTGACATTTTATCCTGCTGCAGGATGCCTCCTCTTTATTGACTGCTTGAGATCCCAAACCTAACACTGTAAGTGAAATCTTAAATTAAATAGATTTTTAGAGACTTTTAAAGTTTAAAAATATAGAAGAAAAGTGAGAATGCAATATAACTACAATCTGGGGCATTTTGGTTTCCCCAACTACTTTAGATTTTCCAAGCTGTGCTTATGAATTCCTGTACGATTCAGACAACAAAGCCTAAATTTTCCCAGATGATGAATCCAAGATTTAAGTTTGGCAGCCATAAATAAAAAAAAAAAGCTCTTCTAAACTAACCTGTTCTTAATCTAACTTCATCTGATTTCAACCACAGAAAGGAGGATGGATTTGTAAATTGATGTTTTCAAGAGTAACTCTGAGCTTGCTGTCACATAATCCTTTAAACCAAACTGTGATGAATGCATTATTTCCTTAGAATCTCAAAGAATAACTTCAGATTTGGACTGTAATCTGTTGTGATATGCTCTGTTAAAACACAGAACAATATAGCTCATGCTTTAAACCCACTCAGATCTGACAAAAATACTATTTGCATTCTGACTGATGACCATTTTTACTTCCTGGCATCTCATAATCTGTCATTAATTAAAATCTTTCAACTTTTTATCTGAGTGTTCATACTTCAATTCTTTCACGGAAAAATTCTCTCTAAGAATAAACACATCCTCACATTCAGTAGGCTTTATCTTTATTTAAGTAAATACATAGATTATACTAGCACTTACATAATCCCAAGTGTAACCAGATAAATAAAATCCCTCTCAATAAAATCCACTTGGAAAATGAATATTCTGTGAAGCATTAAAAAAAAAAAACCACCAACAGTTTCCAGCAGCAGTGCCTTTCCTGTCAAAAGGTCATATTTAGGGCTTTAGGAAGTAACTAGCTGTAAAGTTCCTTTATTTGAGCAGATGAAAGGAAACATTTTATTTACTTTGTGTTTGCTTTCCATCACCAGAAAGGAATGTTTGATATGAAAACTGTGCCACAGCTATATAGACCACGTTTTCCCCACCAAAAATGGTGGAATTTTGTTGAGCACAAACAGCAGTGACAGGCCAGTAAACCTTTTAGTGCAGAGAGCAATAATTCACCAAAATAAACGCAGTACTTAAGGACAATACCTTAGACATCCTGATGGTTTCAGAGAGATTTCCATTAGCTTTTAATTTAAACAAATTTTACCTTTCTGCTTAAAATTACAAGGCTACAAGCAACATTATTGTACAATGCATTTGTGGTATAATACACTTTGTTTGGATGTAAGAATTCCCAAAAGGAAAAATCCCCTGGATTTTATGTATGGCCATGAATAATAAAATTAATTAGATGGAGAGTGAAACCCACAATGTTACCTCCTGCTTACACTTCCCAAACAGCCACCAAACAACAGGAAAATATACAGTAAGAACAATAACTACGCAGTGATTGAGAAAAGCACCATTCCAGATTTTTTTGCATTTTCATTGTAGCTTGAAGAAGCAGATGTCTTGTGACCTAAATTCTGTCAGGTCAAATCAGCATCAACGCAGTGATAAATAATTCAGCCACAATAAAAAAACAACAAACAACTCACCCACACAATTGGTTCCAGCAGGGTCGGGCTCGTAGCCACTGTTGCAGTTACAGCGATAGCTGCCGTGTAGGTTTTCACAAATCCCATTGGAGCAAATATCGGGATCCAGAGCACACTCGTTAATATCTGCATTAGCACAACAACAGAAGATAACCAGACACTGAAAGGCATGACAAACCTGTTCCTGTGACAGGGTGGGCAATGCCTGACTTGCTGGATGTTGAGGCTGTCATTCCCAGCCAAGGCACAGCACAGGTGCAGCCAGAAGGATGAAAGAAATGATTGTTCTCCTTTATTTGACACTAGAAGGCTGATTGGAATACTGTGTCCAGTTTTGGGCCACTTTATACGGGCCCACTCCTCAAGCCTCCTAATGCACCTATGGAAGCCTGTCATACTCTTGGCACTCCTCGCCAGCTCAGTCCCAGCGTGTCCTAGCTTTCCCAATCCCATGCCTACACATCTGGGAAGCTCTTTGTATTCTTCCCAGAATTCCTCCCTGGTTCCACTGACTGTGCATTTCTTCCTTACACTTCAGTTTGATCAGGAGGTCCTTACCCAGCCTCGCTGGTTTTTGCCTTCCTTGCCTGATTTCTGACATGTGTGAATAGAAAGGTCTTGTGATCACAGGAAAACATCCTCAAAGCTCTCTTCTGCTCCTTTAAACCTGAGGGCGGTTTCCCATGGAATCCCATCTACTGATGCCTTAAACAACTGAAAGTTCATGCTCATAAAATTCAGGGTGCTCTCTTTACTCTTCACCTGGCCCCTCAAGAGCATGAGTTTCACCAGGGCATGACCAATGCAGTCCAGGCTGCCATCAGTCCCATCACTAATTAGTTCATCTGTGTTGGTAATCAAGAGGTCCAGTTACACCTCTGCTTTGTTTAAACTATCACCTGGATTAAGAAATTATCCCCTCATCATGCTCCAAAGGTCTCCTGGACTACACACAGCTCAATGTCAGTGTGATTGAATTCCCCCAGCAGCATCAGTGCCTGAGGTGTAAGAAGAGGCTGAAGGGACTGGATTTGTTCAGCTGGAAAGAGGGAATATCAGAGGGACCTCTAACAGCAGTTCCCTGATCTTAATAGATGATTACAGAAAAGATGGGGCCAGACTCCTCTTTGAGGTGCACAGGGACATGACAAGAGACACTTGCAAGACACAACAGTGGAAATTTAAATTAAACACCAGGAAAACAATTCTTCACCACAAGTATGGCTAAGCACTGGAGCAAGATGCCCAAAGAGGCTACAGGAACTCCATCCTTGGAGATTTTCCAACTTCCACCAGGCAAGGCCTTGAGAAATGATTCGACTTTGATGACACCCCTGCTCTGAGCAGAAGATTAGGTTGGATGACCTCCAGATATCCTTTCCAACCTAAATTGACAGGGAACTATGTGTTTGTAAGAAAAAACTTGATGCAAAAATATCCAGCCTGTGCACTCAGTGCCTGTGGTTTAGGGATCTAGGCAAGAAGCTATAAATTGTAAGGTGACACAAGAATTTTCCTAACACAGAAGTAATGCATAGGTCAAAACTACAGCATATTCAGCCCTATAAGAAATTGTTGAAAATTTAGAATTTTTCTCAGGTAGATAGAACAGGATGATGGATGAGTTATATCCCCTGAATTTACAGTCCCATATAAAATTTCTGCTGTAGTTGGAAAATTCCAAAATATTCATATGAACTGTAAGAACAGGAACGGACTAATTTTAATACTTTTTTGCCTCTGAGGAAAAGAGGGTTTTTCAATATTTTCCTTCTTCCCATATGGTAAGCCCATTACTTTAAATAGTTCCTTTCCCAAGTCCTGGAAAGAACAGAAGGGGTGCTGGCCTAGCTGTGACTTCATTAAAGGCTTGTTTTATACTTGTAGGGCTCAACTTTTTGTAAAGAACATTTCCTCTTTAATCACAATGCAGTTTAGACACTGATTTACATTTAATCACATATGCATTTGGAAAAACCATGCTATCCCTGGATAAAACTCAATGCTATGAGACATCTGAAAAAATTAATAAGAAAATATGATTTAGCATACTACTTCAGATTTATATTTTCTTTAGAGCAAAATGTATTCTGTAGCTCACTAAACATGTTTGAATCTTGGGGACAAGCCACACAAGCAGTGTACAATCAGTGACAGGAGCAGCAGCATGAAAGCTGGCTGCAGTGTTGCTGTACAAAATGTACAGAGAATCCTGTGTTTGCTCTAGAAACCTGAACAAAGAAGGATTTTAGTCAAGACATGAACCCATGATCTTTATCATGCATTTGGCACTTGGTAGACAGCACAGTTGTTTTAATGTTTTAATGAGAAATTGTATTTTCCATGTATCCAAAAGGACACATAACCTCCCTACCAGGCTGCATGCAAATTCTCATGGTGGGATGCTGCTTGTACAACAGCAATACTGAATGCTGACATTATTTCTCTGATATTTAGAGATTCTTCAATGGACCTTGTATAATTCACTGAAAAGTAAACTGAGAGAATTTATAAAATTCCATGGATTTCAAATTACTAGTAAGCTTGCAACATGTCAAGCTATGAAGAAAAAAATATGCAGATACTTACAGCACTGAACAAAACCAGAATTTCTTTTATTACAGTGTTATTTTAAAAAGTTATTTAGGCTATCACTAAACATAATGATGTGAGTTCTCATTCTGTTCCTGCTGAATGGAATAGAGCTTTAATGCTGATAAGGATAATTATTAACACATCAGACAAATACCTAGGAATAAATTTATGTTTGAGTATTCCCCTATTCCTTCTTCAACCCATTTTACTTATCTGGCAGCTGCAGCATGCTTTGCCCCTACTTCAAACCTGGCTCAGCCATTATTTGTTAAAATTATTGGTAAAAAAGAGGATCTGGAGCTTTACAGTTCCCTGTACTAAATGCAAGTGGTCACTTTCAGGACTATTTTTCATGAGGATATGCTTTTTTCAGTAAGCTACTTTCTAATTTTTAACTCTACAGAGAAACAATCTGTCNACAGATTTCTTTTTTTTCTTGATAGGGTCAGGCAAAATCCACTGTTGTAGAGAATTAATTCCAGCCTCTTCTTTAGACAACATTCAAATATTGTACTTTGAGAATTAGAATACTAAAATCAACATATTAATCTTGAGGTTACAAACTCCACTCTAGTTCGTTATCAAAAAACCGTAATTCTGAGGATGGTTTTGTTTGTTTTTTTTTTAATTTTGAATCATATATATTAAAGAAAATATGCAACATACCTCTTCCATCAACAGTAATACCTATTCCACTGCTACACAGGCCATGGAACTCAGCTGCTCAGTTGAGGCGGAGGTGTTGGGGAAAAGAAAATGTTATTTCCAGTATTTCACCTTCTTTCATCCTANCCATGGATTTCAAATTACTAGTAAGCTTGCAACATGTCAAGCTATGAAGAAAAAAATATGCAGATACTTACAGCACTGAACAAAACCAGAATTTCTTTTATTACAGTGTTATTTTAAAAAGTTATTTAGGCTATCACTAAACATAATGATGTGAGTTCTCATTCTGTTCCTGCTGAATGGAATAGAGCTTTAATGCTGATAAGGATAATTATTAACACATCAGACAAATACCTAGGAATAAATTTATGTTTGAGTATTCCCCTATTCCTTCTTCAACCCATTTTACTTATCTGGCAGCTGCAGCATGCTTTGCCCCTACTTCAAACCTGGCTCAGCCATTATTTGTTAAAATTATTGGTAAAAAAGAGGATCTGGAGCTTTACAGTTCCCTGTACTAAATGCAAGTGGTCACTTTCAGGACTATTTTTCATGAGGATATGCTTTTTTCAGTAAGCTACTTTCTAATTTTTAACTCTACAGAGAAACAATCTGTCCATGGAAATGATCCATGAGTGAACATTGGATCTGGAGTGAAAAACTGCTCTGTTACTATCCCAGCTGGCTGAAAATCAACTGCAAATGCAAGTGACTCCCATCCCTCCCCAAATAAAGGAGATCTGTTTTATGCCTAATCTCAAAAAATCTCTAATCTCNGAATACTAAAATCAACATATTAATCTTGAGGTTACAAACTCCACTCTAGTTCGTTATCAAAAAACCGTAATTCTGAGGATGGTTTTGTTTGTTTTTTTTTTAATTTTGAATCATATATATTAAAGAAAATATGCAACATACCTCTTCCATCAACAGTAATACCTATTCCACTGCTACACAGGCCATGGAACTCAGCTGCTCAGTTGAGGCGGAGGTGTTGGGGAAAAGAAAATGTTATTTCCAGTATTTCACCTTCTTTCATCCTAAACTAAATCCACATAATTTTTCCCAAAGTAATTTTTATACAATGTAGCTTAACGAAATGCCAATGTTCACATGAAATAACCATTTATAGATAATTTAGTTAAATCTGTCAGGTAGCACTCCATCCTGAACGTTCATATATGTACAAAAGCAAAATTAGACGTCCGGAGTTAAATACTCAGGTGATTTCTTTACAGTCTTGACACGAGTGTTCTCTTAATTTACTGCTTTAAATCACAATGTCAGTTTTGCTTGTTTTTTTCTAAATAGTCTTCTGCTGCTTCAGAAAATAACACTGGATGGAAATTCTGTCCAAGATGCATCATCTCAGTTCTGTAGTCAAGACTTTTTTTTTTAATCAATCCCCAGGTTTACCTGAAAAATTGATTCTTATAAAATGAAATACAGATTTCTGGAAATAATGTGGGCTGCTTTTTTAAACTGGACTGACTGGACCAGGAAATTTACAGATTCACTGGAGAATTCAGCTTATTCCTTTGCAAGAATTATTACTTACAGCAAACAATTCAGAAACCCAAATTCACCCATGAAATAAATCAACAACGTGATCTCAATGAGATTTTTTTTCAAAAGTCTGTATGCTCACTGTACTACTTAAATAAACACAAAATTTTTACCTGAGTTTTTAGCAGGGCAGGGATGACATGGCTCTCCAAAGCCATAGTCAGGGTTGGCACAGCAGCATTCAGACTTTGTCACAGCACCAGGGAAGGGACGGACACAGAGCCCTTTTCTGATGCCTCCATAGCATGTGCTACGCACATGAGTATCTAAAAAAAAGGACAAGGGAACAAATAATTATTTCCTTGGGCTGAGAGTGAAATGTATGCATACTATCCCAACAAAAGCTAAAGAACCCCTTTTTTGGTCAGCAAAAAGGTCACACTGACTACATCTGTACTGCCTTAATAATCCTGATAGCACCAAGGCCAATTCTCAATGTGGTTACCTCCTGGGGCTTTCTCCAGAGCACTTCAAAACCACCTAAACCAGGATTTCGTGAGTAAATTCAAAAGCATTCCACAGGACCCAGCAAAGATGACCCATACCCCGAAGCAGCTCTCTAAATCCATCAACACATATCCCAGTCAGAAACACAGAATGGCTTGGATCAGCATGTGGTGGCTGATTTTTCCCTTTGGGAAGTACCACAGACATCTCTTACTTCCAAAATGGTTCCTTGGGTAGGGTAACTCACCAGCAGCCCAGGGCTGGGAATATGGGAGAATACCTGCCTCTGGAAGAAGGAGCCTAGCATGGTCTCCAGCTGTATTTACAAAATTATGAACAGAAATGCAATTTTAGCAGATTGTTCAGCCCAGCATTTATGTGACATGACCCTCTTTATAGGTTTATATGTAAACAGGCACCAGTGCTGGATTAGCACACCAAAGAGGCCCCAAAATCTAGCTGGGAACAACAATTTAGCAAATCTTGCACACAAATAGGCAGTGAGGAAATCAGCACAACTGCCCAGAGTATAAGAAACTTCTAGGGGTTTGTGATTAAAAACCCACTCTGGAAGTTACAGCCCTCGGGGAGAGGGCTGGAAATGCTCACAATGATAAACCACCACTTATCATGCAAACAAAACACGTAACACCTGAAAGGTTCTTCAGCCTCAAAAATCATGCCAAAAAGGACAGCAGAAAAATTATACAGGTCAACCATACACCTGTAGGACTCACCATGTGCATGCTGACAATCTTACAGCTGATTCAGTCACATAAATCAATTTGACAGACTTGACCAGTAAAATATAGTAAGAAGTATCTTCCAAGGCAGACACTCCATACCTACTTTTAGAGGAACAATCATCTGCTATACCTACCCAAGAACTATGGGAATGTCTCCAAGACTGCTTTTTGTGCATTTTGTTTTGGTTTTTTGTTGCTCTTTTTAGTTTTCCGTCTTTCTAGGGTTCAATGCCTTTTTCATGTTTGCTTATAGGATAGTATTAGAGATTTTTTAACAAGCATGTGATTGGACAGTCCTTCTAAAAATGTGTAGTTGAGAACTGCAAGATACAGAGAGAGTAAACAGCCTTTACCTTTGACTCCTATAATTCTGCTGACACTGTTGGAGCTGCAGAAATACTCTTTGTTTCAGGTATCTTTATGGGCCAGGACAGAATAGGGCTTTAATTTATGCTCCTTGTCAGTCCCCCAGTAAAACTACCGTGCATTGTGGCCTGGACAAGAGCCTGAGTGGACTCAGAAACTGAAATAGGCTTGAGGGAATCCAGACAGTTACTTGCTTGAAGTATGACCCCAAAACAACAAAGAAAAGTTGCATGAAAAGTTTTACAGTGAATGCTGAATATCCAGTGCCAATCCAAATAAGAACTGGCAATTCCTTATGTGTTCTGTCGGCTCTTTGAGTGTTGTAAGCTGGCTCCTGTATAACAGCTCTGCCTGCACACAAATGTTTTCTCTTGCTTTTGGTATCCCATGGAACAGATAGTTCTGGAGAACAGCTAAATATGTCCTAGATTTTAGAATTTCTTCCTTGCCAAGAATCTAGGTGAAGCCAGTACAATTTGCTTGCACTTGACATCAGGAAAAGATTACGATGCTTGGAAACAGTTGAGGACTTTTGACAAGAAATGTGTGTTCATTTACTTTGCAAAATAATTAGTGGCATCACATCCTTTCCCTCCACCTCAGACAAGTCCAGTTGCCACTCTACCAAGTTCTACCATGAACAAGGGGGCTTCAACCACTGCCCTCATTTCAGAGCACCCAGAATTTATTTTATGCCCTGGATCAGAGATCAGCATTGCTGCTGATGTAGCCATTTACCTGTTTATGGGACACTCCACTCTTTCCCAAGGCATATCACTTCTACACTCTTAAATTCTGCAGTGTAGCACTTCAGTATCTACAAAAATGATCATCAGCACATTTGTGGTCAACATCAGGTGGCCCAGTGCTTGACCCACACTCAGTGAAAGTCACTGCACCCATCCAGGAGCCTTAGAAGGAGAAATCAGGCTTATGACAGACACTTTCCCATTTGGCTCTGCAAAATTACTGGGGTGAAATAAAGCTCAGTTACTGTGTCCTGGATGACTCTGGCTCTGGGCAGAAATAATTAGAAGTGTCTCAGCAGAGAGTGCTGTGTGAAGCTGAAGCCACAGCTCAGCACAAGTCTGAGGTGATACACAGACACACATGGGGCCAGCTGAGGTGTCCAAGCATGGAGCTGCAGCTGGAAGTACAGCCAAACCTAAAAAGCCTGCAAATATTCAAATATTGGAAGTTTGGCGCCAAGTATTTATCTAGCTGTTCCATGACTCTGTAACTGCTCCTTTTCCAAGCATTTGTTCCCCCTTGCTGTACTTTTTACAAGCTTGTATAACATTTTGTGATTGACTCAGCCATACTTATAAATACTAAGTAAAACAGCATTTTTTTTCCTATGTATAACCCCACCAGGATCAAGGTCATTATTCAGAAGTAAAATAGAGCTCAGAGAAAGAGGGAGGCAGCTGGACTGTGGGCTCTTAGATTTTCTATTCCTTGCTAGTTATCTAGCAGACTTATGGGAATGCTCTTACAAGAGGCCAAATTTAAGTTACTAATTTTCAAACTACCAATAATCTTCCAGCAGCCAGAATGTCTGAAAAGTATTATTTAGCTCATGCAATATATGGGATAGAACAGCCAGACACAGGATTCCTGTAGTTGAACAGCATGTGGATTATATATAAACACACATACACAGTTCTGAACAGTGGATTGGCTTGGAAATTCTATTCTTGAAGTCACGTGCGAGGATATTTTGTTGTGCAATATTTGAAATTTCCTATGTTACTGTATGGCTGGAATAATTACATCATCTTTTTAAAATGAATTTTCCAACTAGATCATGATTCTGCTTTATGATTTTTTTGTCCTATTAAGGGTATTTCCTGTTGAAAATGTAAGCATTTATGGTAAACCTGAAAGCTGTGTAACACGTAACTTCTAAATAAATGGTGTTCACAGATGATGACCAACTTGTGAAGTCCTTTGCTGCTAGAACTGTGGCAACATTAGGTAAATGAAAGCACAGAAAATTGAGTACTGTATTGATTCTTTGCAGCTGTATCACTGACAGGGGTAAAGATGAGGCCAACTTGGAACACAAAAAAGGTACTGAACAGCCTGTACTCAAATCTGGTTTTGTTGGTGTGCCACTGAGCAGTGAAATTCCAATATTTAAAACAGTACACCAAGCCTTTTCTCACTGTTTAACTTCTCACTGCTTTTCTCCAAGCTTTTAATAAACCAGAAGAAAGCAACTCAGCTACCACATAAGAGGGAACACAACTTGCTTTTGTTTGTTCAATCTTTAGCACGGTTTTGCTTACTAGAACATTTAATTTATTTAAAACAACAAAATTTGGGTTCCAACTGAGAGACTGAGAATGTGTTTTAGCTTTTTTTGAGCCCATGTTTTTAAGCCATTCTCAGTTTTTATCATGCATTTTTTAAGCTGAAGTGGTAACAGAAGGGGCTGGGTTGTGCTGGCAGTTGGTAAAAACACTTGTCCTAGATTTTGTTTTAAAGAATTTCAAACTTTTGCACCATCTGAAGTGTTATTTGAAACAAGCTGATAACAGCAACACGAGGATTTAGTGTGTCCCATCCCTCTGGTGTGAGAACCTCCAAGCATTGTGATGCAGTGTTTTTCCTTTATCTGGAAATATTCTGATAAGACAAAGGCAGATACAACATCCATGCATCCATCAGCAAGAACAGTCATAGCACTGATTAATATATATGATTATTGTAGAGTCTTTTGTCACTAAGATGCCTGATGATAGACACATGGAGGACCTGGGGAAGGAGAAATTTAGGGGATATAGAACTGACGTTCTTATATGTAGAGGGAAAAGATGGTATCTCCTGTGGATTAAATTAAGGAACTTTGCAGTATGGCAAAGTACACACAGTATCATAACTCTCAGTAATTCTGGTCAAATATGTATTCCTCTCCTCCCTCCTCATCAGCAATAAGCAGAACACAAGGGATTGAATACTTCTTGCCTTCCACACTTCTTTTAATTCTTCATCAGCTTGAAAATCATCCATTTTTTGTCCCATGAGCTCCCTGAACTTATGTTAGAACGCCTGGCAGAGCTCAGTGGAGAATCTCTTAAATGCCAAGCAGTACCATTTGAGAGGATAAGAGACTGATTACATGGCAAAATATTATTTTTCATTAGACTAGAAAGAGTATGCCTCAAAACCAAATTGATGCCAGGAAGAGTATGCACTCTAAGTTTAATTTCTATGAGCAACAGGTAAGCAAGAGGTAGTGCCTCTCCAATTCCACAAAAGAAATTAAGTTTCTTGTCTATTAACACTAGGATTATGGGGTTGCATCTTGTCTGTGGTTTGATTATTTAGAACTACATCATTTGGTGCATTTAATTTGATAATTAATTAAGCTGATAATTTCACTTGTTTTTCTATGAAGAAAAAAGAATAAATCTCACTTACCTACACACACACGGCCATCAACTCCAACAACCAGGCCAGGTGGACAATCACACCGAAATGAGCCTTCAGTATTTATGCAATGACCATTCATACAAATTCCTGATGTCTGGCATTCATCAATATCTAAGAGAAGGCAAGACAATTCAACAATTTATTTGCTATTTTAAAGCAAGAGAACAGCTAATAGTTTCAGAACATTATCAAAGGACTTTATGATAGCAGGTAATAATATCTTGGCTTTATATCTAATAAAAATTTAATCTTGGAATAATCAAAATTCCAGCTGCTCAAAAAAACAAAAAAAAAAACCCCAAATATGCACAGCTGTGGGATTAGAGGTACTTCATATTCTACACTAAGCAAAATCAAGGATAAATTGTCCCCTTTCTCCATCCCATGATATTTTAATTTTGCTTTAAAGAGTGGCTAAGGAGCACAAGACACAAAACATCCTTATGATGGTTGATTTTAATTTCAAGGAACTCTTAAGTGGTCATCAATTTGTAAGCACGACTGCATGTAATTAAGAAAGGCACAACTAATGACATGGTTCAACTTCAAATCAGAAGACTAATAATTTAGATGATTTACTGGAAGTGGCTCAAGCCCAAACCTACCTCTACGGGCAGCAACAGGTATCTTCAATCAGTTTGCTGAAACTGAAGCTAAATCAGAATGTATTCTTAAAATATTTAATAGAAGTTTTTAGTGATTGCACTTTAAAAAGTTTATAATGCTGTGTGGCCAGTGAAATGACAAGTGCTATGCACTCTTAATTACCAGAATAATGATGTGGAAAATGTGTGGTGGGGGGCTGGTTCATCAATGTAAAATCTTTCAAACCTCTTAAATTTACCATACTCCTGTTCACTTTACCATTTCACATAGGGCCTGAATGTTTTGCTGCATTTACAATGCTCCAAGATTTTTCAGAAGCCAATTTATCGACTGTTGTGGCTTTCACAATACTATTAAATAGTTCTTTCAGTAAGTTAAGGATCTGTTTCTAATCCAGGCAGCTAAAGAAATCTACTGTAGTGAGTAGCAAGGTGTTACATGGCACTGAATCAATCCATGTGAGCAGACTGCCATTCCTGCAGGGGTGAACAGACAGGAAAAGCCGTTTTCAATCAATATCCCCCAAGTTTTACATACCAGTACAGTAACGTCCATCTGGAGCCAGAACAAATCCTGGTTTACAGATGCACTTAAAACTCCCATCTTCATTTATGCACATCCCATTCAAGCACATGTTTGTCGTGGCACACTCATCATGGTCTAGAAAACATTGCAAAGAAAACTGCTTTTAGTTTCTCGCCCTCCAGAAGACGGCACAGTGAAAATAAACAATCAGGACTGGTGTGGCGTGTACCTTCACTTGAAGATTGGTTTATAATCGTAACTCTGATAAAGTATCTGAAGAGTTTTCACAAAGCAGCAAGTTTTTTTCATGTTGTGATCAGCTGCTTTGCATATTTCAGCAGGCTGTGTATGAAAGAACAGGGTGTGCCTTTCTTTCATACATGAAAGGATAAAAAGCTTCTATCACCTGAGAAAATTAAGCTTGTTGTTTGTCTAACAGGTTTTTTTTCTTGACACTATGCAGCCAAAATTAAAAACAGGCATTTCTTCAGTAATGCTGATTTATTGAGCATCTGCTATGAAGCTTTATGGAAAAATACTATTCCTGGGAGGAATAATCTCTCTTGAGGAGAGATGTAGCTTCAAAAACAGAAATTGCCTCAAATTTTCTTTGAAATCATACAGTTCTGTACAGTAACTATTTGAATGAAGGGCCTGTAAGCTCACAGTATTTCAAAAAAGGTAATCCTTATTGATCCTTACCTGTAATATGAAGTACAATTTCTATAACCACCAGGCTAATGCCTGCCCCATTCTTTAGAAGAGTCCTTACCCACACAATTCTTTCCATTTGTAGTCAGTTCAAACCCAGCATTGCAAATGCACTGGAAGCTTCCCTCAGTGTTCACACACCGGCCATTTTTACAAAGAACACCATTCTGAACACACTCATCGATATCTAAGGGGAAGAAAAAACAAACCAAGCCAAACAAACAAAATCCTACACAAACCGAGAACTACGCTAAGATAAAAATGCATTTAGAGACAATTATTGCTTTGAAAAATACTGGCATGTCACTTAAATATTATTTAGAAAAAAATTCAAAAGTAAGTTAAGAATTTAGTCTCCTTGCATCAGGGAAAAATATTATTTTTACAGACATGTACAACAAATATTACATTTTGTGATGCTTTTCAATTCCTTCAGGAACACCCTTGAGAACCTACTCACACTTTCATCTGCTTGCATACACGAAAAAGCACCTGTCATTCCATTTAGTTTTTTTTAGAACTCCTGTCTGTGTAATTCCCTGGATGGATATTCCAGAATAATGCTTAAATATTAAAAGACAACAACAGAACAAAAGAGGTGGCAGCCCAGATCTAGAATGCCAATTAATGTAACATTGGGATTTACCAAAATTGCACTTCTATTTTTTAAATTCAAACAGAGTCTGATGCAAGGGGTCAGAACATCTGCAATGCCAGCAGACATGGAGCAGTTTTCTTACCAATGCAGGCTTGCTTGGTAGGAGTTCTCTGGAAACCTGCGTGGCACTTGCAGTAATAGGAACCAGGTGTGTTGACACAGTCCCCATTGGAGCAGGGGTTTGATGTGCACTCATCAACATCTGCTGGCAGCACAGAGAAGCATTAGTGACTTCATAACGTCTACAACATTTTTTTTTGCCCCAGTCTGGAAGCTTCTAAGTGACAAAGATGGTAGCTAGCAGCCAAATGCTAAATACTAGAGCCTGTTCTTGGTGCAAAATCACTGCTTTGCTAAGAACACAGGGCTGTTCTTAGCTCAGCTAGGCAGGCATTTTTAAGAGGTGAAGTGGCATTGCATCATTTGTAAGCATCTTGAGGGACAACAGAAAAAAATCTTGAGGATTTTGAGACCGGATTTTGAGACCGGATGGTTGCCTAGAGAAAGTGAACAACACTTAATACATAACAGTTTCATTTAACTCAATGACTGTTTATGCTCCTTCGGAATAAAACCAATACTAATCAAAATTGGCACTTTAAAATGAGAGCAAATCATGGCATCCAAAAACCACCCCTATTATATTACAGGTTTATTGTAAAAATGTGAAGAGGGGGCCGCACACCAGCAGGAGGGATTCTTAATGAGACCACAGCCTGTGCACCACATCTCATTTATGCCCCACTGCATCCTCAACCCCAGTCTTTGCACTGAGTGAAGCCAAATTTAATCTAACCCTTTTCTATAATGTACCTTACTCTCTTTTCCAAAGGCTTTTGGTATTTTGGTGCAACCAAACACATTTTAACCAATTTAAATGTTAGGTAACTGCTCAGAAATAACTCTTATTTGACATGTGACTCTGAAAACTTCAACAGTTCCTTACCAGAACCCTTCTCAAATTTGATGCCCAGTAGTTACCAGAGTCAGACGTGTCTTTGGCTCATGACAGCTACTCTCAGATCTAAAATAACGTCAATTGTTCTCCTCCTTTCTGTAAACCTTTCTGTAAACTCTCCAGGACCCTTGCCCACTGTAATCCAGGGAACAGAGTGGGTGTATCCCACTGGTCTGGCAGGGCAGGACTGCTGGCTTAGTGTCCCCTGCAGATCCTAGAGGATGACTCTCTTCTGCAGCTCAATTTACAGGTTACAAATGGATCCCTTGATGAAATCCCCCATTTCTTTATCAGTAACTTTTGCTAATTTGACTTTTTCCTCCAGCTAGGCCCTTCATTTCATTTACAATGAATCTGTAATTACTCATCTCTTCATCTAGGCAGGCTTTTAACACCACAAAGCCAGTGTTCATATGCAGGAGTTTCTGGCATCTGGCTGAAAGCTGCCGTAAGAAGCTTTGAAGCCACTGCTGATCAGTTCCTAACAATGATGATTTTTCCCATGCATTTTGCAGTGTGTACTTCCAGAAATACCAGGAAAATCCCAGGGCAGTTGTCATGATTGATTACACTCACCCCTTATCAAATCTGGTTCTAGAACTTAGCTCATTACATCTTGAGAATACCGGGATTGAGTAAGAAATTAAACTCATAAGAATATTTAGGTGTACTTTCTAGAAAGTGCTGCTCCATGAATAACTTCACTATAGAAGATGGCAAAAGGTAAGTTTTGTTCTAATTTAATTCTAAATAAGACCACATATTTAACAGGAATTACTGTGTTAATGAATACAAAGTTTAAACCAAGAGCATCAAGTACATAACAAAGAGATCTGTGTTTACACAGGTCACTGATGTAATGGCTTGGTTTACAGCACTCTTGGTGCCCAGATACAATCTGTGCAAACAGTTAAATGAATAAAGGAAAAGCAAATGGAAGAATCAAATACCTCCCCTCACACATAATTAGCTCATTCACATTTGCATACCCGCTGATCACACCACCCCTCCGAAGTAAAATCACAATAATTGAAACAAGATAAAGAAAAGAGGAATTCAGGATGGTAAATTCAGAGGTAACTGCATCCTTACATGCCAGTCTGTGTCACTGTAGTAGTTCCCTGCTCTCGTGTTTCTGTGCCATACCTGGCTGTTGGGATGCTCTTTGTCAAGAGTGGGGGGATTTCTCATGAGAGGTGATTTTTCCTCAGAGCTCAGCTGATATGGGAAGGGGTCAAGGAGGATTGCCACATTACCCCTTCAGAACAAAGCCCTTAGCTACCAACAGAACTCAAACTCTGAATTCAAACTCAAACTTCAGAATTCAAACTCTGAATCACATCTTGACAAGAATTTTTTGTCAAGTGCCCTAAATCAAATTACTTTACACTGTGTATATACCTTTCTTTATTATAAGGGAGGGCAGAGGGAACTTATAAATACTACATACAACACTCATCTATTTTGTTTCATTTTCCTACAGAGACTGAGATTTGGGACCTTCTCTAATACAAGCTTCAGCTTGCTTCAAAAAAAGCCCATGTTCATGCTAGAAAGGATCTCTCTAAGTTCATAAATTCTACAGCAGGAATGCAGAGTTTCTCTATGAAACAGCTGATTTAAGCCTTGAAAAGCCTTCCAAAATCCATGTGCATCACATGACTTCCACATGAAATATGCATCTTAAGATGCTCTTATTTTTATAAGCTCTTGATAACTGAGGGAAATGGCAAATGTATGTTAATATAAAGGAGTTGTTGGCTTTGAGTTTGCATTGAAAGCATGCATATTCCAGCAGTATAAACAGGAAACATCTGAGACAGATATATTTAACCCATTTATTCTGTCTCCCAGCATACCCCCTTCAATGTCAAATATTTCTCTTTCAGCACTTGCCTCACACGTATCTCCACTTTTCAGTTTTTCATCTCTAATAATTGTCAGAACTCTCTTAGGCACAAGTAGGAAACTTCCAAAACCCCCCTTAAAAGACTTACTGCAATGAGTCTGGAGATAAATTACAAAATTTTAAATAGGGATATTTGTGTTGATAAGACAACTAAAATTCAACACAGCACAGCTATAGGTTTGCTGCCACTTCTTTTATAGTCTTCACAGTTTTATCCAGAGTTTTTATAAACAGAAATGAATAAGGGAAGGTAGTAAAATTAAACCTGTCTATCCCTTTGGAGAAAAGGACTGACCACTCAGAGTCAGATCACTTAGGACACTCATGGTCACAGGCCCATCCGGCATGTTTTGTTGTGAGAACAGCATAATGCAAGTTTAAGTCAGAGAACACTAAGTAAAACCATAATTTTTTTGGTTTGGCAGGATTAATCTTGAAATGGGACTTTTCTTTAACTCTATAGAAAAATATGTAACCATTTCTGGATCCTTAATTTATTGCTTTGGGAGCAGGCAGACAGACAAGTACAGAAATAGTGTTCATTTATGTGCCATTAACCTAGGCCATATAGTGAACTATTTCCAATGCCCCAAGACTGTTCTTTCAGTAATAAGATAAATATTCAAATTAGATTCAAGCAAGCCTTTAAATTAATTTAATATTTATCAGCACACACATTAAATCCTTGCAGTTAGGTTCCTGCCTGTATTTCCAAGAAACTTTCTGTGCAATTTGCAGCAACTACTATTCACAAATCCCGAATTCAGTGTGGCACGAAAGATACTCTGGCTACTTCTTTATAATACAATAAGAAAATAACAGTGAAACAAAGCTGTGTTATTTATAGAGTTCACAGAGTTATTTATAATTCATAGAGTTCACTCTCTTATAAAACATCTTCTGAATTCAAGCAGCTACTTAAAAGGGAAACCACTGCAGAGCTGAAATTAGTAATGATTGATNTGACACTTAAACTTTTTTAAACTATTTTGGGGGTCTTTTCCCATTCTTTCAATGTGGGACAGTACTGCAGCTGGCACTGCACCTTCTGCTTTTGTTAAACCAATTGAAATTTTTGTTTTGATCCCAGTGCATCCAAAATTGTCTCTGTTTTCAGTCTACTCTTTCATGCTGAGGTGAGCATTGCAAAATCAAGATTAAGTTCCTTAAGTGAATACGTCTTTTTACTGGGCACATAACTGTATGCTAGAGAATTAAACAGGTCAACTTTTTTTTTTCCCCCATGCAACTATCCGCATAACCTCACAGTTTTCAGGCACTTGGACCCCAAATTGAATATTAGATACAATTTCACTATTACCACGAGCCTGGAGGAGAAGGGGAACTGCCAGGGTGACCCCACACGAGACACAGGGACAGAATGCCAGCCACATTATCAAGAACACATAATATTTTTCTGTCAATCAATTTCAGCACCTGGACGTCTAAAGCTGATGGGTCTTTTGAACTACAGGTTGTTGTCCTACTCCAAGAACAACTGAAAAACAAAAAGTGTTTAAGTTCATCTAGCTCTACTTGCTGCAACAAACTTCTGTGTGCTTCAGGTGTTATTTTCAACTTGACCCTCAAGCGACAAAAACAGGAATACAAGATGTGAATTAGATTTCAACAAGACAAGATAGTCCAACATGCCAGATAGTCCTTGAGTGTCAAGGTCAACCAGAGTTAAAAATATTATTGATTTCAGTGATGCAAAATTTAGTGCTGTAACAAATGAGCCAGGGCTCTCCATGCACTATAAAGAAAGAACAACCACGCAAGACAGACATCACAAAACTCCTACTCCCCACTCACAATGTGATTATAGCTCCTGAGGCCCAAGGATGCAGCGAGAGATTAAGCCTCTTGAATTTCCCAGTCAGAGATCAGAGGTACAGAAAACTCTCACCCAAATTAAAAAAGCTGAAAAATTCAGGCTTGCTGTATCATAAAGGACAATTTGGAAGAACTTAACAATCTTCAAGTACAAAAAAGTGAAATGTAGATGGTACTGAACTGTTTTCCTTGTGTAGTGATGATAAGACAGACAACAATAAGCTGATTTTTTTGCAAATATAGTGTCGAAATTAGATTGGATGTTCCAAAAACTTTCCGGATATTTGACTATGGGAGCAGTGCAACTGCTTGGGAAAGTTGAGAGGTGGAATCCCTGTCAACTGAGTTTTGTTAAGATAAGGGTGTACAGTGGCCAGAAATGGTGTAGGTACAACCAACCTCTCTGATGCAAGAGAATGGCCAAGTTAGAGGGGACCTGAAATCCACAGACACACTATAAACTGATTCTAAAACCACAGCTTCTGTGAGGCAAGCCTATTGCTAACAAGCTCTTGTGATATTTTTCATTCACAGATCTCAAATGTCTTTATAAAGACTCAGCAAAGCAAAGGTTCAGTCCAAAATATAACCAGAATTTTTTATTTAGGATCCTATGCATTAATTAAGCTGTATCCTGCACAGGGGCTTCTTCTCCACATGACTACCCCACAAGAACCCCCAAATCTTTTTCTCTGAAATAACCAATGAGTTTTTCACAGTGCAAGAATGAAGTCCACAGTAATTGAATAAAAGTGCAGAATCCCAAATTCAGTTCTTGTTATATAGTTAGCATTCTGTATTTTCATATGAAATGCAAATTTAACCAAAGGTTATTTAATGCAATTTTAAAACTATTTTATATCTTTCAAATTGTCATTAATCCCTATGAGGAGGCAACACATAAATTCTACCCTTCATCATCTTGATCATAACAATAATACATCCCCAAAGTGGAGCTATGTGAGCATAATAAAAGAAGACATGAAACAGAACTTATATTAATGAATGTGATAAAAATGTGCAATAGTCTTTAAGTACAGGAATAGGAATACTCAATACTAATATTTGCAATTAAAGATTTTTTTTTTCTTGGTAAGAAAACAGATAGCTCTCATAGAGATTTTAAATTATTCTAGTGTACCTAATAGCATGGTCTTTACACTGTCTTTCTAAGGAGTAGTATCATTAAAGTTAGTATGATTTCTTTTTTAAAAAACGCTGAGATTTTAAGCAGGAGGATATCAGAATAATGGATTTTGAAACGCGCACTCACCAATACAATCCCCGTTTGCATCCTGCTTATATCCCATGTTGCATTCACATCTGTAACTGGAGGGGGTTGGTATACAACGTCCATTGAGACACAGGTTGGGATGGTGCTTGCAGTTGTCTATTGTCTGATTGAGTATTGCTAATAGAAAAACGCCAGAATGAGAGACAAATATTCAGATTTTCAAATGGATGTATGAATATTATACTTGGCTTCAGAAAGGATGTTATCAGGTGAACAAATATATAAAAAAATATTTTTCAAAGCACTATCTGTCGACATGACAGTAAACTAACAAAAACAAACAGCTTTTGGAAATAAAAACCACATTAGACAAACATTCTTAAAGAAGATTTACCATTTCTGTATATAGCTTGATGAGATTGTCAGTGAACTCATGGGTAAAACACAATTTCTGTGAAAGCTGAAGCAATTTTTGGAGTACCTGTCTTAATAATACTCCATGCATTTTATGATCTCTATATTTGTGATCCTGGAGATGTGTTTACATGTGTCATGAGCAATGTTTACATCTGTGAGACTTCTGCCAGAAAATTATTCACCTTGGGCTTTCAGCCAAGGCAGCGTTTCTGCAGAGTAAGTAGGTTTTACAGTTGGAAGACAAAATACAGAAGACAGTTTATTTTAAACCCTGGTAGTTTTTTGAAAACACTTTGAAATCTGGAGTTTTGTGCTGACAAAGACACCTCAGCAGGGACAACACAGGCTCAGGGACTCTGCAACTGAAGTCAAGCAAAAACCTCTACATCTGAACTCAGGTTGAAAAAAGGGCTCCTGAACTTCCTAATGTACCAGCTGAGCCATCTCAAATGTGCTTGAATGGCAAAGTCATTTTTAAGTGTTAAGAACACCATATCATATCCAGACTGAGCAGAAAAATACAGGAAAAACAGAAGGAATAGTAAAAGAAAGAGTGAAACAACCCAGAATGCAAGCACTTACTCAGCCCTGTGATGATTGGGCCACTTCCAGTGGGACTCTGACCACCTGCTCCTACCCCTGCTCCGCCCACACCTGGGGAGAATCCATTGCTTCCTGGGATGGGGATGAAGCCTGCTCCTCGGGGTCCGAAGCCATTTCCCGCGGGAAGGAAGCCATTCCCTCCCGCTCCGCCGCGCCGGGAGCCACCTCTGGCAGGGGCACTGTCAACACACAGCCTGCGGTGTTCATCTGTCAGACAGGAGGGCACAGACAAGCACAGACCAGATCAGCCTTCCAAAGGCAGCTCAAAAGGAAAACACAGCTTTCCTGTGTGCTACAAAAACCAGGGTGGGAACTCCTCATCTCCCTGATGTGTTCCTGCTGCCACTCTGAACCTCAGGCAGGTTCCTCGGTTGTGACAGGTGTTGCTTGAGGAAGGACACTAGAAATAAGAGAGAGGAATGCTGTAATTTACAAATATTTGTTCAACTACTTGTTGAAACCTTCTTGTTGATGTGTTGACAGCAGCACTGTAGCCTCCTGGTCTCTTGGAAATGTTGATAAAGAAAACACCTTTCACTAGGGATGGGGACTGCTGCTCTCTGAGCAGAGCTGAAAGAGCAACTTAAAAACTGATGCATTCTGGTTCAAAGTAACCCAAAATGCAATGAACAAGACAGCAGCTGTTCCTTTAAATCAAAATGAACTGTGAACCCTAAGAGTTGTTTCCTCCTTGAGCCTGACCACAAAATCTTTCCCATTTCCCAAAAACTAGTTCCAAAGTCAACAAAAGGACATTAAAGAAACAAGTGCCAAACAATCACGGACCAGAAAGAAAAATGGTTAACAGATGGTAATATCAGTATTAAAAACACGGAAATGAATAATAATGCAATCCACGACCTTCTTTTTTTCTGTTTAGCCTACATTTTAAAGCAGTTTAAAACACTCCAGTGACCTCCATCCGAAGCAGAATGGACAGCAAGGAGGAGAAAATCAAAGCAGCCGACTCACCAGATCCTCTGACAGGACACACCTCCGGGACAGAGCCACTGGCCCAGCACTGGCCAGACTCACAGCAGCACTGCCTTCTGGTGAACCTCCCGGGCAGCTCCTGTGCACAGCGGCCACTCACAGTGCTGGAGAAACACGTGCTTGTTCTCAGATCTGGTGGTTAATTCAAAAACAAAAACTAAAAATAGTGACACAAGCTCTCAAAGATACCTTCCCTTGTTCACCTGATGTAAGGACATATATGCCTTTACAAGTCGTATTAAAGAAACAAAATCAAAACAACCCAAACAAACAAAAATCCCCACAACATCCAAACTGCACCCAATAATTATCTGACCCACGTATTCCACACTGGATTTACTGCAGGATCACACAGATGCGGTGGCATTAGTCTCACATTAATCCACCGTGCAAAAGTCTGCTCAATCTAACAGGAAATAGGGATGATATGAAAGATACAAAGCAATACAAATAAAAACTAGATGCATATCTATAAAAACCCTATTATGGCAAAACCTGAGATACACCGTGTGTCTCGTGTGTAGCAACAGCAACATCAGTAAATTCCTTTAATGAATTTTTCCTTCATTTAGCTGTATCTACCTGAATAAAATGCTACTCAGTTTGCTCTGCTCTGTAGACTGAAAGTACAACAGTGTTTTTAGTAGTGCCATGTGAAAACGACTCCCCTTCAAGGACAGATGATCTTTTATTGTCACAGTCCTGAATGCTGACTACAAGTAAAGCTCAATTAATTTGAAAATAGATGGTGCTAATTACAGTACCTGAGCAGATCCTGATATTTTGCTTGAAAGCAAATATTCATCTTAAACTAGGAAGAATAAAATGCTTTGTATTAAGGTTTACATTCTTCACTTTTATCCTAAGTAAATGAGAAAATACACTTCTAGAGTATATGAATTATACTGTAATACAACAGAGCACAAGACCTTTCAGACACATTTTCTTTGGAACATAAGGAACTTCCCTTTGCAGACCAGGGCATGTGATTTTTCTGCAGCTGGTTTTGGGAGCTGACTTTAAAAATCAAGTTGTAAAACATGCCAAAATCCATATAAATTTTGATCATATTGGAAATCAGAGGTTTTCAGTATTCCTGAGCCTAACCACGACGTACTTGAAGTTGGCACTCCTCAGATGAACCTGAATAACTGAAGGTGGCTACATTGTTTAAAAAATTATTAATTTGAAATCTTTTGTAGGTCTTGTGTTGCTACTGGCTCATATCATTTATCTGCAACTCAGAAATCCCTTCAGAATCCCTTTCCCAACATGAGAACAAAGAGCTTTGAGATATCTGAAATAAGAAGAACCACATGAGATCTGGAAAATACATTATTGTTAGCAATTGTTAAGGTTTTTTACACATGGTATGCAGTATTTATAGTTAATTGTTCAGAATGGTTTATATCACATACTTGACAAATGCACCTCTGTATAAGAAACCACCACATGTCGAAATAAGCATAATGGGTTGTCTAGGACATGGGTTTTTATAATGTAGGGATAACTATTAAACAAACTGTCCTGTAAAAGATGCAATCTGTTGAAATCCAACACTTGGTTTGCTTCATTATCTGTTTCTGACAAATCAGTGGCACATCAGCATTTGCTGCTTAATGCCTTTTGAGTTTATTTTTGTGCCTTACGTTGATCTCTAAAGGTTAAATTAACCTGTCTGAGATGGGACTTGAAGCAAGTAGGGATAAATGTTTGCTCCTTTAGAACCAAAGTGAGCTTAACTTTCGGGTTCATCAGATGCAGATTCAAGAAACAAACATAATTAACAATTCCTGTGTTTGCCTGGACAGCAGAGTGAGGCCCTGGGGCAGGGGGATAGTGCCAGATGGTTGGAGCACCTACCTGGAGTGCAGGATCCATCCACAGATGTGACATAACCCCGTGGGCAGACGCAGAAATAACTTCCCACAGTGTTGGAGCAAATGCCACCCTCACAAATTCCTGGGATGATGCTGCATTCATCAATATCTACCCAAAAAGAAAAGGACATAGGATAATTTGCAGAGCACTTGTGTGTGCTGCATTAAAGACAGGGAAAGAGAGCTTTTCTGAAATGAAGTTGTTATTGGAAAGAGAGCTTTTCTGAAATGAAGTTGTTATTCAACTCAGACTGAATAAAAAAATATTACTGGTGCTTGCATACTGAAAATAGTTTTGTTTGCCACCTATTGGAGGTTTTCCTTATACATGCACTGGGTGCAACGCTTCAAGTCACAGAGTACATGAGAGCAGGCTGAGATTTCCTCTGAATGACACAGACTGAGTGACACCTCGGAGAAGCACAGAACAGCTACAGTGGAATGCCAAAATACACATCCTGCTTTCAGGCTGGAGGGAGGATGGCACAGCAGCCATCCAGGACAGCTCTGGGCTTCCTGTGGCCACACAAATATTGCTCATGAGATCTGGCTGCTTTCTGGCCCCCCAGCATTCCAACTGTAAGAAAGAATTTTGACCAAGCCCTTCAAACGCAAACAAACCTTTTGATCCATTCAGATATTTCTGCTAACTGAAAGCAGTGGTCTCACCTGAACACTGAGACAATTTTGTGTGTGAATACGTGTAAAGTGAGATGTCACCAGGCTGATAAATGAGCTGCTGTGTGTAACGAGGGGCCGCCAAATTCCAAACCAGTGGTCCAACAGTGCAAAGCCCATTAGAGCAGTGAGTAGTGCAGTTTGTAGCTGGCAAGTGAAAGGCAGATGAAGGAAGTTTTTCACCACCTCTGCAAAGCTGCAGGATGCAGACCATCCTTCCCAACTGGCTACATGCACGGGAGTTTAACTCTGTCTAGGGCTCCTGTCCAAGAACGACAGGAAGCTGGGAAGGGAAAAAAGTACCTTCCTGAAATCTAGGCAGTGATCAGAGTGGAAGGAAGACTCCACGGTCTTCTGCACGTGGAGAGAAAACCAATTAACATGGAGAACCCTTGTGAAAGAATAATTTATTTAACTTACTGGAGCAATACCAAGTAATTAGATTTTTTTTTGTTTCACCGTTTTTTGAGCCAAATCCCTGTCTCTCCTTCCCCCTCCTGGTTCTTGCATGTGCAATTATTTCAAAATATCTCTATTACTTCTGACTGGAAATTCTGAGACTTCACCTCAGGAAGGGCTATTTTTAGTGTGGCTGATTGAAAAAGTTACTCATTTTCTTCCCTTCCCCCCTCCAAAATACATAAATCAATGGTTTTGGGGAATATGCTCCAAAGATAAGTAAGAAGAGGCTGTTTTAAGGATGAAGACTGGTGGCATGAATGCTTCCACTGCTCCACAGAAGATGGGACAGCCAGTCTCAATGTCAGAAACAATTTAAATATGTGACAAAAATTTTGGAGATTTATTACCCAGTGAGTTTCTGCCAAAAAGACACAGCCTGGCTACCTGCAACTCAGAATTCATGGCTTTTACTGCTGGGGAAAGCAGGGTTTTATAAATAACTGAGTTACAAGTACCAGAAATGAGGCTCTCAACTGCTGAATTCTGGGAAAGGGTTCCTTGAAAATAGTTTTAGTCTAGAAAATAATATTAGAAAGTGGTAATACCTGGTAGGACCAAGTCTGAATACCACACAGTCTAATGAAATTATACATTGAAGCAGGAAAATCTGAAATATAACTGTTTCTTTTAAAGGATTCTTTCCATTTTGGTGCCACTTTTTATTTTTAGAAAAAGTAGTTAGCCTGTTTCATATAGTCCTAACTCTTTGATGTTAACAGTACATAGCAACATATCTTTTTGGAAAAGCCTTAGAGGCGTCCTACCTCCTAGAATATCTTTAATTGTAAAATGTGTCATAACTAACTACTTTCATTCAATGAGTATGATGTGTTTTCTGTTTGAGAAGAGTAAGTAGAATACATTAATTAGATCCCCGGAATACAGTAAGTAATACTCCACCCCTTTTATAAAGCAGCAAGCATAACTGAAATTTTCTCTCTCTTCTCAGTTTCTCTACATTTAATTCATTTCTGAATAACCCAAAAATGTATGTTCCTTTAACTCTGGGAGATAATAACGTCCTAAAAATGAACAGCATTTCATTCTTAAAAGCTCAATGTATTGTAGATCAACTTTTAGGAAAAAGAAAAAAAAAAAAAAAAAA
>VWZT01012045.1:151782-162024 GCA_013397055.1 Pachycephala philippinensis
AAATAAAAAAAAAAAAAAAAAAGGCTAGTTGACAGGAGCCTAAGACAAGGAGTAGCAATTTTAAGAATTCTAGTCTTCGGTATGGTCCAGTATCCATCTATTTTAGTTTTCTTCCTGTACCTCTGGCCAAACAAATGATTCAGATAAGGTGTAAAAAACCTGCTGTAAATAGATATGGAATAGTCTGTCTGCCACATGTCCTCTCTGTCTAACATCCACTAGCTAAAAACCCGAAACAATGTTTAACATCCCAAATACCACCTGCAGTCACTCAGGACAAAACACTAAAACGTTTTGGTACACATATAAGGATCCAATCTCTATCTGAATTTTGTCACAACTCCTGCCCATAAAAATTTCACCTCTACCCAGGCAACATGACTGAGAAAAAGTGAGGCATGAAGAAAAGTAAAAAGGTAACTACACATGTTGGAATGTCCGTTGGAAGTTACAGGGGAGAATATTAAAATTTGAGTTTCCTTTCATGGGAAAGCACAGACTGAAATTTTAAATGAAGGCTCCCAGTACCAAAATACTGTTCCTGTGAGAAGTCCAACAGGGGTGCAGTGCCAGTCTCCTGCACCCAGCCCGCAGAAGGGGAAAGCACATTGTCACAAACACTGCATTTCATGTCTGTGAGCACCAGGAAGATTTAGCAGGAAGGAACTGTGAAGTATCTTCCATCATTTTAATTTAAACAAAACCCCACAGAACCATAACTAAATAAGGAAGCAACACATCTGGAAACAAGCATTTTTAGCTAGAAGCTACTTAGAAGATTGGTACTTCTATTACTAGAAACAAAATACTGAAAATATTAAGTTGATCAGTATGAATCACATCAAGAGTGAGTAAAGGAGCATGTCTGAGATAGGCCTTCACACCCCCTGTCGATTAAAGAACAAGACCTAATACTTTATTAATGTCTTTCACTTCCTTACAAAACAAATTTGCCTTTCATAGGACTTTTTACAGAACCTCACTTCCCTAAGGAAGATTTAGTAAGTATTAAGNGATACCTCAAAAATCAGTTCCATACATCAGCATTATTAAATGAACAACCTAATACATGGGACCTGAATGCTGCAAGGAATTAAATACTGCATTAGCAGGAACTTCACTCTCTTCTAAAAGAAAAATTAGTACAGTGAGTGAAAGTCCAAGAGACTGGACTCCATGTCAGGGAATATTCAGAGTGGAGACATTAAGTCCATACTGGCAAAGACCTTAGGTTAAATTAACTTTGCTAAAAGATACTCCAACAGGAAACAAGATGGAGAAAAAACTTATTACAACTTATTACAACTCTAACAGGTGGCAAATTTTCCCATAATTTCTGCTAACACTCAGAGGTCTCCAGTCATCTGAAATTCTTTTTGGCTGCTTGTTGCAGAACCTGCTTGTTGATTACTGACGAGATTTCGCATTGGAACTCTCAGAATTTTCCCCTTTGCAATGTGAAATCTTAAAGTCTTGATAAATAAAAGTGCAGTCAAGATCCACCTTCCTGCTAGGGGAATTCCATAGTATTCCATGGATTCCTACCATGGGATCATCAAGAGCAAGGCATGCCCAGTTCTCCCACTGATTCTGCATAAATGACAGCACTGCCCAGACCTGGTGCTTCCAAAGAAAGAGAGATCAGGGCTTTCCTTGATGAACTTTTCATCTGAGTATGAAAGGGCTGGCAATACTCGTTAACTGTCTTTGGGCTCAGAGCACAGATCTGAAATTCATGCATATGTAAATATTATTCTTCTTACTCAACTACAACACCTGCAGATCGTAAGTCACAGTAACGCAAAAAGCTATTTTAACATTTTAAAACCGCATATGTTTATTGAATGTTATCTAAAATTTATTTTCTTTCAATATTTTGATTAACTTTATATGGAAATTTGGGGGGCTTTTTTGCAGTAATGCTTAGCTGCCAACACTGAGAGTACACAATAAGGGAAATTTCAAAGGTAACAAGAAGGTAGGTGAATTGTACTTGATATAAATAAAAAGAATTTTTTTCAAAGGTGACATCCAAAAAGTTATGGTAAAAAAGACTGCTGGCTGGAAACGAAGAACGAGTCTCCTGGAAAATGAAAGAAAGTTGGCAATGCTATTCATTTCTCTTGGAAAAAATAATCTGTGGGCAGTACTGCTATTCAGACTGAGAAGTTCTTATAAACCTGAATAGTAAAATCAAAGCCTCCTTCCCTTGACTTTTTCTTATTAAGAAACTTGCGTGTAAAGTCCTTAATTAAGTATTTAATACAATTAACTTTATCATTAATGTAAGCAATGACCACAAAAGCTTTTTAAACATTTAAAATTGTTGGTAACTCGAAGTTGAGACATCTCTAGAAGGTTCTTTAGTCATTATCTGAAGCAATGACTTCTATAAAGTTTATTTTGACATGTAATAGAGGAGAAGAGCAGCTTAGTGGAAAATGGTTTTGAGCATTGATGTTAAACACATCATGCAGGCTTGGCTGTTTTTATACAGCTGACAGCTTCCATTTTCAGGTTGAAATTTTATTACTGTTCTACTGGTCCCACATGACTTTTTCTGACCTGCTCCTGTGATGTAAAACTTCCCATCAGACAAACTCCTGGGACTGATTGGGTAATTTAACGATACACACTTGACAGCGAAAAAGGAAGTGGAGGGCAGCTCTAAATGAAAGAAGCAAAAGGCTCAGGATCAATGCAGGAATCTGTGTGGGCTTAGTAGCTTTTAGCAAAATTCCAGGTTCCACCAGTATTTCTGTCATGTCCATTCTAAGCACATTCTCATTTTCCTCTGGCTGGAACAGCAGCAAGCAGCTCTTTTCCAAAAGCAACAACTCCATGGTTCACACAGACATTTTTGTATAATTGGTATTATGTCAGTTTTAAGCAGATAAAGTCTTAGTGTAGTAATACCTGCAGATCTTAAAACTTTTTTTTTAAATACAGGAGCAATTCACTCTTACACACCTAAGCACATGGGGGAAAATGGCAAAACAGAAAATAGCAATATCTCTGAAATAAAATGCAATTTTGTGTAATCAATCTGAACACTGAAGAAAATGCTTCTAATCCTTTAAGACACAAAACATTTTGGAAAGTACACACACACATGCACAAAAAGCACAGAAATACAAAAACATGGAAATATTTTGCTTTTGTCATTTATGGAATTTAGTGGCTTTCAGAACTCAAGTATTTCCTTAAAAACTTCTTGGAACAAAATGTTTCCACGTGTATCTGAAATACCACACACTGACTGATAGAAAATTTTAAGTGTAGAATAAAAGCTGGGAGAGAAGTATTCATGAATTTTGGTTCCAGCAGGATGCCCAATTTGGGTTTGGTTGGAGCTCCTTGTAAATGTATATATTTCCTTATGCTCCCACAGGGCCTGATACTGTATAAAGGTGGCATCTGAGCTGGGACTCTGATGAAATCCCTCCTACATTTAGCACACAATCTGACACACAATGAAATACCAATCATCAGTCATTGCAGGAAGTTACAGCCTGAATCACCCCCCGGCAAAGTGTACATGGAGACAAAAAAGCAAAACTTTTTTTTTTTTTTGCAAGATTCAGCAGTTTATACCAACTACCCTAATATAATGCTTGTACATCTTTGCTTTGCTGAGATGTCTACAATACCTAAAGCAGTGAAGGAACTCCTTCAAGCTGCCTGCTGCTCCTTCCTCTCATGTTTCTCCTTCAAAAATACCTTACTCATCAAAACTTGGCCTCTGGAAAGCCAGACAGATGCACATTAAGCTCTTAATTTTTTCACACCCTAGGAATTAAGAAGCCAACACCTTACTACTGAAAAGAAAATATGCTACTTTTCTTGACAATAATATGTAAACTTGAATTACACTGTCCATAGGCTTTTGGTTCCCTGCTCCATGAAGTCAGTGCTATTCAGTTCCACCTCAAAGGAACAGAATCCCAAAATCACTGAAGAGGAAGACGTTAAATTTAAAGACTGAAATCTTCAGAGAGGACACCCTTTTAAGAGTACTGATGAACAGTGTAAAGGGCAGAGTATAGACTCCCACACTGGAGTTCAATGTCGTTCCTCACACCAAAAGCCAAGGCTTTCAGAATGCACCCATACTCACAAAATGAGGAGGGAAAATATTTCATAACCAACTCCCGTGTAAATTAGAAAGGCATACAAAAAGTCTCGGTAGACCAGAAACCCTGATAAAACCATACATTGCAGCTGAATGCAATCTCGTTAATTATTAACCCAAGCAGGAAAAACAACTTTCACACATTACCCTTAGGAAAAAAAAAAGTTAAATATATATATATTTAAACTGCAAGAAACATTTCCTCAGATGACTGTCTAGACTACTGTGATAATTTGAGTTCATCATTTGAGCCAGCTACTATTTACTAGAGTTCTGTCTGTGTAGAAGCAGAAGCACAGTTTCTGTTCTTCAGATCTTTTGTGTTTGCTCAGCAAAATCGAAGGGCTTTAGAGATTTACCTCTTGGGCTTATACAAGATTTTCAGGGAGACATTATAAAGCTGAGTATCTCTTAACAACCAAAACAGAGGAAAGAAGATAATTAAGAGAATTTATATATCGTCTCAATACAGAAACAATTTAATCCTGTTTCTCATGTAGCAAGTTATTAGTCTGATGTGCAATAAACCAGTTTACTTTTGGCACTCCATGATTTTGCAACCCTGGATGCACTGTGGTCTTGACTCGCTTCAGTAAACTACCCCAATAATACCTGGATTACTCTTTTCCGTGTATTTTTATTATAGCAACTGTAGCTTTTAAGATACTGCGTAATTAATGCTTATGAAGACAGAGATAGTTGAAAATTTAAAGCAGATCCAATTTACAGAATTTTAAGCCTTAACACTTAATTCATTTTAAATTCAACAATGGTTTAGAATCAAACATCTTCTTTGGTAAAAAACTGTCATGCCATACTCCACTGTCAGAACTGTTCCCTGTGAGGCCCTGGCACAGGGTGCCCAGAGAAGCTGTGGCTGCCCCATCCCTGGAAGTATTCGAGGCCAGGCTGGACTTGGAGCAACCTGGGATAGTGGAACGTGTCCCCCATGACAGGGGGAGCTGAAACAAGATGATCTTTGAAGACCCTTCCAGCTCAAATCATTCTGTGATTTTATAAACCCATGATCTTCCAGTTTCCCTTTTTTAGCTCTCATAGATGTTGTTTAGGTACCAAAACCAAGATATCTATATTTAACTGCAAACAGTGGTTCTCAACCTGAATTCTGTTCTTAATCAAAACTCCCCAGTAGCTTCTCTGGGACTTCTGCCAGACTTAGCAGTGCAGGAATAAACCCCCCCCAAAAAATCTGCTTTCATTGGTTTCAGCTGCGGCCCTGGGAAGTGCAGAGGCAGAGGACAAAACATCTCTGTGCCAGCAGGAGACAGAGTGATGACCACAGCACCTTACCAGGCTTGTGGGGGGCACTCCAGGAGGGGTTCAAATCTGTATTTTCATTTTACTTTTGTAGACCTACTTTAAAGGCATAAAATCTGTTTTTAATTCTAATACAAAGTGCAACAACCCCACTTCTGTAACACTTTAGCACTTGCCTGTCCTATGCCTGAACAAACTGAGAAGTTTTCAGTATTTCAAGCGCTTCAAAAACAGGAAAGCTGCTACATTGACGGATTTTTACCTTTTTCTTTTGCTACTGCCAAAGAAACAGAGTGTCATTCAGATACTGGTGTTTAATTAAAAACTAAAAGAGTGGAGTAAGACAGACACTGACTGGGATCACAATACTTTCTGCATCACTACTGCAATTAGCATACTCAGCATTTCCCACATCATTTTTAAAACTGCTAAATGTTAAATCTTTTGCAGGCCTAGAAGAGAGGAATTTTCCAATACCTGCTAACAACAAGGCACCTTGAAGGTTTCTACTGCTTTAGGTGGATACCTGCCTTTGAAAACCTTGTTTCTGGAGATAATGATGGACGGCAAAAGCAGGGAGCCCTGTAACACCACGCAGTATTGACATCTGAGAGCATGAAAGCAGCTTTCTGAACCTGCCCTGCTGTAATCCATCAAGGGCTGATGTGGGCCAGTATCTACAGGTCAGAACCTGTAGCAGAAAAAGGAGCTTGCTGAGCAGGGACTGCACTTAAATGTGCGTGTTATTAACACCTGACAACATCTCTAGCCTCAAAAAAACCCCCCAAAATATCTGACAGGTTCTTCCAACACAGATAATCTGACCTACTGTCCTGAATCAGGTACTTACCTGTCAGATAAAGCTTTGCCTCTTACTGCTGCAGGAATTTGCAATTGTTATCCCTTACTATCTCCAAGAGAAATCAGAGGCGTGCTTTTTTATTCTAAACTGAAGCTTCTTCTGTTAAAAAAAGAAAACCATGACCATTGTGGCCTTTTGCTTGTAATCAGCTTTCCACTAAGTGCTGGGAAAGCTGACAGAAATGCTTTCTAACAAAAAATTTAAGAGATAGAAGTAGACAAGAACGGTGAAAATAGCAAATTTTAGGACGATTCATATTCTGTAGTTTTAAACTACTGCTGAGTTATTTTTATTTAATTTTATTATACTAAACTTAATTTATTTTAGTTAGACTTCAAGTTGATGATTTAATGTTTGTATTTACCTCAGCGACCCTGAACATCCCCTGTGAACTGGCCCATGTAGTTTTGAGCATGCTACAATAAACTAATTACTTTTTTCTTCACTCAACAGGCCCTGCACAACTCCTTTATGAGCTTGCAGAAAATATCCCAAGACCACATGCTCCACATCTCAAAGGCTAAAATTGGACTGAAGATGAATTAAATTGATGTTTAGCAGGTCAGTCTTTGATTTACTGTACGCCGAAAGAAAAGAAGCAGGAAGACCATAAAAAACCTCTGTTCAGGCTCAGGGTGATAGTAGCCATTAATAAAGGGAAAAAACCCCAACCCCACAGCAAAATTAAAAAGTTACCTTCCCAAGACTCCCACAAAAAGAGAAGAGGTTGCTGATCAAAAAAATGTTTTTCATGTAAGCATGTGAACAAGGTTTACAATCACTCAGGGAAAACTGAAGTAAACCGAATGAGAAGAACAGGTCCTTTTATTGCCACCTGTGCAGCAAAAAACCACAGCTGGCAAAGAGGAAACCTCTGGAACAGGACCTGTCACAGCCTCCATGGCAAGAAGTTCTCTTGCTTCATTTAGACCTGATCACTGTCACTTAAGCACACACAAGCATCTTCAGCAACACTACACACTAAATATATACGATATTTCTTCCTTATAATAAAATTGTATTAGAGAAGTATTGATTCCTATATAAATCTGTGTCAGTTTGCTATACTAACCTAATTTTAACCACATGTATTATCCCTAAACATCTTTTTAACCTCTGTGCCTATCAGCTGCTTCAGCAGGCATCCACTTCATTTCTGTATTATTTATTATTTATTCTTTACTCTTTTGCTTCAGTTGCTATACACTAACAACACTTTAACTGAGGATGCTTTTTGCTTCCTCCTACTTGTGTCTCTGTGCTGTTGATAAGCTTCTCCATCCACTTCCCAGCCTGAAGAAAAACCTCTTATCTCATGTTATATTCATAGAATCTTAGTCTCACAGAATAGTTTGCGTTGGAATGGACCTTAAAGCTCAGCTCGTTCCAATCCCCTGTAACAGGCAGGGACACCTTCCACTATTCCAGGCTGCTCCAAGCCCTCTTCAGCCTGGCCTTGGACACTTTCAGGGATCCAGGGGCAGCCACAATTTCTCTGGGCACCCTGTACCAGGAACTCACCTCCCTCAGAGGTAAGAATTCCTTCACAGTATCTCATAGCTAATCCTGCCCTGTGTCAGTTTAAAGCCATCACCCCTTATCCTGTCCCTACCTGCCCTTGTAAAAAATCCCTCTCCAGATCCATTGTAGGCCCCTTTTAGCTATTGGTAAGCTGCTATTCAAATACTGTATTTCCTTATTTTTCCCCATTTCTTACCTGTCAAAGCTTAATAGCTTTATCTGAGATCCTCTTCCCTCTTCAAAAGGATGATCTTCCCAAGCTACACATTTCTACTCATTCCAAACCCTTTTGCTTCCCATTATGAGCCACTTAAGTAGAGGGTAAATAATAACTGTTCTTTCTCCCTCTACATGGGATGAAGGCAAACTTACATCAGTGACAGGTTTTGCCTTTCCCACTTCCTCCTCCCTTTGTCCCGTGATAAAGAAGGAAGATAGCATCCTTGTTTTTCCACAGCTTCATATCTTTGAAGATTATAAATTTTAAAAAATGCACAGGCCATGAGCACTAATACAAGTATCATTTACAGTGTTGAGAAACCAGAGGAATTGGTCATGCTGGGAAAAAAAGTTGTCCTTATGTGTACAACTGAGAATGAGGCCTCTTGTTCTGTTGCTTTTTCTTTTTTCTATTCTTTTCACTGGCAAAACTCAGCTGCAGAAATTTCAACGTCTTTTTTTTTTTTTTTTCCCTTTAAAAACACCACACAAAAATCTTGGATCTTGTGTGCTCACAAATCAGAGACAAGCAGCTGACCAAAGACCAGATTTGACAGGAAGCATAAGAGGTCAGTGTACATATCAGAAAAAGCAGGAGCTCCCTAACAGGTTTTGCTCTCTTTTTAGCCCAGCAGAAAGCCTCAAGTTAAACACCCTAATCATGCCAGTCATTAGTTACTGCTCAGCCTCCTGTCTCCAGCCCGGAAATTAGTCTGCTCAGAGCCCAGATAGCTGAAAAACCAGCCACATTTTATCATACAGCTTGGGCTGGGAGGCCAAGCTGAAGGAAAGCTACATATGTTCTATATTAGGAAGAAAATACCTAATTTAAAGAACTTAATTTACAGAACAATAAAAAGTGTGCATTTAAAACACAATGATGTAAAAAAAAATACAAAACAACATCTCTTATAACTTTGATGTGATTTGCAAGGGAAGTTCATGTATCCTTAAACTATAAAATTTTACGTAAAGAGTTATGAACTGCTGCTAAATTCAGTTTAAAATTAAACCACTGAGACACTTCTTGCTGTAAAATATTACAGGCAACTATGGCAACCAATAGATGAAAAAAATCACTACATTTTGCTATTTATTGGAAAGCATAAACTATTACATTAAAAGCATAAATTACAAATTACTGTTGGACTAAACAGGCATTTAAGGCATCTTTTACAGTATTTTCGTGTGGTCCACGTCATGTAAAGCATTAACAAAACTAGCACTTAGATACTTTTTACAGTCATTGTCAAGATATACTATAGGAGTCATCTTTCTTCAACTGAATAATAGTAAAATAAAGAAGTAACTTCTTTATTTGAATATGAGAAAGTCTATGCAACAACAAGATCAGGCAAAATTTTACTTTGCCCAGTCATAGTTTTAAAAGCATGCTATATTAGATTAGATATATTAGTTATTATATATGCAATTGTATATGCTAGATATATACTGTATTTTATTGGCAGTGACAGAAGCAAATTTGGCTTACTACATCCAATTTCAAGCAATAAAATGCAAAGCTTTAATTGAAATAACTCAGTTTTCAAATACCCACATAACACAGATGAACTATTGCAGAACAAGAGCACTCTACACAAAATTGAAAACCTAAGACTTTCAAGGGCAGCTGGGAAATACGGATGCCAAAACACTGATGGTTAAATTCCTGTACAGGGCCTGAATTGTGCAGCTAAAAATTTCACAATGAACGGTAAGAAAGCAAACCTAAACTCTTTTATCATCACAAAAGTTAAGCTGCAACATTCACATGCACTAGAATGTTTTAAACTTTGAAGGTCCAACTATTTAAAGTATAAAAATCATTACTAAAATCTCTGAGCCATCATCACAGCTGGAGTCAGTCATACGCATTACCATGATTCCAGAGCCCTGAATCTAGTCAGAGAACAGAAGCAAATCTCAACCAGGAATGATTTATGCTACCTGAGACAAAAAGCAAGCTTACCAAGTTGTCTGGCAAGAAATAAAAAGCAAGTCTGAATGCAATCAACTAAATTAAAAAAAAAATAATAATAATTTTGATTATTGCAATTCTATCATGCCATAGTTCAGCTGTAAGTATAATCCATCTTGGATACATAGCTCAGACTGCAGAATTTGCAGTGCTAATATCTGTCAGAAGTAAGGCTCAAACTATAAATTAACCTAACATTGTCCAATCCCTTGGAAATCCATTCTAAAGAGAGATTTGGTAGTCTCTGATTTT
>VWZT01012046.1:0-18842 GCA_013397055.1 Pachycephala philippinensis
CACAGAAAGTGCCACCCACCGCCGTCACACAAAATGACGGGCGAGCTCCACACCCCAGCCAGGGTAAATTTAAACAGCGCGTGCAACACGAAGAGAGTTTGAATGTTTAGGAAGAAAAGGTGTCCCTTGCATCACAAAACGGCAGAAAAGTTAGTGAGCGGCATCTCCTTACAGCAACAGCCATACTGTAACATACAGTCTGTGCATGCTTTGTACATCTCCACAGAAGGCTCGAAAGCTAAACTGAAGTTGAAGCTTCAAAATGAGAGAAACGTCCTTAATTAGCCCTTACACACACTGTACAATTTAAGACAGACCACTTGCAAGCATCGTGGAGTCTGCAAATCTTAAGTTTTCCACACTAAAAACCATCTACCCGTTTCCTCTGTACTACAAATAAAAAATAGTTACATCTCCGTGCTTGCGTGGGAATAGGGAAAAAGGACACAAAAGCATTCAAGGAGTCAAGCTGTGTGAAACAGCGGGAAATTGGGGACGAGGGGAAGCTTGAATGCGTCTCTGAACCCAATTTTTGAGGCTCTGAAGGGGAAGGAGGGGCGGGGGGGGGCAAGTGCTCCCGAGGCCAGGGTGTGCCTCATTCCCAGACAAAGCCGGACTTTCCTGGCTCTTGCCTCACGGGGAAAGCAGTTACACCGGTATGGCTCTTATTTACACGACTGGCATTTCTCTGCTCTCAAGTTCANAGGGGAAGCTTGAATGCGTCTCTGAACCCAATTTTTGAGGCTCTGAAGGGGAAGGAGGGGCGGGGGGGGCAAGTGCTCCCGAGGCCAGGGTGTGCCTCATTCCCAGACAAAGCCGGACTTTCCTGGCTCTTGCCTCACGGTGAAAGCAGTTACACCGGTATGGCTCTTATTTACACGACTGGCATTTCTCTGCTCTCAAGTTCAATTGTCGTTCCAGAGGAAGGGAAAGAAAATGTTTCCAACAAACTATGCCACTCTAAGTAGCTATGTGCAACTTTCTCAAACATTCCCTAGGCAGATTTAGAAAACTTAGTATCTAAGTAACATTGAAGTCTCAGCTTTTCCTCTGACATTCATTGTAACAGGCCTCTACGATTCATCATACAGTCACCAAGAAAATACAAGATACACCTATGAGAATTATCATATACACTTATATTTAGCTGTATATGAGCACACTTTGGGACGTGTGCATCATTATGGATAAGTGAGTCAGTAACTATAAAAATACCATGTTAAGTGCCTTCAAAACCCTGGATTGAGAGTCACATGAACCAGTTTACAATCAGGTTCCACACAAGCCTTCCCTGCTACGTTTTTAGTGGCCTTTCCTCTCAAGGTTTTACACATTGAGTGTATTTCTACCTTAGAGAAAGCTCAATAAAAAGCAAACACACAAAAAGAAACACAAACCCCAATGGCCACAGCATATTTCTGCCTCAGGACAGCTGCTGCTCATGAACTCTCTCTCCCCTCCGCACGACTTCTGTGCGTGCTTTTTAGCTCTTCAAACCAAATGCACAAAAATAAAAGCATGACTTCTGTTCATGATTAAATGCAGCACTTCTCGGGATATATAAAACAGCAAGAAACCACAGCAGAGTATTTTGGAGCAAGTTCTTATGGTGAATAGCCACAGAAAGGAGATATGTGAATTAGAATTGGCATGAAAAACTATTTCTTGTGCTTCAGCTGTAAAATAAATCCATGATCTCTCAAGGCATGAACTCAATGACCTCTGTGGAAAAATATCATGCCAGAACACACTGGGATTGCATTCACTCAGATGTGGGGCTGCTCTTTGCCCAAAACAGCATCCAGGGGGTTGTGAAGCCCAGCATGACCCCGCCATCGGTACCCACAACCAGCAAGCCAATTCTGGGGGCTTTGCCTGGACAAGACCCGCAATACTTGCCCCAACAAATGTTACATACTGGATTTAAACCCAGGCTAAGACCAGGAAAGCCTCTGAGTCTCTGCTCTCTAAGATGCACAGAAAACAAAGCAATGTTTTCCACTGTGGTGTTGCACCTGCCAGCAGCTCATCCTTCCCCATTACCACCATCAAGTTATTCATGTTGAGAATTCTCTGTTCTTCATCAAAACAAAGGATTTCATAAGGGTAGACTGCAGACAGAGCAACTCACAAGTGTTACAACATGAGCAGCAGAGAGCTCCTTTTTTTTTGTTTTCCAAAGCAAGACAGACAACTCATTCCTCAATCACTTAAAATTTCTTGGAGTGAAATTAAGAGACTGTATCATTCCCTCTGGCGTGTAATCCCAGAAGTACAATTAGGCCAGCTCTTATACTTTTATGATAGCACTTGTAATATTTATTGCTATTAAAAATACCCCAGCTCTTGACTCTTTGCACCTGCATGAAAACTTCAGACTTGTCAAATAAAGGCATTTCTGGCCCTCCTGACCTGCTGCAATGCTGCACCTGCCCAGCTTCGCTCTCCAAGGCAATTCCTTTCAATGGCTCCATTTAAGACAGGTCATTACAGAAGCTAATTATGTTGAGCAGTAAGAAAAAGGAAATAAATCACTATTTCAAACACGAAAAACCAGCTGCTGCAGAAGGACTGAGCCTGTTCTCTCGAGCACTATGGACCCACCTGGTTTCTGATCATAGCTGATCACACCTGAGAGCCAAGTGCCTCCTGCCGCAGCCCCGGCGCCGGCCCTCGGAGAGCCCGGGATGTCCTTCCCTCCAGGAAGGGTCACACCAGCACACGCTTACTCAACTCCTGGCTCCCATTGAGCTTCTCTCCTCAGGTAAGAGCAGCTGCTTTCTGCTCCTCCCAGACAGTTCCCAAGTGTGTTCTTCCCCCGCCCCTTCCCATAGGGCCTAAAGCTGGTTCCAGATGCAGAAAGCCAGGCTGACGGTACAGGTTCTGCCACAGCAACATTAAAGTCATTTTGCTCCTTTATCATCCATCAAACAGACAATGCCCCAGCACTGCAGCAGCTGCTTTACTGAGACCAGCACCACAACGTAGCCTCACAGAAATTAGTGTACAATTAAGGGAGATAAACCTTGGAAAACCATTTAGACTGGGGAGGCCCATTTCTGGGAAGAGTTGCCAGAAATGGAAACATCTGAGTTTCTGTTCAGGGACTTTAACATTGACCTACATAATTTTATTAATACTATTCATATGTAACAATGATGTATCAGTCAACTGTCACAGTAAGAAGTGACATCTGAATTCTTACTAAGAAATAATAAGACACAGCCCTCAAAGAGCAGGAAAAGATTGCCAAGGAAATCTTTCTTCAATCTTTCCAAACTTTTTCCAATTTTTCAATCTTTCATGATGAAAGACAGAGACAGCTACAGAGAAGCACACCAGTCTTTTCTTTCTTCTTTAATACTTTAACTCAGAATTTTTAAAAAGAGTAATTTTTACTGTACATTCACATTTCTCCTCTCCCCAGTACTTTGTTTTTTTTCTTTCAGGAGGTTCAGAGCCCACTTGCCATCAGGTGGGAAGTTGATTTTCTTATTAGTTCTGCATACAAACTGGTGAACATCAGAAGGACCCTCTTTGATTTTCAAAGTCTATACCTCACGGAAGAAAAACGAGTAATTCTCGTGAGCCCCTGGGAAATGTTTTGAAGTCTAAAAGAGATCAGTGAACTCACTGATGCAACATAATTAATAAAGGGATTAGGACACTCTTAATGAGAGTGTTTTAGGGGAAGATTTATCACATCGATTGATCATTCCAAAACAAGTATTTTAATGTTTTAATTACGTATTTTAAAAGTCAGTGCTAACAAACCCAAGTAATAAGGGGTGATGTTTCAGCCAAGTTCTGCTCAGATATTTTAGCAGATCTGAACCTATTGAAAGCGATGTATTGATCTGAAACAGCATCCCTCATGTTAAAGGTGATATTTCTAAGTCTTAATGTCTTGCTCAACATTCTTGTACACTGAAAAGCCAGTAAAACTTTGGCCAAGTGTACAGGATAATTCCTTCTCCCAGGAAAGAGTTGTTCAGGTCTTACTTTCCATATTCACAGTTTTGAGTGGATTACTCAAAAGAGAAGACACTTTAGCACTGAATTACCATCTTCTCAGTCTATAGAATTCCATGTTCTTATAGTCTCATCTCAACCTTGCTACACAAGATACGGGCATTGCTTGTTTCTGGTTTTATTTTAAAGTTTTTAATAATTTTGAAGGCTTTGAAGTTCTACATCACCTTTAAGCATAAATAGTGTCTATTTTATAAATATGATTCACTACCATCCACCTGCAGATTCTTGCAAGGACATGTAGAGATTCCAGCAAAGGTCACTTTTATTTCCATGAACTATCACACGTTTTTCCCTGAAAGAGAGAAAATACTCTGTAACCAACTCTTTATATCAAGGTATGAGATTCAAAAACGTTGCTTAAAAACAAGATTTCTTCAGTGAGTTTTCCCTTCTTTTTGTGCTGCCAGTCATTCCTAGAAGGTTGCCACAGATTGCCTTGAGTTCCCACTGGAGCACTGTGCCTTTGCATTTGCCTATCTCGCTGTGTAACTGCTCCCAATTTTAAGATCAGACACCTTCCTGTTCTGGCAGCTTTCTAAGAATAAGAAAACCGACACAAATTTTGGGAAGAGTTGAGGCATAAGCCTTCTGACAGTCAAATACATGCTGGAAAACTACTTCTAAGGAAGAGCTTTGGCCATTTCATTATTGACTGAAATCTTCTCCACTAATTTACTTAACCAAGAAAGCAACTTATTTCTTCTTCTCTTTTTCTGCCCTGTTTGTTTTTTTAATTTAAAAAAGAAATGGTGGCCAGGTAGAGAAAAAGGATATTGTAGATGAACAAACAAGATTGTTTTGGACAGAGGGGGCTGTCTAGACTGCCTGAGACTGTCAAGGCATTTGAACCAACTTTATAATATCAAACTTGCTACAGCAGAGGAAAGGGCCAGTTGTTAACTCCCAACAAGCTACAACACAGCTGGCAAGCAGCACCTCCACAGCACTGAGGGGCAGCTGCTCAGTGCAAACCCAGACTGACACAATTCCTCAGCAGAGCCTTAAAGCACAGTACTGAGTCAGCTGAAGCTGCTCCTCTGGCCTTACCTGTCACTGGGATGACGTGGATGTCTGTGGAACAGCCCCTCCCAGGACAATGCTGTTTTTGTCAGTCAGGGTTTTCAGGGTGCTGCTGGCTGGGGACTGGAGAATTTTACGTGAAAGCCTCATTCTGCCATCAGTGGGATCACGGCCAAAGTACTTAACCTGGAACGGAAACAAAGCACTTTCACACTGACCAACTTAGCTGGAAAAAGCATTTTCCTTAAAAGATGAGGGGTTTGGTTTGATTTTTTATCAATTTGATGCTAGAAAAGCCATAAATAGGCATCCTTTAGCCTATATTGCTGTCAAATAATGTGGTGCCTAGATAGCAAGAATATGACACTAAATAAATCTAATTTGAATGATCAGGCCTTTAAATAGCACAGAAAGGGAATCCATTATGGAAAAATATTTTCTTAATAAACACTAAATAAATAATTGGGGAAAAAAAAATTAAAATATGAGCAGCACTTTATTAGCATTTTAAAGTTAAAAAAAAAATTACCTGAATTTCTTGTCCAACTTCTAATCCCAGGGCACTAGGGTGTTTGATCTAGAACACAGTGTTTTTCAGAAATAAAATTATCAGAGTTAGTTATAAAAATCCTTTATTTCAGGGATTCTTCATGCTACTCTTCAATCCCAGTGGCTCAGCACTACCTTAGGTACAACAGGTTTCTGAATATTACATGGAAAAGGGTATTGCAGAGCCAAAGAACCTGGTGTAAAAAGGACTGCAGCAGCCACACAGTGGATTCTTTGCAGCTTTAAGTATAGGGCAGGCAGAATTAAACAAACCAGTGCTGCTAATGAACAGCTTCTAACCTGGAAATGGACTGTGGAACAACAGTGAGTGTGTTACAGTCATGACAACTGGTTAAAAATAAATATAATTGCCCATTTTATACCTATTTAAGGACGGATTACCTTTCTTTGATCCAGCTGTGAATTATGAAGTAATACTGGGGTCATGTTTGGATACAGTTTTACCATCACTCCAGAATCTCTGCAGCAGGAAACAGCACAGTTATTTCAAAGTGCATCAAGGAAAATCCACATTTCACTCTGCATATGGTTCCCAAAGCAAACATCAGTAAACTTCTCATAAACAAAATCATCCCTTTTTAAAAATCTTTTATCCACCATAACATGTCCACTCATTTTTCCTTAACTGAAAGTGGATGAGAATTTCTTATTTCAGGGCAGTATTTCAGTAATAGGTACCATCCAAAAAGTAATTTTTACAAGACAAATATTGGGTTGAAAAGTGAAAAGTAAATTCATACCATCTCTTTCATATTCAAAGATGAAAATGGCCTTGAGTTTTATAATTTAGAGACATTCTAAAAACTAAACAAGCAGCAAAATAAAGAGCTTTATCAGGAAACAAAATCATATTTTCAACAGAAAAAATATCAGAAATTATGCAGGTGCCAACATCCCCAGCATAAGTTTGGCACCTTTAAAAATAATTTATTATTTCACATCATATTTAGGTATCAGGAACACAGCTATGTAAACAAACTAACTTCAATTCCAAAGCAGTTTTTATACCTTAGTTCAGTTATTGTGGCTGTATAAATTGCCCCAAATTCCAAATTAACTTCTTGCTGTAGAGGAAGAAAAGCAAACAGTAAGGCACAAAGTCACGAAGAGCAAACTGAAAAAGTTAACAAAAGAAGTCTGTCCTTACATCATCTTTGCAGATTTCCCCAATAAATTCTCTGGCTTCATGCATTGCCCCCGGCGTGGGAGCAAACACAGAATATGTCTCTTCATCCAGCTGACTTACAGTCACACCTGGAAATGGGCGTTGAGGAGAGCATTTAGGTGCACACTGCAGCAAAGTCACACTCACCAAAGACGTGCATGGAGCAGAATGGTTTTGCACACTCATAAAGATCTCAGAGTTCCAGTCATTATTTAATCTTGTTCAGTTTAGGCATTGAACAAATGCATGGCCACCACCTCCTTGCAAAATACCTGGATAAACTTGTGGGCCATAAAGGAACACAAAATGGTTTTTATAATACTTTAAAGGCAGGAAAAAAATCCTGAATAAACGCTGAGGGTTATGACACAATTTCCCAGAGATTTTTAATAAAACTTGCATTAATAGCTGATGGAAATTAAAGTGTTTTGGAGACAGAATGGTAAAAGTCTTTGCTCCTCTAGAGTAGTTTTGTGGCCAGACCCCACAGGCTTGCAACCAAAGGGAAATACAATTTTTCCTCCTTTTCTCCACCCCAATCCCCTGAGAAGAATTAATGAAGTTCACCAGAGCATTAAGTGTTTCAGGTCCAAAGCAGAGCATCTACCTGGAACTCTACAGATACCAGTATTTTTTCATTTTTAGTTTGCACTGAGCTCAATAAACAAGTCTGAAACAAAGGGAAACACATTAGGATAAATTATCACAGGAATCAAGAATGTCTCACCAGTCTGTGCTTGAAGTTTTTTCAAATTATAAGCCCCAGGACCAACGAATCTTAATCTTTTTGATAATGGAACGTGGATAGTTTCTGAAAGAACATTTAAAAATCCTTTGAAATGCTAAATATAATCATCTTGAAAGCTATCACACAAAAAGGTACATTCCTTTGGCTTTTAATCTTTGACAGCTACCTGTGGTATTTGCTGAACACGGATGTAATTACAGGTAAGAACCGAAATAAATGAAGACACAGAATTTACTAAATTACCTTAAGCCATACTGATACTCTCATCTATATCAATTCTGATTTTGTGAGAGCTTCACAGAACTTCACTCAAATTCTGTTTTCTGGTGTACACTGAAGTAGAACAGTGCTGCCCCACGTGGCAATAAAAATCCCCCCAAAATAACCAAAAATAACCAGAACCCCTCCACAAATTAAAAATAATCCCACAGGGCAGGGGCAAAAATATATAACAATCAATCATCAAAAAAAGCTGTTTTAAGCAGAAGTTTATTGTTAAAAAGGTAATTATGAAAGCTATGAATTCACACAATAACATTACCTACAACTGGTCCACTTTCTTTTCTGTTAGGTCTGGGTTTTGCCAGTGTTTGGTTCATAATTTGTAAAATCTCCCTCTTTGCAGCTAGACGGAATAATAAAAAAAAATCAGTAATTTTGTATATGATTAAAATAAATAGATGAAGTTTTTGTTATACAGTAGAAAAACATTCCTTATCAGAACCTGTCTCCTGCCTAGTTGGAGAATGTCAAGCTGAAAGTCTTCCAACTCATTAAATCCTTATTAAACCACGTAGCTTCATTTTCTCATGTGCTTTAAGAATATTTTAGCTGCACATGTCAGAATACAGATGGCAGTAAGTTTCACTTGTAAATGTAGCTGAATTTATGGGAAATGAGAGAAGGTTTGCTGTTATTTTTATAACATTATCCTGTTGGATTTAAACAAAGTCATGTAATGTGCGTTAGTCCAAATCATGCAATATCTGAAGTTACTTTAAAGTTAGTTTGGAGCTTATTGATTAAGCCAAACCCATTTTATAAAGATAGAAGCTTGTTTTTTTCCACAGTGAGAACAAAAAATGAACAGTTTATTGTTTCGTTTAATACAACTTAATGCCATTTATCATTTAATATGATAAAACGGGTGCAAATCCAAGTATGGACCTACCTGTAGCTTGCTGAATAGCTTCCACCACAATTTTTATCGGTATTCCTGGCAGCTTTAGATCAACCTGACATGAAAAGAATGAAGTGGCATCAATATGTCAGGAAAGCTTTTTTAATACTCTCTCAAGAGCTTCACTTGAGGAAGATTTCATGTCACAATACCTGCAGTGCTGTTATCCCTTTATTAGTGCCTGCCATCTTGAAATCCATATCTCCATAGTAATCTTCAATTCCCTGCCAGCACAGACAGAGAAAACCAAGTTGGAGTCATTTTATCCCAGTGCCAGGTCCCACTATACTAAAAGTACAGAGGAATTACTTTTGAGACTTCCAAGTTTTCTTCAGCTTTATTTTGCTGTTCAGGATTAGCACTGTTCCCTTCTCTCCTTAAAAATTAAGAGCTTTTGTCACCAAATATCTGACCCACAGCTAATTTTGTGCTGTCAGTGGCTGCACATTTTCCTCCCCAGCCACTCTTCCAAGTGCTCATTTTCCACCCAATACGTTGTGTCTTTCTGTGAATTATTAATCTTTATCTGCCATGAGGAGAGACAAAATTCATTGGAAGGAGGAAGCTTATGAATGCTTAAATAACTAATAACACAAAAAAAAAAAACCAAAAAAACATGACTGAACATTTCACAGAGATTTTTCAGAATAAGGGAGGAATTTAGGAGATAAAATAGAGAAGATACAACTAATTTTTCCAGTAGTGGTGTTCCAGAATTAACTGGGTAAAAGGTTACAAAAGAAGGCCACAAGAGGTATTTTTCAGCACTAAGCAGGAACAATACCAATGTGAGGAACACTCACCAGGATGTCTGTCAGCAAACGATAGTCCTCGATGTCCCCTTTTCCCTCACTGCACTTGGTAATGAGGCCTATGGCTACACCTGCCACTGCATTTGATACCGGAACTCCTAAGAGTGGCAAAAAAAATACATTTTTGAAGCCTTTGGTCATTTCCAGATCCTGTAACACATTATCACACACAGTTTATCCTTGCAAGTGCCATATTTTGTACCTGCGTCCATTAATGCCAAACTTCCACCGCATGCAGAAGCCATTGAAGAGGACCCTGGAGTTGGAATACGGCAAAAAAAAGAGGGATTAAACACTGAAAAACGGGTCCCAATACAAGATACAGTTATTTTCCTAAACCTGTAGCATAAAAGTGCCCCCAAATACCATTTTATTAAACCAAGAAAGGTCCATTGTTCATGAACATGTACATGTTTTTATTTTAAATATTTCAGGTAATAGTTATTAAGAACATTTAAACTGAAATCCGTTATTTAACATGCCGATAAGTCACGTTTGTCAAACCTAAGCTTTTTAAGAACCAAATTTAGTCTCTAGCACTAGGTTAAAACCAAGAAAATTCTAATACCATTTGATTCTAAGACTTCAGAAGTCACTCGGATTGTGAATGGGAAATCCTGGGGAATAACTGGTTTCAAAGCTCGTTCTGCCAGTGCACCTGTTTAAAAAAGATGCCAAGTGATCCATAAATAGAAATCAGATAAAATACTGAAACTTCCAGCATGGGATTTCTCTAGTCTGGACTTACCATGTCCAAGCTCTCTCCTGTTCATCCCAGTAACTTTGCCAATCTCATTGGTTGCATAAGGTGGAAACTATGAAGCAAAAAATGTGTACACAGAAAATTAACCTGCATTTCTTTTCCATTTTAAAACATACACTTAGAAAAACATCTTTGAAGTTTTGGTGCATCTCAAGGTAAAGATAAATTAAAAATAAAATAATCAAATCACCACATGACTTCTATCAGTCACTTGGTTTGCAAACCAGGACCAGTTTAGGTAATGTTTAGTAAATGTTTTACTTCCAGAGAACAAAAGAGAATAAAGCAGTTGCAAGGTAGCTAAGAAAGAACACAAGAAGCTTCCTCCAAATAAACTTGTCAAACAACCTAGCAGAAATGTTATTTCTGTCACAGAGATAATGGAACAAGATATGCCTGTTGCCTGTAGGAAATACTTTGGGCAAGCTCCAAAGGCTGAGAGAGATCCAAGATGTAAAAGCATTTATTTACTACTGCTGTGGCACGTCAGCTGAACATATTAATAGAGTTTACTAAAAATAATAGCACAGGTTAATCCTGCTTTTAGTAAGAACCTGTTCTGAAGGAGCTCACCTAATGTTATGGCATTAAAAACGCTGGATAAAAGGGCAATTTACAAATTACCTACTACTTTTCAGGAAACCAGCACTTCTGTTCATATAAATTAATACATATAAATTATTAATTTATTAATACATATAAATCTACGTATCAATTAGCATAAATATATTTTAGCAAATCTAGAGCTAATTTATAACCTTGGAAGTGATCAACTGCACCTTTAAAAGCAAGACATGAAGCCCTTCTGTGAATCATGCAGAAAGCTGTGACACAGGAAAACTCTCACCTCATAATGCAGCATGAAGTTTTTATCTTTTATTCCACTATCAATTAAAAACAAGACCATGTCAAAAGAGGAGCAACCAAACACGTTTTACACACAACAAGTAATTCAAGCTAATGTTGTTATGCTTACAAATGGACCCAGCCAAAACCAACAAATCAATACATTTGCTGATCACCCACAGTTACCAAAATTAGCAAATATGGACAAACTCTTCCAGGGTAACAAAGATTTAACTACAGTAAAGCTGAGACATTAAAATGTAAAAGCTCCCACACTGGGATGAAATCACTGAACGGTGGCTTTAAAGGGAACAAATTTCACTTCAGCCCTCAGCAATGAAGTGTTCAAAGCACAAGGACCAACTTGCTACATCCTAAGTTAAATTTTTCCCTGCTCCAAAAAAAACCCCCACAAATATTTTAAATATATAAACCAGACTGGATGTTACTTGTAGCATTCTCCAGTTTCAAATGTGTGCCTACGGAATTAATGTCACCTTAACACAAACCCACTGCCATGATCTGTTAAAAACAGGCCACTTCAAAGTCTAATTTCACACAATTTTCAGTCCTAATGAATCTATCTACGTCGAAGTTCAAGGCACATTTATCAAATGTGCTTAAATGCTCACCCTCTTACTACCACTGCCAAAGCACCAAGATACATACATACCTCACTGCTGTTGAGATAACATCTGATTTTACACTCGATTCTAGAGAGTCAAATGTAACTGTACACAGAACCTAAAATAAAAATGAGCTAAGATAAAAAACAAACCCTTCTTAAACACTTCCAGCCTTCACAACTTTAACTGTTTATGAAGAATCAAAAAGAATTAGTTCAGCAGCAAATGACATGCCATCACCTACCACTTGTACGAATTTTTTTTCTCCATCACACAAACTTATTCATAATCTGTAAAGATCACATAATCTTACAAGCAATCACATTTAAAATTACTAATTTAATGCTTCTTAAGTAGGAGCCTAGAGCAGTTTGCTCCCTAAGAAACATTTAAGAGACAGGGCCAGAGGCAGCCACGATGTTGTTCATGCCTGTTTCCCACATGGACATGCAGTGGGTGTTTTTTTTAGTGGGTAACAGGGGACAACACTGAGGAGTAAATCACTGTTTGCAGCTGCCACCCAAAGTCAGGGTAATCACAAGTCAGATCAATGGCTGACAGTCTTCTAGCAAGAAGAGCTATAAAAATAGAGAAGGCCAAATCTCAAGTACAATCTTAATTCAATCCACCCAACAGCTGACACTTTTGGAAAAGAAGAGAAAAAAAATCATCTCATTATTGCAATTTTTTTGGGTAAAATTTCCCTATTTAGTTCAGGTTGCATATGAAGTTGCTTTTAAAAGATTTCTCATGACGTGCACAATTTAGCAGTGCCCTACACACCAATGTACTTACCAACCTACACACCATTTCTACTTATTAATATTTAAATGTGAAGAAAAAGGAAACCTGGCATTTAAATGAAAGATCCAAATCTTTCAGCTTTTGATAATTCATTTATAATTTCTGATGTTTAAGTGACACTACCTGTGTTTGACCTCTCTGAAATAAGGCTGATCCATGAAGCATTTGGAACATGTTCACTTCACATTTAATGTCTCTGAGGGAAGTCAAATCTCTCCCATCACACCTGAAGTGACAAAGAGAAATTAAGAGATCAGTTAAACCACAGTCTTAGATTAAAAGCTGACAGAAGTATCATCAGTAGGAGTTTGACACACCCACCTTCTATATTCATTTAGAACAAGATTTCTAAAAATATCCTTTGAAACCACATTGAAAGATTCCATGACTTCATAAGGCTCAGCCTCCGGAAATTTTTCTGGGTATAAAAAAGAAATTGCATCTGAAGTTGGAAAAATAATTTTATAGAACTTTTACTAAAATAGCTTCCAACAAAGAGCACACTGCAACTCCAAGCAGTGCTACCTCCATTGAAGCACTCTCTAAATATAAAGAAAACAAAAAATACCTTTCAGCTGTTCTTCTGTTTCAAGCCTTATTTTGTTGATCGCCTCATCTCTTGAAATCTAGAACACAGGATTTGCAACCAGTTAACTCTACAGGGCAGAACAACAATGGAGGTTTGGGTTTTTATTTGGTTTAAAGATCTGTAAAAATTCAGGAATAAGAAACAGAACCGTCACACAAATTCAAAAATCAATAATCGGGTTGGAAGGGACCTCAAGGGTTCTGTGGGCCAAGCTTTCTTGGCAAAAGCACAGTCTAAACAGGATGGCCCAGCATCCTCCCCATCTGAATCCTAAAATTGTCCCATGTTGGGGAAACCACCACTCCCCTGGGGAGATTATCCCAGTGGCTGATAATTTTCCCCAAGGAGAACATTGCTCTTGTGCCCAATCAGAACCTCTCAGAAGTAACCTGTAGCCATTTCCCCTCATCTTTTCCATGTGACTCCTTGTGAAAAGAGAGTCTCCACCTCCACATAATACAAACAAATATTCTGGTCGGTGAGAACTTACAGACGCATTTATTATTACTATTACAGATACATGCAGGGAAGGAGACAAGCTTAAATTATAGAATCACAGAGGCTGGAAAAGATCTCTGAGATCATCAAGTCCATCCTATGATCACCACCTTGTCAACCAGACCATGGCACATCCAGTCTTTCCCTTAACACCTCCAGGGACAGAGCTTAAAGAGCTAAAAGCTTGAAGAACTCAATCCTACTACAGTTTCATTATGATATTAATTTAAAAAAAAATTACATCATGATTGATTACTTACTTTATCATGGCTTGAATCTGTGAACACTGCATAGATCTTGTTATAAGCAAGTCTTTAGGGAGAAAAGGAAGAATTTTTGAATACACAGCTTAAAAAACACTTCTATAATTAAGGGTTTTTTTGAGGACTAAATAGATGAAAAATATTTAGTGAAATATCAGTCTGGTGAAAGCACCAGACTGGTACTTATAAACACTGCTACATCTGCATCGTTTGTTCTGAACTCACTTCTTTGCCATTTCCACGATCTCTTCAGGAGCAATAAATAATTTCTGGACAGTTCTCTTGACAACGCCCCGCTCCTTCACCAGCTGCTGAATGCCCTGGATTATCTGCTGGGTCTGCTTCACCCCCACTTTGATGGCATGGCAGAAGTCTTGCTGCAAGATATTCTCAGCAGTTGCTTCCAACATAACTAGCAATGGAAAGATAAAAATTAAGTCAATTCCCATTTTATTGCTCAATAGCAACCTAACTCAACTGAGGAAATACAGGTTAACATTAAACTGCATAAATATGAGGGAATCTACTTTACTTAGCCAGAAGTTACCTATCAGTGTTGTTTGCTCCTACTATTGTATAAAAATACACATTTCGAAGATAAGGAAAGCATCTGCAAAGATTTCCAAGCCCTCAACAGACAACAGTTAACCTACTTACCAACTTGATTTTGTGTAGCTCCAGCAACAACCAAATTTAAAGCACTAGAGGCCATCTCTTTTCGAGTTGGATTGATAACAGTCTGTCCATCCACCAGCCCTACCCTCACTGCACCTGCAAAGAGGCACCAGAAAGTTATTTATTATTATAATAAGGAAGTTCTTTAAGGCATCATTTTACTTTGAAAGTTACACAGCTACTAACAACAATTAAAGCTACAGACTAATTTTAAAATATCAGCACGTTGACTATATATTAAGAACAAATCTAGAAGACAAAATTATCTATTCTATTTTTCTTTTGGGTACTATTAGTGGGTAGGGCAAGTAATGCCAAGTAGTATTACACGCAATGCTGTGAGTGTACTGCAGCTGAAAGGAAAATACAAGTAAATATTTGTTCTTGGCTAGGTCTTTTCTCTTCCCAGAAAATATTCACAATGAAATAAATCTCTTCTTGAGTTCCTCGGGGAAAAGCATTCTGAACCAGCTATTTTCCAAACAACACTTTTCAATAAATATGTTTCTCTTAAGAAAAAATTAATTTATTGGTCTCTATAGCACACTATTTCTGGACTGTAATTCCTCCCAGAAGTGTATTTAGTCCAGAAAAAAGAATCCCTTGAAGTGCAATAATCCTATCCATTATAAAATTATTTTCAATGCTTGAAATTTAATATTTAGATTCAGTTTCTCGTTAAAAAAGCAAAGCACCAGCAGTGGTCTAAGTCTTCCATTACATTTAAATCATGCATAATTTCACAATGTTTATTTACCAATAGGACCATTCCAGGGGATATCAGATAATGCAAGTGCTGCAGAAGCTGAAAGGAAGACAAAAATCTGGATTAGAAAAAAATCGATCTCATGAAATCCCACAGAAGCAGTAATTCCTCACAGCCCTCTTACCTCCATTAATTGCCAGAATATCAGGATCATTGACACCATCTACTGCTAAAAGATTACAAAGGATCTGGCATAAGATAAAAGACAATGAATGATTTTGACCTATACATTTTTATTAGCTGTCAATGCAAAGCTAAGGACACTAAAAAACCCACATTCCACATATCTACACAAGCCTATGCTGCACATGGAAATTTGTTCAGGTATTTAAAGTAGAAAGCTGACAAAAAACCCAAAACTAATGGACAGTATTGTTTCACATCATATATAAAACGTTTACCATTAACATCTTTTCTCTGTTGTACAAAGGAGATTTTAATTTTGTTCCTGCATCTTGACATTTCCAAAATTTGGAAAGAAGGACGTAATAAAAATAATTTAAGACAAGGAGACGACAAACTAAAAAGCAACATTACTCTGGTTTGTAAAGTGCAAACCCCTCCCTGATGTTAACAAAAATAGTTTTTCTTAAAACAGGGCCTGTATCATGAAACTTTCATTGGCCATATCCCAGTTTTCCATTTGGAAGGCAGCATGACCTACCTGTGTATCATAAAAGTAGCCTGCTGGAAAGAGTGGTCTGATTGACCGATCTGCAAAGGAAATAATCAAACTCTAAGAAGCAGTTGGATTTCAGTAGTCAATATTCAGTTTGTCTTGCAATAAACACCATAAAAAACGGACAAAATAGGGTTTAAAAAAAAAAAAGGCAGAGAACTCAGAAATGTATTTAGCATGACACATATAACCTTACAATTTCAATCATATTGATAAGCAATAAATTACAAGTTATAAACAACTGTAGTTTCAAACGCTCATGAGAAAATGACACATTGTATATAAAATGTTTCAGCCTACCTATTACTCTGCTTGTAAGAATTTCTTTATCAGTGGAACCAAGCTCTCTTCTTAGATAGTTTGTAGGAATTCTTCCTGCTGCAGCAGCTTTCTGACGGTAGTCAACCTTCCAAACACAATGCAGGGACTATTAATGACAACTGATTACTTACTGCAGAGCCACAGAAACCCTCACAAGGGACCTTAGGGATCACCCAGTTCCAACCCCAATTATCTACTTCTGACCCCTAACAATCACAGCCCTTTGAGCCTCACAATCCAGTTTTCCACACAATCAAACCATAACATCTGGGCTTGGATGTTGTGGCAAAGTTCACAAGGGCTTTGAGGAAAGCCTTGCTAAAGCCAAGACAGGCAACATCCAGGGCTCATCCCTCACCCACACAGAGATCCTGGACATCTAAACATTGCATCATCAACTGCAATGCTGAAGTCCAGGGTCTGTTATCTACTGCTTGAATTCCTCACTCTCCCCAGCATCCTGAACTCCATTATTTAAGGATTATCACTGCTAACTCGACCACTGATTAGCACAAAACTAATTCTGTCGTTAGTACTTACCACTAATGGCATAAACTGAGATGGAGAAGGCTTGGTTTTGCTGACTGCTGTGACCATCACTGCTGTGTCACCTAGCTGGGTTAAGAAGAATAGATAAAAACTGAAGCTACCTGCAAACAAAATAACTCCAAATGTTCTAAACTCATTCAAAAGCTAAAATATGAGGAAGAATGATACTCTGCAGAAGACCACCACATAAATCTGCATTTCATGCCATTATTTTTGCTTTTCAAACATAATTTTTTCCTATAAAATACAGCTGTCTCTTCATTAGGGATGAAATTGCCATGTGAGGCTCTATATCCCATATATAACAGGCTCTGATGCCCAAATAACATCTTTTAAGATACAGGAATTTTGAAACTGCACAAACTTTAACCATTTTTTGTTTTTACCTGAACAACAGCAGATCCATCAGCAAACTTTGCAAGTTTTCCAGAAGACAGCTCCATCTTTCTAAAGGACAGAAACAACCTGTTACATGAGTTCATGGTGAATTCACGTACATTTTACAGCACCTTCTGCGTTCATCTGCAGCCTCAACTGCACAGTGAAGGCTGTGCTTCTCAAGAGATATAAAAATCCTCCTTAGATATGAAAATTGAAACTCTTTGAACAAAATCCTCTTAAATTTCAGGTGCTTTAACCTCAAGTGTCCTGCTTCTTTTACCTTGAAGCAAAGCCTTGTAGCACATCAGCTGGAGTGACATCCATGCCTTAGAGGCAAAGGTGAATCATCACCTGTTCCAGCTGGGTTTAGCCAGTGGAAAACACCCTCACAAGCCAAAGGGAGCTGCTTGCACACCCAGAGACCACCACTTCCCACCACAGCTGCAGAATATTCCCTCTTTTGTGGCAGAGAATGGAGTGCAGTAAGACAATGACGACACGCTCAAGAGTGAGATACTGATTATTTATTCCAGAGTTGTGTTGGGTGCTTGGTGCTATTCCACAAGCCCTGCACACCCTCCCAACTTTCCATGCCATTATTGATATAAAGAAACCCAGAGGTGGTCCCTTCCCAAGCAGAGCCCCTCTATTACAATTAGTTAGTAATTTCTATACAACTTATCCCAGGTAACTTGTTCACATGCTCAGGGGAACGCCTGGGCAAGGCCCTTATGACCTGTAGGTGTGAGTTTTACTGTTATAATGAACATAGTTCAGCTACAGAATCACAGAATGGTTTGGGTGGGATGGGACCTTGAAGCTCATCCAGTTCCATCCCTACACCACGGGCAGGGACACTTTCCACTACCCCAAGTTGCTCCAAGCCCTGTCCAACCTGGCTTTAAACACTTCCAGTGATGGGACAGCCACAGCTTCTCCGGGCAACCTGTGCCAGGGCCTCCCCACTCTCACAGGGTCCCCCTCACAGGGAAGATTTTTTTCCTAATATCCCATCTAAACGTACTGTCTTTCAATTTTAACCCATTCCACCTTGTCCTGTCACTCCACGCCCTCATAAATAGTCTCTTCATCTTTCTAGTCAGCTCCCTTCAGGCACTGGAAGGCCACAATCAGGTCACCCCAAAGCTTTTCTTCTCCAGGCTGAACAATCCCAATTATCTCAGCCTTTCCTCACCGGAGAGGTCTCCATCCCTCTGATCAACTCGGTGGCCTCGAGTATTTTGCTAAATTGGCAATGTACACATAGACATCCATCAGTATCTTGATTTACTACATCCTTAGGGCTCGTTAGTTCCCGGATGCCCCCGACTAAGCGATGACCATGTTATAAACGAGGATGATTCCATTGATCCGGTCTCTTTTCTTGCTGATTAGGCTTGGCAGCACACCAAGAGCCGACATCAAAGAATATCCCGACTGAGTATAACCTCGACACATTCCGTATTTTGCACCAGTTTCTCCTCATGTTTGCCTTACTCTCCAGCCGGGGCAGCGCTCTGTACTGCCGCCCCTCCCACACACACACCCCGCA
>VWZT01012046.1:19134-84143 GCA_013397055.1 Pachycephala philippinensis
GCCTCTTGCCGCCATTCGCGCCTCAGGAGCCAAGGTGGCGCCTGGGAGAGTTGGTAACATTACCGCCAAGAGTTACCGACCATTCCTGAGGGGAAAGCCCGAACGCCGCTTTAAATTCATGAGGGGAGAAATACACGCATTTGGAATTAATTTGTCCCACAGACCTTTTTCTGTAATATACCCACAAAAAAACCCCAAAAAAACCCAAACCAACCAACCAAACAACAACAACAACAAAAAACAAAAAAAAAAAACCACAAAAACCAAAAAACAAACAAAAACAAACAAACAAACAAACAAAAAACCCCCCACATTCAGCCAGGAACACCAAAATAATCTGATACATGCAAGAAGAAGGTTCGAACATAGATATCGCTTATCACAAACTTCTTGTGCTCTTACATGCTCAGACTGCATCAGCATGTCACTCAGGGGACAGTGGTTTTGTTAATTATTCCTCGGTGTAATACAAAATAGTTAATTAGTAATTAGTTATGTTGCTGAGGTGAGCGAACAATAATGTGATCATGGAGATACGATCCCACCAACAGCGAAATAGTTTATATTAATTTAATCCCACATGTATCTATTACACATCACCTTAAACTCATCTGCCATCTGGATTTAACGATTTAAATTTGCCAAGTAATTAATAAAAAACCTTAATAATTTACTACTATTTTATTTCTAATTCTATTTTGATATTGCTTGTTTACTTAACTGGAGTTTTCTGTCCAAGTGGCATTTACAGGAAACAGATTCACTGGGAGAACAGTCCAAGCAATAATTCTTCTTTTGTGCCAACATGTTTCTTATCTTTTTGGCAAGACATAAAAGAGGGAAATAAAATGATCAGAAACTAGGGATTTGGCCTGGGCAAAAGGGCTGTTAACTTTATCCAGATTTACAATTTATTGGTACACTTTTATTTGGTACAAAAATAGATTAGGTGGCAAAGCAGGAATGTTCCCCATGTTCTCCTGAGTTCACATTCACTTCGCTGTGGAAAAACAGACAATTGTTTGGAAAGGTTTTAATGTAATTATTACTCATTAAAATTGCTATTCACACACCAAGATGATAAGTGAATATTTTGTCACTGTCATGGACTAACAAACTATGGCCATACCACTGTCATAGGAAAAGGGTATCAGAGCTTGGATTTCATACAAGATAATACACAGCAAACAAAATTAATGTTTAACCTCATGAAAAAAAGCAAAAGTATGGTTCATGTATTAAGAAGGAAATTAAGTGCAAATCTCTCTTCATTAAATTTTTTCTGTTGTTGTTTTTTTTTGTTTTTTTTTTTTAATTCCACTGTTGGAAATTCAAACAACAACCCCAAAAGAAACTACAAAAAATGTCCAACCCAGTGTAGACACCTGCAGCTATTTAGCATAAAAAGCTTGAGCCTGCCAAGAATTTTTAAAGTCCATCCTTAGCAGAGAGTAAAGTTCACCATTTCTCTTGTAAAATGAGATTTATGTGCTGTATTTGAAAATTCAGCTTCCACAATAATGTACAAATGCAGTTTTCTTCCCAGAAAGCCCTGCTATAACCATTCCAAAGGCTCCCAAGTCCCACAGAGCCTGGGAGGTTGTTAAGGAAAACCCTGAATTCACCAGGTGCCTTCTGCCCTTTGGAACACCCAAAGCTTGTATGTAGATGCACAAGTGCCTGTGCAAAGCATGGACTTAATATAGCAACTTGATTTTGATATGCTGAATTTAATTGATCATTATTAGAGCTTTCAGGAGAGCAGCAGTAATTTTGGAGCCTTTTCTAGCAGCCTCTGCCACGCTGAAATAAACATATTTAATATCCCCATATGGCGTTATTCCATGTTTTTGTGCTGTATGGGCCCTGCTGGTATTTATCCCGTGGTTGTTAATAGAAGTAGGGGTTTTGTTTAGGAGCAGCTTAAGCAGCTCCCTTTTGGCCACTTTTTCTATGCCCCATCCTCTCCAGCTCACTCGGTGTGCTGGTGCAGCAGAGAGCTCTTCTACATTAAAGTTTTCCAAGTTCCTTGAGGGAATTAGTTATGATCTACTTAGTCTTAAGGCACTTCTTTATTTTGGCCAGGGTCCATCTGTAGCTGATCACCCAATTCTATCCATCCCCATCCTGCAGCTCAATAAATCTCTCGTATCAAGTGCTACAGACACTTGTTAAAAAAAATGATGTGTGGCTATTTTGAGGAATGGTAAACATGGAACCAACTGCCCTAGGAAGAGGCAGTGACCATTTTCCGTGCACTTTTCCACTGGATGGCTTCTTATGGCTCTATATTTTCCTGGGCTTAAGTTTATATGCTAAACAAGATTAAATTGAGCCCCTTACATACTTTTGGCATAAAGCTTATTATTTTATTTATTATAATTTTGCTTTAAAGATGAACCCATTGCATAGACCAGGCTCTATAAAAGCATCTCAATATAGCACTTCAGTTTAAAAAAACCCAACAAACAAACAGCCTGACAGTGATTTATTTCCCCCCTTCTTTCCATCATTGCCAATGAGGACAATGCTGATAAGAAATTCTACCTGTAGCTGTTCCAGAAAAGATTCCTAGTAGTGTTCCAGCCATCCACCATGCCCAGGTGGGGCATCCCATTACTGGCTTTATTGCAAACTATGAAGAACAATTATGGCATCGTTAAACAGTCCTGGGAGCCCCGGGATGCTGCACCTGAGCAAGTAACTTCTTTGGAACTGATAAACTTGTTTTAGCAGGATACAGATCTCATCCTAACTTTCTAAAGAAGCCTTAGGAGTATCCATTGAAATTGCATGACTTTAAACCAACTTATTTTCTACCTAATTTGGTTTTCTCTCCTTATTCTTGTCATGTTTGGCTCTACCTTAATTTAATTTCCTGCTGTATCTCTTGTGATGGCTTTCAGGTGCTGCTAGATTTCCTTAGCTGGTATAACTTGAGTGTCTCAGTGTTCTTCAGAAAACTCGGGTGGATGAACTTTGCAATCACAATGTCTGTGGCAGGTGGGCGTAACCTTTGATTTGAGTGAAATAAAAAGGGGAGCTGATTACATTAGACAAATTGCCCATCTGTCTCCTGGTTCTTGTTGGGGGTACCTGTGTTTCATCCTATTTTAGGTCAGGACTAGTGCTACTTGCTTTGTCTCCCAGGTTCCTGAGGGCTCTGTACTGCTCTGCTCTCTGAGCAGGAGGTGTGAAATTGCGGTGTTCTGTGTGCCCTGGGAATGGAAGGTGGATTCAAGCAGAAGATGCAGGTGACTGAACTCAAGCCTGTGCTCATCCCAAGCCTTCCTGTCCTGCTGAGTAAGTTGGAGATCTCCACAACCAATTGTTTTTCTTATGGGAGCGCTTGAACACGTGAGAAGGAGTTGCAGATGTAAATTCTCTTTTCCCAGATCAGTGCTGTGGTTTCTAAAATGAGCTGTGTGTGTTGGTGGTGGTTTTGTTTGGTTTTTTTTTTTTTTCTTTATACTCTGTAAAGAGCAAGTAAGGCAGAGGGTTGAACAATTGTCAGAGGAAACTTTTATTTCTAGAAGACTTATTTGGCTATGTCTCAGTAGTCAAGTGCATGTGTATATAAAACCTGTGTGTTGTGCCCACAGTTTAATAGACACACAAAGTATCATGTTTTTTTTCTTTTGAGGGAGAAGCTTCCAAGCAATTTTAGTTATAGTTTTTATTGCTGTGAAGTCTAAACCTAGTGAAGGACTTCAGGAAAACTGTTGTGCTTTTTTTCCCCTTGTGGTAGGCGATAACAGAAGTATAACACTAAAGAAACGATAAGCTCCTTACTTGAACTAGTGGAGTCAACTCCTTCATGTTTTCCTGAGCTCTCTTTTGTCTTATTTATTATCTTAAGTTAAGAATTAAAGTGTCTTATGATCAGCAAACTGTGTTCAGCCAAGCCTTCCTGCTGCTGTATGGGATGTAATATGTCTCTACAGGTCAGCTTTTGGGTGTTTCGTGGGAAGGAAAAACCCAAACCTGGGCAATTGGAACTTCTGGCAGGTAGAAACAGGCTCAGCAGATGCAAAGGGTGGAAGCAGCCTCTAAAACTGAGGGTCTGTGGCAGAAAGTTCTGTATTCAGCTGCAGGGACCTTGTAGCTCTGGGGGGGATTTGGCTCAAACCTGTTCATGTGAGCTGGCAAGGGCAGTTCTGCAGCATAGTGGGCAGTGGCTACATATCCTGGGAGAAACCCCTCTGTATTACTTGGACATAGAGACTCTGTGTGATTATTCTTTACAGGAGTTTAAAATGGCCTTGGCCAGGTACTGAGTTAGAGCTGCACTCGTTTCTGGGAGCTGTGGATTTGGGTTCTCTGACACTTAAAACCACTTGAATTTATGTGGTCAGATGCCTTAAGTCTGGATTGTGCTGAAATCATTATGTACATGTGCTGCAATATTGTATTAAAGTGTATTTCCGTCGAATGAAAGGAAAACTATTTCCTCTACCAAACTCTGTCCTCTTAAAGATGTTACCTTTGTGTTTTATACCTCTTTATTGAGCTTCTTTCTCTTTCCCCACCTCTCCAGGAAACAGGAATGTTCCAGTTCAGTGGTACAGGTATCATGGGAGGGTTGTGCTTGTATATATTTACGTACCAAACACATAGAACTGTTTGTTGTAGCATGTGAGATTCTGAAAATGTTTCTTTTATTTGCAGAGTGCCTTTGAAGTAAACATGCGTTTTTTGAAGTGGTAGATAAACTTTGGCAGTGGGTGTTGGGCTGGGGGTGAGGTGTGTGCTAGGGGCTGCTCCTGGCATTGGACAGAGGGAAGAAATTAGTAGTGGGCCTGGAACACTGGCTTCACCAGAAAATCAGAGGGATGAGCAACCACCGTGAGAGTTACTTTTTTTTTTTTTTTCCCCAGCCAGTTCACTGAATAACAATTCCTTCAAGGCAGTGTGAAACATCACATTTTAATTCCAGGGTCAGTCCCTTGTGCTGGATTCAATTCCAGAGTCTGTCCCTTTGGTGAGGGGGTCCTGACCATGCCCTGGCTTTTCTATAGTACAGAAATGGAGAATACCGTGCCTACGTTGACAGGAAGCTCCCTGGACAGAGTAAAACCCTGAAATGCGTGGTTTGCTATGTCTTTATTTAAAATAACTCTCTGCCATACGGTGGCACTGGTGAGCTGAGCACGGGCTGTGCCGGCGCGATCCCGGCTCTGTTCTGGCTGTGTCCGGGTGGTGCCTGCAGGGTGCAGCTTCTGCCCACGCAATTCCTCTACGGCTCGCTTGGAAACTTCCAAGGATAGACTGAGTATTTACGGAATAACAGACAACAACAGCTTGGTTTTTCTTTCAATTTTTAATTTGCATGGGTGAGTGATTGGCGCAGACGGTATTTTTTATTTGAAGCAAAGAGATAAATCTACAGAAATAGTAAATTTTGCAGAATTTACTATTTACAGTGCTCTTCCCTTTTTGTGTGCAGTGGGAGTGGAGAGGGGCTGAAGAGACCCTAAATTCGTGGATTAAAGAGGAGCACCTAGAGGTGTGATTTTTAAGCCTTTGCAGGCATTTCTGTGAACTCTGATGATTCAATGCTGTGCCCTTAACAAAGGAGTTGAGCAAAGCTAACTGCAGGAGCACTCTGCATGTATGGAGTAACATTCAGATTCCTGTTTTCTAAACTGAATTAGCACCACTTCTAACACTACAGATGACTTTGGTGATCTGGATCTTCAGTTAATGGAAAAAGAAATGTAAGTGAACATCATGTGTAATGCACAAAGCTCCCTGATTTGTGTCCTTGCTCTCTGTCAATCCAGTTTTTGGGTGCCCAAGTTAAAATGATTTGTACTCTAGAAAACACTCCAAAAATCCCATTTGAGGGCTGAGCACTGCTCAGGGCTCCTCTCTGTGTCACCCTGAAAAGCCGTGAAGGTCTTTGTTGGCTGTGAAGAGCCAAAGGTCTAAATTTAAATGCTTATGATGGGAATTATGGTACCTACCAAGGAATACAAGAACTCTGAAATTACCCAAGGCCCTGAGTTCCTTGAGTGATTGAAGGGCAAGGTTTGATTGATCTGTGGTGTGTTGGGTGATGGCACAAAATCGGTCAACAAAGGTGAATTTGGAACTCTTAAAATCCCATGCTACTCATGATTGCTGAGCTGTGGATGTGACATTTTGAAATAGCTATTTAATAGTTACTTGGGCTTTCTTTTAGTTTAGTGTGTTAAGTTTAAAAGGCTTTTTCAGGTAAGAGAAGCAAAAGCAAGACAGTGATTCATAGAGCCTCTCGAACAAAGAACAAAGCTCTGGAAGCCTCCAAGCTGCTGGAGGTGCCAAGCAGAAAGGTCCAGGTAGTGGAGAAAGACAGGAGAGGTTTGCTTGTCCATCATAAAGCATCTCAGCCACTGAATCCTTTTTATCTTTGCTCTCTGAGAAACTCCAGGGAAAAGTCTTTGAAATCGTGTTAAAAGTTGGATGTTGATGAAGTCTGAGCTTGCAGCAGTGCTGAGTGGGATGGACAGCACTCTTGAAATAAAATAGCAGCCTTGCAGCTCGGAGTCCTGTGGATCATGGCTGTTCCCCTTTGGCCTGATGCTTTGCATTTTTCTCCTCAATTTCAAAGCAAAGCTATAAATAGGAGTTGGGAACTGTGTGGATGTGGTGATTGATATGGGGGGTTTTTTTTGGGTTTTTTTTTTGCTGTTCTCGAGTACTTGCCTTATAAAGGAGGTCTAAGCTTAAATTAAGAGCCAATGATGGAGCAGTTTGTCAACCCATGCCATGTCCTTGATCCATTTCCGGTGTGTTTGGCTCCATCCCCTTGCTGTGACAAATGTCACTGATTTCACCAGGGCTGGGTCAAACTCTTTGTATGGAGCTTTTAAATTTTACCATGGATGCAAATACTTATTTCTTCAAAATGTCTCCTTGGAATCCCTAAATGTTTGCATTGATTCTTTTATTTTTGCTTGGGAAAAAATCTGTATCATTTTTTGGGGTATGTAGTAAGAGCTACATCTTGATACAGGTCCTCCTGATGAGAGGAGATATGACATAAAGAATGAAGTATGAAAACAGCAATAAAAAGTTTCTGAGGCTGATAAAAATATGATTTATAGTCAGGACCCAGTTATAAATCCCATCAGCACTTACTATAGCTATACTTACATGTTGCTACCTTGTTGAAAGAAAGGTTGGTAAAGAATTCAGTGTGTGGTGTTTAATTCATACAGTTATCTGCACAAGTTGCAACTGGCTCGAAAAATGCTGGTGTTCGTAAAAGTAGGAGAAGAGTGGTAATTGTTTATATTAATAGGGGTATCTGCCATTTAAAACCAAGTATATTCAACTCTGTTTTGGGGTCTGAAATGTGCAGAACATGTAAAATTTTTATAGGGTAGTAGCAGCTGCTCCCAGTAACAGGTATTTGCTCCACAGCTGGTAACAGTTCAGTGATTCAGCTGCAGCCTTTGATTTATTTTATTGTCTCATAACTTCATACTGTGTGTTTGGCCTTGATCTTATTTCAGGTGTTGTCTTCAGAGCATCCCAAACCTGATCTTTATAAGTTGTGTGTAAGTTTTTGTGTGGTGGGTGTAAAGAGCATCTGAAGCAAACCAGGGGTTTCTCAGTGGCACACCCTGATTTTTAGCTGTGTCACTGGAGTGATCTTATCAACAACTCCCAGCATATTATTCCCAGGACAGGTGATACTCTATCCTTGTGGCTTCAGAGGTTCCACCACAGTTCTGAAAAAAACACCTGTTAATAAATGATTTTTCAGTTGTTACTGCTGTTTTCAAGATATTAAAAAAAATGATTGTGTGTGCAGGCAAGTAGGAACACAAAGCCAGGGCAGCAATATGCAGTGTATCATTAACTATGGGCTCTTGTTTGCTGAATCTTCTCTCAGTGACTTTTTTTCCTGTAGGGTTATACCTATTTTCCAATTCCAAGCAATTGTTGAGTAGTTTCTGCTTGTGAAATCCTCAAGTAGGTGTAATTCTGCCCCTGCCATGAGCGACAAACAATCTCTCATCTGGAAATCTTATCTTTTCTTCCTGAACCTGATACTTTTGAGAGCCGTGGCACATGGTCAGCTGGACTTGCACAGCAATTTCTACTATAACAAGGGTACAGTGCAAGATGCTGATGGGCACCAGTAAATTCACAACCTCTAAGGAGGCTGTGCAAAAAGAAACGATGCCAAGAAAATCCTCTCTCCATCTGCTTTGTGCTCTGAAAAGGAGTTTGACTTGCCATACCATAAGACTTTGAGGCTGGGGCTGATTTTTTAACCCTGGGAAGAATTTGAAGCCTCTGAAGTTTGTGAGCCTCTTGCCCTGAGTGGCTGAGCTGGAATAAAACCCAATTTCTTGGCTGACTCTGCAAGGTTTGGGGATTGTTGGCTTCTGCTTTGGGATCCCTGGCCAGGGCTGGCCCTGAATGCCAGTGGCCTTGGTAACATGCGAGAGGGAATATGCTTTTGAGGATTGCAGTAAAATACTGCTGAGGATGCTTTTGTGGCAATTTGGGGTCTGTTCAGCACCTGCCTTTGTCTGGGTGGGAGTTAATTGATGATTCCTGGAGGGAGTTCCCCTTCTGTGACCAGGCAGCTGCCCATGGCACCTCCTAGGCTGACCCCTGGAGCTTGGCATGGCCATGCTGCTGTCCCTGAATTCCTGAGGGGAGCCCACCTGTGTTCCCTGGCTGGTGTTGCTGCTGGCAGGAGGGGATGGGACACCCTGTGTGCCCAGTTGTGCTGGTTTTGCTTGGGACAGAGTGGGCTCAACACTGAGCCGATGTCAGAGCAAAGCCTTGCACAGATTTATTCTCATTCAGGGAAATGTGCAAATGTTGGCTACAAAGTTAGGAGCACAAATGTTTGAGGGAAGGAAAAGGAAGGATTAGTGCACACACTCATATCATAACTGTGCCTCCAAAGGGAGTTAATTATGAATATGCTTCCTCAGCCCTCCTGCTCCCCACAGGTTTTCCTTGACTAAATGAATTGTGAATCCTGTTCCTGTTGTCCGAGTTAAGTGGAGTGAAACCTGCCCTAAGTAATACTGGGGGGAAGTTTCAGTTGGAATTTTATGATGAGCTTTGCCATTTAACATCATTAAACTCAGTTATCACAATTAAGTTTGCTCTAGGGTTTTTCTTGGTGCTTTTATTGGATGTTTTATTTAGTTGATTTACTTCAGTTCCTGAATATAGAGTTTTAATGTTCCTGGTTTTGTCAACCTTCTAAAAAAACTTCAGCTTAAAAAGAAATTGATTTCTGTGAGCTTCCCAAAGCAGAGAAACAGCACTCTTGATTTCATCATGAAGAGTCTGGAGTTGTTAGTGATTAAACTAATGAGCTGTATAATTATAGCACAGGTTAAGGTGTAGAGGCTTTGCAAACCATTCCTCCCCAGTTGCTGTAAAGCCAGTGCTTTCTGCCCTGCTGCTCCAGAGACTCTTTCCATGCAGAAATTGATTACATTTGCAAAATTTTCTTGTAAAATCTTTTCCCTTGTAAATATATTCTTTCCACATGTCCAGTGCTGATTCAGTTAGAAATGGGTTTGCATTTAGAGGAAACTTTTTCCCTTGTTCCAGGTAGAGCCTTTCTCACAGGTCCCAGACTGGATCTGGTAGGCAAAATCTGTGTGAAACTATTGCCATCGTCATGATTCCTGGTCTCCAGCCCTTGTTGTCTCTGGATCGTGGCAAACAGATGGTGTTCAAGTTTTATTTGAATATCTGACTGCATTGGAAATGAGGCAAAATGAATTCAGCCATCACTAATAGTAACAATGCCAAACCCTCAGGAAGTTTCTTTCCTCTTCTGCTTTTCCATGGTCTTCTTTGTAACTCTGTTTGTTCCACAACTATTTCATCTGAATGGTTTAACCAATGGTTTTGGAGGTGCATCTGCAAAATTTCTTGGTGTGTTGTGAGCTGAATCACGATGATCATGGTTCCTGTGCACACAAGTGTCCCTTTAGGTCTGTCCATCTAGTTGGTGTGTACAGAAATTGGATTTAATGCTGGAAAAAAATCTCCATAAAGTAGAGTTACTGTTCTAGCAAGATAAATGCAGGATTTTAATTGCATTTATAATTTGAGCCCAACCAGTTGTGTATTAGTAACTGTTTTCCTCACAGCAGTAACCAGCAACAACCACAGGCATTGAGCTTTGTTTGATCTAATTTTTGGAAAAATTGTTTAGCAATCACTGCTAATAGCTGGCTGATACTTGCATAGCATCCAAGTTCAACTGTACATTTGCCTTTCGCAGGGCAGACTTGCAAACATGATCTGGCACCCAAACAGGCCTGTGCTAGACTAAAATTATTCATGTGTAGTTGGATAAGTAAACAAATAAGGAATCTGGAGACTTTCAAGATTGAGTATTTTTAATTGGGTATCTGCTTTTTTAGCTTGAAACCACTCAGAATGGTCTTGAAACCAAGCTTTTAGCCTTCAAACAGCATTTATTTGTTTCTGGGTTCTGTATTTGTGATTAATTAATGGATTTCATGAGCTCAGAACAGTCTTAAGAGGGGGGAAACTCTTCTCCAGGATGATGGATATATCCAAGCAAACAGGTCCTGTACACTTTGCTGTTAGGTTGATGCCCCTGCACATTTGATCTCTATGGCACTGATGGTTCTGTCCTGCTCTTCAGCAAAATATTATTCCCTTGATGTCTCCAAGTCCCAGAAAAGGTGTGTGAGCCCTTAAATAGGAACGAGTGCCTTTGCGAAGGGTGATGTGAGGTGAAAAGGGGAAGCGGCAGCGCAGGGGCTGTGCTGACTCTGGAGCTGCAGAGCATAGAAAATGCTCCAAATATCAGATGTGTAAGTTGAAATTGCCTCGAGGCAGCTTAATCTTATAGGGGAGGAATTGGCATGGTGCATAAACCAAGCAGAAATGGGCCTTGGCAGCCACAGAGCAGCAGCGGCGGCTCCGGGACAAGTTGTTCCGAACACTTTATCGCTCGTGGGGCTCACGCTTGCTGCACTGCTGACCTGGGCAACATGTCTCCTGGTTTGATCTCGGCCTGATATCCCCCTCAGGCAGGCCATCCTGTGCTTAATCCCAGCCTGAGCCAGCTTTCCAGGGAAATCCTCCTCGCTGCCTGGGATTTCTGGTGCTAGGGAGCGCTGCAAAACCACCCTGGGCTGGTGCAGGAGGTGGCTGAAGCAGCCTTAGAGCTGCAGAAGGGGAGAAAACAGTGTCATGAAAATAATGCTTTCTCAAATACAGGCCATTCCCTGCCTTATTTGGGGATGGGGTGGGCAGGTTCCGCAGCATCTCCGTGTTCAAATCCACTTGGGCTGTTTGGTGCCTCAGGACTCATTTCTGCTCTGCGATTGCTCCGTGCTGGGACATTGTGGAGGGGTTATTGGGGCAGAATTAAAAGCTTTTTTGTTGTTCTTCTGGATGGATTTTGGCACTGGGAAAACCTGTAGCTCTTGCGAAACGTACAGCATCCCTGAGCTTAAACACTATCATAACATCAGACCTCACTGGATTTTGGCTTGAGGCTTGCATCCGGAAGTATTAAAATGCTTGTGTTAGACAGGAATGTTACCCTCGATATAAATTTCCGTATAAAAACCTCGACTTGTCGTTTCTCCATATATTCACCCTGTTTGTCTCACCCTGGTGGCTTTTTATTGCTGTTCCTGCTTGGCAAACACTGCTGTGGTCCTAGCTGTATGTCAGCCTTCAAGAGAGCTCCTGAGGGCAATGAGGCTTAAAAAATTAACAAAAATTAGTATTTTAGGCTTTTTGTGTGCTCTTTAAGGCTTGTCAGTGCCTGGTGAAGGAAATGTGCGAGCAATGGGTTGAGGGTGACGTGGGGGGAACCCCACAGCCTTCTCCCAGTGCTTGGGTGGCCACAACTGTGGCTTTTCCCTGTGGAATGGGGCACCCTGTCCCTTTCCCTGTGCTCTCCTGGTGCTGCTGTGCTGGGTGGGATGGCATTTACACCTCTAAAGCCTCCTGAGCTCTGCACTGGCGAAGGGCTGTGTGGTTGTTGGCTCCAGCCTCGGCGCTGCAGGGCATGATTTCAACCATGTCTATGGAGACCAATTTTCAACATCAAAACAAACCAGTGTAAGTGGAATTTATATTACCTTTTAAAAACGCAAGTCAACAGAGCTGAGGGCTCTGCTTCGAGGAAGCCTCTTGGGTTTGTTCAGGGAATTACTACAAATATTTTATGTCCTTTTGGAGACTCCAGGCAACGTCAGGAAGCTTCTGCCGAAGACAGCTGTTGAAATATCCCAGGTTAAATAGCTGATCAGTGGGGGTTTGGGGCCTGTGGTGTGAGACAGCACCCCCTCATCACCAAATACCTTCCACTGCTTGAAAGCACTGTCTAATTTTCAAGGCCAGGCTGATCATTCTAAATTTCCTGAAAGTACTTTTCCCCCGAAGCACAGTATTTTCATTTTGGGTGATGGTGGTCAGGAGCAATGGGACCAAAAGCCTCGATCCCAAGTGTCTGAGTGTGTGCAAATTTGGGTGATCCCAGAGGTGAAGAATTTTTTGGCTGTGCAGAGCGAAAAAATATCCCTGCAGTAGTGTAACAGCAGTGGAAGGGTTAAATTCAAATAGGAAAATGCTGTGGTGGAGGATGTGTTGTGATGCTGCCCAAAGCCCATTGAAGAGGCAGAGTAAAGGAGGGCTGGGGGTGTTCCACCCTGCTCTGAAATGTGCTTGAACACTCAGTGCTCAGATTCAAAACAATCTTGTAAACTCAGTAATAGAGGCTAAAACCCAGAATCTGGAGATTTTATGAGTATGTTTTGTTTTTTTCCTGAGCTGGTTAATGCTTATCCCAGTCTGGGGAAGAGAAACATACCAAGCTACTGGACTTAACGTTTGCAAATAGTCTGGTTTAGGGATTTTGGCCTAGATACAAGCATCAAATTATGACAAGATGAACAGTGACTTAAGTGCTTTCTTTTGTGCCAACAAGCTGCCAGCTCAGAGACATGTTTCCATTACCTGAGTACCTGCAGGCAGGTGGATTTGGGTGGGATGTTGGTACTGACTGGATCCTCATTTCATGTATCATACACCTGTAGCAGCTATGTGTGAGTAATCCTTCAGGAGACCTTTACCTGCATCTTTGACTGCCATGATGTGAGTGTGGTACCTCTCCAGCTCTTCTTTACATTTACATGCAAACAGCCTTTGTGCAAAGCACAAAGTGAAGCTTCACGGGAATGTCACTGTGGCCTCTTAAGTTGTCACCCCAGAAAATGGGGGTAACAAATTTTTAAAACAAGTAAGGAAATGTATTCCTGCAAAATGCTTACTTATGTTAGAACTGGGTAGTTTTCAGCCTAGTATGGTTGATTGCCCATGAAATTTCAGTTCTTTATTGGAGATATTCACTGTATAATTCAGATCTCCCCTCCTCAGCATACCAGAGCAGAGGCAGAAATCTCCTGACCCCATTAAAGTTTCATGTTACTATTTTGATCCTCGTGATTTGGTTTTTAGTACAAAATCACAGGCCTTGCAGGGAGTGCTTGGCGTGTTGGTTCATGTTCCTCTGCCTACCTACCTCTGCCAGCTTGTAGAGCTCTCCTGAAACAAAACAGCCCTACTAAATACTGGGGGCAGTCTCTTGTCTGACCCTGGGTTGCAAAATTGTCTGAAACGAGGTTTATTTTGGGTAGAGAAAGAAGCAAATGCAAATCTCAGTTTTAGTCACTCCAAGGATCAATTCATGCCTAATAAGTGTGTGCAGAAACAGCTTTCCTGGAAACACCATTATCTGCAGTGATCTGGTTCCTGCTGCCTTCCTCCAGGCAGTGCCTTTAAACTGGGCAGAAGTGCAATTTTTCTCCCTTGAAGGTGACTTTTTTTGCAAACATTTGCTGCTGGCTGAATTGGCTTCGATGCAGTTGTGGCCACTGCTGAGCTGGGTGTGATATTTGGGCACCGAACCCGATGCTGGCAGCAACTACACAAAAACCTCACTAATGCAGGCGATGGATGCAGCACCAACATGCTCTGTGCAGGCTGCCTCCCTTATTCCTTTTGGTGGGATTTCCAGGTTTTGGGCATTTGGCATCATAAGAGCTGGTGCTGACGGCAGAGCTCCTGGCAAGGGCGTGCAACAGCTTTGGAGCTGCCAATGGCAAGCTGGGAATGCTTCCCCCGTGCCCGCGGGTGCCAGGGGAACAGCTCATGTGCAGGACAGCCACGTATTTAATGGCTCTTGGGAGGCTTTGCTGGGAATGTGTGCAGTGAAATCTCAGCCTGGTCTGGGCTTTACCATTCCCAGCATCCTGCTGTAAGAGGGGGACAGGACCCAAGCTCCAAGCTGTGTTTATGCTGCAGTGCATTTACACAAGTGTGCAAAGGTTCAGCTTCATTCCCTGCTCTGATCCCCAGTTATTCCTGATGCTGGATTAGCTTTCTGGAGTTGTGGTTTCCTCTTTGAATGGTCTGCCATAACCCTGATGCTCTCCTGGGAGGTGGTGGTCAGTCCAGAGGCCTTTGCTGTTCAAATAAAGCTGGGATAACTTCCTGCATGTGCATCACTTTGCATTTATCCCCTTTGGTTTTATTTGGCATTTCCTGCTCACTATTCAGAGCACTCTAAGGGCTCTGTTTCCCAGAGGATGCTCATCTTTACCTGAACAACTGGATATCGTTAGCAAAATGTTCTGTTCCCCTTCTTTTATCCACTTCTTACTCCGGGGCACTTACTTTTACTTACCTCTTACTTCAAGATACTTTGCCTGTAAGAGCAGCTCTGGCACAGTGTTGTCATGCCAAATTCCTCCTCCTCCAGGCATGCAATAGAAAGGTTCACTTCATTTTTTTTTGCCATGGCAATATCTTTTTTGCTTGTCCCCCTAATGTGTGAGTCCCCCCTTGGCCCCATCAGCCTCCTGGGATGTTGCTTTTGCTGTGACTGGGAGAGTTTTGATTTGCCAGTGCAGGCATTTGCAAGCTGCTTCTTTGGCCTGCTGTGTTTGTTTTCACGTGTGACCTTCCAGAGCTCAGGAACATTTCCATTTGCCTTGTTCATGTATAGCCTCAGCTTCTCAGAGAATGACTTATTGATTTTAATAATGCCTTTTACCCTGCTGTTTTGGTATGTTGGCTTCCCCTCCACAGCCCTTGCTCCGAGCTTCCAAAATTTGTTTGTTTTCCTAGTTTCCATGCCGCCTGCAGGAATTTTGCTCTTTTGACTTCCCACTTGGGTGTTTGTTGTATATATTCTGTATAGGAAACATTCCTGTATGTTGCACAGAGATACTCCAGAAACACTCCAGTGCAAGAAGAAAATGTGACCCTCAGGAGGAGGTGGTCACAAGTTCAGATGTTTCTGGAGTGGCACTGGCAGGATTTAAACCTTGAGGTGGCTGTGTAGCTTCCATGGCTGTGGTTTCAGAGTTTAACAGCATAAATATGTTGCTTTTGTCAACCCAGCTGGCAAGCTGCTCCATTTGGAAGCCTTTCTGTGTGCTTGTTCAGGTGTATGGATGGGGATAGGTCATGCCTTTGCTTTGGGAGTTTTTGTGGACCTGGAGAAGCTTTAGGGGGTGTCTTAAGGGTTGGGGAGAGAGAAAAAAATGGATGTTTTATTACAGCAATGCAATGAAATGCAGGAGAGTGTGTTTGCAGGGCAGGAGCTGCTGGAGTGCTTAGCTGGGAGCTGCACCTTTTGAATGTTTATCCTGTTTGAAATATATGTACTGTGTGGTTATGCAGAAATTACAAAAATACTATTAATATTCAAAAAGATTATTTATCCAGATGCATTTCTGTGAGGGAGCAGAGATGCAGAGCACTGTTGTTGCTTCTGGGACCATTGGGATTCTGGATGAGAAAGCAAAATAATTTATCTCAAGAGAAACAGCATGTGACTGACAGAGTGAATGTGTTTGCAAACAAAACCTGGAGCTCACCTAATTTCAGTATTTTGGTTTGCAGGAAGCATTGCTGGGTGTCTTGGCCCCTCATCCAGTATCAAGGTGATTGCTGAGACAGCAGAGAATAAATCAGGGGGTGCCTTCAATGCTACCTTGTCATATTGCTGTGGCATGATGTTTGTAGGTTTTTCTGCTGAGCAAATACACACAGTAAGTGTGAGGCTTTAAAGAGTTAACTTTGAGGTCACTTACTTAAAAATATTACTTGTTTGATCCACATAATTGATACCAATATAAAACAGGATTTTATATCTTTTCCCATGCAAAAATTACAAAAGCTGTTGTACTGCACTTCAAATTTGCTTTGGCAACTCTAACCCAACCCTGTTTTATTAAACAGCTCTCTTTCCTCCTAATATATACAGAAATGTTTGCTGTATAAACGTCTTAACTAGACATCTGCTTTTCCCCAGATATAAAACACAGTTAACTTTTTGCCCTGTTCACTGAGGCTGATCACTTTTTTCTGCTGGCCAGATGAAATAAAATTGGGTTTTGTAGCAGATGCAGCCCAGTTCAGTTTTGCATGACGCAGGTGTTCCCCCAGCTGGGAAGTGTGGAATTGTGCCATTTTGCTGAGATGATGGGGAGGTTTAGATATGTGAGGGCGTTAAAAATAATTCTCCGTGTTAACAGTGGGCTTTGTCCCTGGTGGGCTCCATATGCTCAACAGCTGACTGGGGCAGCAGCTGTTCTATATTTTATTAGGAGACTTATAAAGTTAGAAACACGGACGATCATTCAAAACACAAGCAACTCTTTGCAGCCATGGAAACGGGATTCAACAACAAACTTGCATTTGTGAACCTTCCAAGCAAAATAATCCCACTGCACTGTGTTCAGGTGGTCCTGGGGAAGTGAATGAACTTGCATTTTGATTTCCTTAAGTTCTGTTTACCCAGTCCCATTTTTTTTCTCTGTTTTCTGTTTCTGAGAAGATACTAAACTTTGCATGTGATCCTGATTTAGAATCTTCTCCAACATTGACAGATTTATATGAGAATCCTTCCTGGAGTGTGCTCTTGGTAATGGTCATGGCAGCGGGATACAGAGAAGGCTGAGCAAAGGCTCTGCTCTCATATAATTTCTTGGGATTTCAGTGTCCCTTACAATCCAAGTAGCTCTTCAAACTCTTGTTGCATGTTTACTGCAGTTCCATACAATTTGCAGGGAACAGGTGAAGCTCTGCTTGCCTGGAGAATTGGAAAACCTGCAGGTTTCCCTCCTAAAAAGGTGCAGGTTTTTTGGTGTACAGAAGCTCTCCTTGTTGAGGCTCTGAACCATCTTCCCATTCTGACTGTGTGCTCCTTTCAGGCTCAGCCATGTACCCCACCCCTACCCAAAACAAAACCAACCACCCCCTGCCAGTTTCTGCTCAGCTCTGCTCCTGTTTTGGTTTGGAGGGGCTGCTGTTATTCCAGCTCCTGGCTCTCCTGGAAGTGCTGCCTACACCCAGTGACCGCCCTCAGGCTCAACCAACCTGCAGAATTGTGACGAGTGGCTGGATCTGCACTCCTGAGCTGTGTGACAGCCTCTGATTCAGCCAGTCTGGGCTCTCAGTGGTCTGGTGGACACCTGGATATTGCAAACAGACAGGCAGCAGGGTTGGCAGGACAGTTGTGTGTAAATAAAATGGATTGAGCCAAGTATCTGAGCACTGTGAGGTGTGGAGAGCTGTGCAGGCTAAGGATGGCTTGGGCACATGTGTGAGGTACAGCTGTCTCTGCTGCTCCTGCCATTGGAGTGGTGTACAAATATTTTTTTAATATAATGATCAATTTTGGGTCACTGTTCAGACGAGCAGAGATTTAAAAGGAAGGCTTAAAAGTGCTGGTGATGAAACTGATGTGAAAATTGGCAGAGCTTGAAGGTAGAGTAAATCCTTGGGGCAGAGCCTGGCAGCTTGGGGACTTCAGGGATGACTTGTGGTTCTTTAATTTGCTACAGAGACCAGGCTGGTGTCCTTCAAGTCTGGGGTCTTAAGGAGGCCTCCTTTGGGGTCTTTTATTGAGCCTCCTTTGGGCACCTCTCAAGAGAGAACTGTCCATGTTAAACTTAAAAGCACCAAAATTGATTTTCTTGGAGTGGGCAATGTGAAACTGCATAATTTGGAAGTTAAAAGTTGGTATAAAAGAACCGTACTGATGCTGGGGGTGGAGGGGGATGCCGAGGGGCAGCACAGCTTGTTTGTGAGGGCAGCCTACATTGAGAGAAAAGGTTAATTAAAGGAAGTGTGGAGGTGAGCATGTGCTGTTTGCCACAGGAATTGCATGGAGGAGCAGGAGCTGGAGGCATTTTGCTTGTGTGGAATGAGGAGTTGCCTTTCAGACCCAGTGGATTTGTAGGGATGAATGGGGAGGAATCTCTCTGGGGAGAGGAAGGAGCTCCCTACAAGCCAAATGCTTTATCAGAGACTTTTCACCATGGCAAACCCCAGTTAAATCCCACCACAGAGCAGCTGGATTTGTGCTGGTGAGCTCCTCCCTGCAGGGAGGGACAAGGGGTGCCTGGGGTCTCACCTCACTGCTCCAGGGCCCCAGGCAAAGAATGTGACCCAGTACCAGCACGATTTTCTGGCTTGTGCTACAGCCACGTGCTCCGACCCTTTTGGCAGATGAAGTATTTGTTTAAAGCCACAAATGACTTCCTGAAGGAACGATCTTTGGATAATGGGGTCCTGCTCTGCAGTCTGCCCAGACGCGGGGGATGTGTCACCCTCAGCCACAGTGCTGTGGCCTGTTCTAAGTTTTGTTCTGGAGTGAGCTTTTGCTGTCAGTAAAACTAAATCTCAGTAGGCAACAGGTTTGTCCTTCTACAAAGGAACTGTATTTTCAGTCTTCCAAGAACTCATCCTGTATGGGCTGAGACCTGGATCCCTCTGACTGTGCAGACCTCGACGCGGCTTTGCCAACTCCCACAGTACGTGACAATAATGGCAGTAGTAACAAACTACCTCAAAATAGACCAAATACAATATGGTAAGAGATCTTTATTAAAAATTTTGTACATCAAAGGATTAACTACTACATTTTAAACAAGAAATAAGATTTTACATATTACAAAAGATGTTATTAGTTCTTGAATTAGCAATAAATTTTATGAACACTGTACATGATACATCTGAGTTGTAAGAGCAGGAACAGGACTGAGTGCCTGAAAATGATATAACTTAGTAAGAAAATGCACTCAATCCTTAGTATACAACATAATATTTCTGGAAAAATAGTATGTTAACTTCAGCCTGAAAATGCTGCATCCCTCTGACCAGTAACTACCAACAGTGTTCTCATGGACATTTGTGCCCTGCCTGGTGACTTCCAGTTCGGAGTTTCTTTCTTTGTTGGAGAAATTTTCTTCCTATGGTCTATTTTTCTTGGAGAGAGCATAATGTTATTCCATGGTACGGTTAACACAATCTGCATACAAAAACCTGATGCAAAGCATTTCTCACAATTTAACTTTACCTCCAACCGAGATTAGAAAAACCAACTGTGATAGCACATAAATGTCTACAGAAATAGATTTTTATTGACTGTTACCTTTTGTTACAAAGTAGTTAAAAAGAAATACATTTTAGCTTATCAGATAACCGTTACTTTGTGTATCATTAGTACTACATAATTTTTTTCTTTTTTGAGATTCAGTGTACCTGCATTAGAATTTAAAATAAAAACAAAACAGAAGATCACTTTTAAATTGCATGACCTATTTGGCTAGGAAGGGTGTGTGAAGTTTTACAGGATAGTATGAACATACAGTTCTCATATAAAAGCGTAGTATGTATCTAGTCCAAGGAAGGTAATAAAAAAAGATTTAAATCTTTATACAGAAAGTGACAATGCCCATGTTATACTATGGAACACATGTACTAATTTGGAATTACAGGTGTAATGTGTGAATAAAAGATATCGACTTACTAAACAAATTCTTTTAAAAAAGAGAGCAAAATCTATAAATAAAAATAGTAAGTGCTTTCTTTCCGATAGTATTCTTTGGCTGCTGCGAGCGCCAGCGGAGGGTTAGTGCGAGCACTAGAAGGCGTAAGGTCCCACTATGATCGTTAACCTCAGCACCGAGCTCGTGCGGTAATTCAGGCTGTTCACTGTCAGCATCTCCAGGTCCACAATGTGCTCCCTGGGCCCCGAGAGGGACTTCACCAGCACCAGCATCGCGCTCACGGCGCTGGTTTGCTGCAACAACAACACAACAAAGCCCAGATCAGTCCAACCCACAGCAACTCCCAGGGGCATCAGCGCTGCTGAGTCACCACACTGCAAGGCTCTGTCTCAGCACGGGCATGCACCAGGCAAGGGTTCTTTTAACACTTCCAAGTGGCCATGACTAATCTCACACCTGGCTTTGCTGCAGGGAAAACCTCCACCTGACTGTGGCCCAGAGGAATAAACTGTGCTGCAAAATCTGTTCCTGGTTATGCTGACTCTCCCAAAGGATGTGGGAAGTGGTAATCTATCCCAGGATGGTCTTTGTTTTAACCCCATCCACCAGCTTTTAAAATAGAGAGAGAATGAGTAAAACAAGAGCCCTAATGTCTTTAAGAGTGAGGTAGCTTGTTCAGTGGAAGGGAAACTCAGAAGTCTGTCTTGTGGCTCATACTCCAGAAGTTGTGCTGTCCTTGTAAACACTGGGAATGTTTGCAACTGGTGTGTACCTATTGCCATCCCCACTTTGTACTTTTCCCAGTCTGGGATTGTGCTGCTGGGGAACACTGACAGGCCTTGTTGGTGTTGTGCTGCTGGTTTGTCAAATAGCTTTGTCATTTCCACATGATGATAAAAGGGTCAATTCCATCTCTGTCTCCACCTACTAAAAATATTTTCTCCCCCTGTCATGTGAGTTGGGTGCACAGATGAATCCAATCCATCTGCTGCATCCAGAAGCCAACTCAGCATTTTGCTAAAACAGTAGGAGTAATTTCCAAGTAAGCTTTTGTTTACCACAGTCCCCTGGCAGGAATAAACATGTGCTTCCTCATTTGAGGCCTGTGATTTCTTGTTGGGTGGCAACAGGAGATGGGAATTGTTACTGCGAGAGTGAGTCTGAAGGCCACACTGGGGTCTAACCCAAGTGGGACCTGCAGTGATCTTGTTTTTATTTTAAGCAAATAGTTTGTATTTTGGGGGTAGGTAGGGGGTTTTGATGTGTAACCTGTAACGCAGTGCTTTTCCCTGGGTTTGTTATGTCACAACAAACAATACATGGATGAGTAGTTCCCTGTTCCCACCTTGGGAAACATGGTGTAAATGGCAGTGCCGTAGCTTGGTACACTTTTTGAATGTACTATCAAAAGCCCCATATCTCCTGTTTTGAAGGAAAATAATTAAAAATTAAAACTTTCCAATTAATGTATTTCTGATGGAAGCTTTTTGTGTTGATTATTTTACTGAGTATAAAGCCACATACAAAGGAAAAAGATTTCCCAGGAATTTGTAAGTATTATAAGAGTTCAAGAAAATGAGATTTCTTAAAAAAAAAAACCAAACCCTTACGAAGCAGATGTTCTAGACACCCCCCTTCATGTGTATCTACTTGGATGCATCCCACCAGCAGGAAGTACTGCTATCCCAAGTAATTTGAACTTCCTTGGTTTTTACTATGGGAAATAAAGGTTTAATTATGTCTCAGCATAAAACCATTGTAAGTTGGCCTAAGCTTAGCTTGGGAGGGGGCACAGATTTCTAGAATGCTGTTATTAGTTTCTTCTTTTGCAAAATGAGAAATGTAATTAGGGTAATTGTGCAAGGAATCTTTCTATAATTGTGTCCTAAATAGATTTATCTGGGGTGTTGGTACAGAGAGGGGAAGGTAGGGAGGTATTTCGTGTGAATCTGACACAGGTGTCCCAGGATTGCTAAATATTCCTGAGTTTGAAAGAAACAGTTGGAGTCACAGTTTTGGGTTTTCAGGCAGGAAAGTAAAAGGCTTGTTAAAAACTGGAAACCAAGCACACTTAGTAAGGAAGCACCAAAAAGCTGCTGAACTTTGGGGCACTGTGGAAGCCTTATGGGGTCCTTTGGGGTTGTTGCAATGACAAGGCAGTGTGGAGGCAGGGTCTGACTGCCCCCCAGTACTCACCCTCAGGTAGAACTCTCCGTTCTCATTGCCAGACTTGATCCGGAAGGTGTTGATGGTATTGGGGTAGATGGTGGTGGCCTGGATCTGGAAGATGTCGGAGGGCACGGTCCTGTCGGAGCGGATGCTCATGTACTTGTACACCACCGAGTAGGGCAGCTCCCGGCAAATGGCGTTGGACACCGGGCACACGCAGCGGCTGCCGCACGAACAGGGGGAAAAGCACATGAAAAGACATTCAAATACAATTTTGGGGTTCGTTCCATTGTGTCCCCTCTCGAGGATGAGCCTAAAAACACAAGATTTAGTTTTTCCCTTACTTCTCTGAGGTAAGGACATAGGGCTCTTGACAAGGATTTCTGGGGTAACAACGGAACCCTCCATGGTAATTCCAGCAGATTTCATCCTCTCTGCATTCATTAGTGGTCTCACACTCGTTTATATCTAGGAGGAAGGAGAAGGGACTGTGTCAAAGCAGATGGAAATGGGCTTGCTTCAAAGGTACTACAAAAAAACCTGCTTGTGTGTTGAAACCCATCAGCTTTCCATGTCCTTGTCCTTGTCTTGTTTTCTGGGACCTGGCTATGAAGGGTTTCTCCATGCAGAAGTGGAATAAACTTGTTTATTGAGTGTTAAGCAAGACTGAATGTTTTTAGTTGACTGGAAATGCACGTTAATCATATGTAATGTAATGGTGGAAGTGCTGTCAAGTTTATAATTAGCAAAGAATGGTTTTACAGCAGAAGGTGTCCTGAAATCAGGAAAAAGGTCTCAAGGAAGAATTGTTTTCCTGCCTTTTGCATCTTCTCATTTTGAATAATTTTGGTTTCGTGGTCTAAAATGCTTCATTAATGGCTACATTTTAACTAAAACAGCTGTAAAAGGAATAGTGAAAACTCGCTTATTGTGCAAAGTAGAGCTTCTTTTGCCTGGGAAAAGAACCCTGAAGGGAGGTGGGGCCTGTGAGCCATGCACTGTATTAATGCTCTATTTCCTGTCAGTGCCAGAGCCCCACTGTCTACCCACATGGTCTCCTGAATTTCACACAGGCACAGAAAGGCTTTATTCAAATGTAATCTCTTGGAAGGCACAAACAGGTTTTTAGATGCTTAAATCAACTGTCCTGCAATGCTCAGCTGCTGTTCTTAAAAAGGGAAAGATCAGGATTTTGTAAAACAAAATACTGATAAAGAAAAATTATTTTCTCATATTTTCTGCCCCTAATTGTCACACCTCTTTATTTCTGAAAATACTGACTGTTACACCAGGTGCTGCATTACAGAAACAATAGTTCTTCCATTTAATATACTGTTCTGCAATATTCTCTAATAAGATGCAGAGACTTTTAGCACCACTGAGGAAAAACCACAGACTTGAAAATGCTGGCATTTGGTGGCACCTGGCCAGAACATTTATTTTTCTACACAAGAATTATCTAAGCTGCTGAAGGCTTGCATTTTTTTTTCCTGTTATCAGAAGAAACATATCTTTACTTTTTACTGTGACTGGATTTAGGAATCTCTCTGAGAGAAACACAATATAAAGCCATATTTCCTGTCTGTAAAAAAATGACCTGATTTTATTCAGGGATGTTTATCTCTAATTAAAGCCACTGCCTTGACCTCCAAGACAAGTTTTACCTGTGGGGCTGCAGAACCTGAGATTTTGCCCTAGGAATCGCAAGGGCTTGGAGTTTGAGCTGAAGGATTCAAATGAGATTATAAGACATTTAATGAATCATCAACTGCTTTATCAACATATCTTCTGCTAACAGCACAGTAATCCTGTCCTGAAATATAACCATTTAGCGAGCAAGCACTCTTAGCCTTGCCTGAAGTGGTGTAAATAATGCAGGGCTGAGCCTGCCAAGGGGAGGGCACCTACCTTGGCATGTCCTGCCTCCTACTACCTGGTATCCTTCAGGGCACACACAGGAAAACTTTCCTGGCTCGTTGACACACTGGTACTGACATAAATAGCTTGAGGTTCTGCATTCATCAGTGTCTGCAGAGAGTGAAAGAGCTTCATGTTACTGGCTTTTAAAATTTACCTTGTTACAAAACTAAATACAACAGTTAAACCTTTGAAAAAAAAAAAATCTGTCTAAAAAGAATTGTCCAAAACCTGAAATGTGCTGTTTAACACCTTGAGAATGGAAGAGTGAGTTCTACTGGGGTTTTGTTAGTAATCCTCCAAAAGAAGAATTTTGGATTTGAGGAAGCAGAAGCTAAATTAGACTTCAGAACAGGTTTGGGAAAGTAACTCTTGAAATGGTGTATACTTGCAGTATTCCAAGATGTGATGACTTTGAGGAAAAAACCCACAGCTGTGAGATTAGTTAGTAAGGCAAAAATGTTGCCTTTGTACTTGTGCCCTGTGCTCGTGGAGTCGCTCTCTGGGAAAGAGGAAAAGGTCTATTTTGCCTTCTAATAATAATCAGTGGATGCCATTCTCCTGCTTTTTTATCCTTGTGTATCCATCAGTCCCTCGTGAGGGAAGCCTGGTGTGAAACAGAACTGAACAGTGTATGCCATCAACAGCAAATGAATTGAAACCTAGCAAGAGGAGAGATTGGCTTGGAAAGCACAGAGCTCCCTCCTACTACCTCTGAGCTGAGCCCAGCTCTTGGGCTGGGGTCAGGGATGTCCTTGGAGGCTGCATACTTGCTGCTCCTTGTTCTGTTCAAATAGGATTAGCTTAAGCAGCTTGGCTTAGCAGAGGGAGGATCTGTAACAGCTCTTCCAGCTCACTGGGGAGGGCAGCGGTGAAGCAGGGACCTCTCGGCTCCAAGGCTGGTAGAAAGGATATGGTCTCTAAGGGTGAGGTCATCATGTCTCCAAAAGGAGATTAAGGCACCCCTGGGGAGCCTCTGGCAGAGGAAATAAGGTGTTGATTGTATAATCATCAGGAGACATGCTGTTTGTATACACAGGCTGCAAAGCACCTCAAAAGCACAATTGTCACTCCCTTGAAATCAGAAATTGGAGGTTTTGTTTTCAGAGGAGCCTAACAACACACAAAATTGCCCTTGTTTTTGGTGTGCATTCCTTTCCGATTCATTTAATGGTCATCAGCATTAGACCACCCACAATTCCAGGGAGTTTGTGCAATCAGGGTTCAGAAACCTCTTTCTTCCCACTTGGGATGTGAAGTGCAGCAATCTCTGTCCTGTTTTGCACTTGCTATAGAGACCCATTCCTACCTGTACCTGAAAGCAGCTGCAGCTACTCAGGTGTGAATTAGCCTCATTTGTACCATAAAAAATATTTTAAGACTTTTGGCTATAAACTGTGCCCACAGAGTGTCTCCACTTCAATTCTGTCCCTTAGTTCACAGAAAGGCTTCTGGGAAAACAAAAACAAATGAAAAAAGTTGCTTTTCCAAGACGAAAAAAGGTCTTACCTTCACAGTTGATTCTGTCACTGCTTAGCTCAAAGCCTGGATTACACTGGCAGATGAAAGAACCCAGGATATTGTAGCACTGCTGTGCACATGGGTTGTTGGCATCACATTCATTTATGTCTGAAAGGAAAAATTAGATATTTATCTTGTGTAGGTGGTAATTAGGCTTGGTGGATTAGTCCTTAGGCTGGGCCTGTTGCTCAGCAGAAGCTCAGTTGGCTCTGTCAATGTAGATCTGCAGTCACTGGAGCAATGTTAGATCTGTGCTTTACATTCCATGTAAAAACCAGTATTTTTCCAGGAATGAGAGTTATTCTAATGTGTGATGAATTCTCCAAAAAATGTTTAATGTGGCTATTAAACTCCACATTCCAGCGCCTTTTTTTCAGGTATGAAATGCCAAGTCTCTATAAATAATTGATATAAGAACACATACTGATAAGACCTCTCAGCATGCAGTGGTTAAGATTTATTTGAGCTATTTATTACTCTGAAAATTTGTTCTTTTGAATTCCATTGCAGTTATAACATGAGCCTTTGAGGCCAGTAGAGTTCTGCAGAGCTCTAAGGCCTAGACCATATTGGGGGAAGGTATTTTTCTGTGCTACATTTTCCATGGTGTTGCCCATCCCAAGAACATTTTGAGTACACCGGTATGAGAAGAGAAGCAATTTTTAATGGGAAGTTTATATAAGTCTAATCACCTCTGGAATCTATAGCCCTTGTTCTGCACAGACTGTTGATTAACTGCTGCTCCTGTCAGTCTGTAGATTTTAGTGTTTTCCCTTGTATTTCCCTCCTGCATGTTTTCCATTCATGTTTGTGTTCATCAGATATCTCCATGAATAGAGAGCTGTGCTTGGAAAAAACCTTTGAGTTCATGGCTTATAATTGTAAGCCATCCTGTAAATTTACAGATACAGCTAAAAACTGACAAAGATGAGGCATTCAGAAAAATGAAACCAATGAAGAGGATATGAATTCTCTGCATGATGAACCTCCTAGTCCTGAAAATGATAATAGGGGAAAACTCATCACAAAGGTTTTTTTCTTCCTCTGAGTTCATTTCTGGCAACAGTGCAAAGGATGTACATCACTCCTCCACCAATACTACCAGGAAGAATAAATTAGGTGGCCAAAGCCCCAGTTCTGTTAGTTTTCCAAGGAATATTGACCCACTTTCAATATAGGCAGAAGTTGTGACACAAATGTAATGGCTACAGCTGTCCAGTGCCACTGTGACAGGTGTGAGAGTTTCTCTTGATGCAGCAACTGTTCATTTATAAATTTTCTCCTTAGCTTTCCTTTACCTGCTAGAGATGTGCCTGATGAGGCTGGGAGGCTGGAAAGCCAGGGAAAGGGGTGTTTGGTGAAGTGCTGAAAGAATCCACCTTCCATTTGAGCCATGGAAAGGGACAAATAAGTGATTTTTGTCACTTAGTTCTGTTGTGTCCGTGGGCAATTTTTTAAATCCTATGATTTGGTGAGAACCAAGCAATTCCTGTCTCAGTTCAGAGCTGTGCAGTGTCCCAGGATGCTTGCTGAGGTCTGGCAATGCTTGGAATGATGGTAGAAGCTGGAAGATTTTTCTATGTATATAATATAGATTTTATATACATAAATTACCTCTATAAAGAACTTCTGACCATCTTCATCACCAAGCTCTTGATTTTATAGCCATTCTCTCTGTGCTTCAGCAGACAGAGTTACCTTTTGATTATTACTCTAATCCTTCTAGAACAGATCTTATGATTTCAAACTTGACATCAGCCTTAAAGTTCTACGGTGTAGCTTCCCCTAATGTTTTATTTCTAAGGGCAACATCAGTGCTGAAAGGTCACTCTTAGCGACCTTTGTTTTAAATTTTTAATATTTTCTAGATATTCAAATGTGGCCTAGAGGCTTTCTTTACTGTGTTCTGAGGATAATTACTCTTAACTGCGAGGTATGGTATTGATTCCCTTGATTCCCAGTTCTGGCCTTCGTTGTGTGAACTGGGAATAGTATCAGGAAAGCTAATAATAAAGCAGAACTGAAAGAGTAATTAAATCTAGGATTAAATACTGAATATAAGGCTTTAGATGTTCCTTGCAAATCTGCTATGCCAACAAAACAACAGGTGCTCAAGGAAGCTCTAAATTTTTCTCCAACCCTCCTGTAATTCTCGGATCACTCACAGAGGCGATCACTCTCAGTGCAGTCTTTTACTGGTTGCCGTTTATTTCCTTTCAGTTTCCACCGTGGCAGTCGTGTGCCGGTGTCTGTGTGTCTGGGGAGCAGGCTGAGGGATCCTTACCTACACAGGTGTGGTTGTTGGATGCCAGCTGGAAGCCAGCGTTGCACTGGCAGTAGTAGGAGCCGGGGGTGTTCACGCAGCGGTGGTGGCAGTACGGGGGCAGGGTGCACTCGTCGATGTCTGGGGCACCAAAAAACAGCAGTTAGTTCACATGGAACACCAGCACTTCCCTGCTGCTCTCGTGTCCAAGGAAATTTAATTGCACTCGATTAAAAGCAGGGGAAAAGCTTATGTGAGCTGGGGACGGCTTCCTTGGATGTTAACAGGATACAATTCAACTTTTCCTGTAAAGTGACTATTTTGTAACAAGCTTTTTATGCTCCTTGCCTTCACTGTGTGTTCCAACTTTATTTTACTGACTCGGTCCTGCAGTAGTGCTTGGTCTGGTTTGTTTTGTGTAGGTAGAGCTCAGTGTTTTGTTCAGCTTTGCCACCAGGATCCCTCGGGATCAGACATAGTGCTGACCAACACAGCCAATGTGCCTTGGAGCCTATTTTCCCAAAACCTTGCATGCAGCACTCCTGGCACGTACTAAATCTTTTCAGCTCCATTAGGAACAGTCCAGGTTTTCTGTGCAAGTACAGGGGAATGGCAAGAATACAGAATTAATGGGCCTGAAAAGGAAACAGGTCGTTGTGCTTCCACAGGGATGCCCAGATCCTGCCTTGCTCCCCAAGGGGCTCCCATTGCTCCCGTTCCCCTGGCTGCCTGTCCTGGATACCTTCCCACCCAGCAGCACCACACCTGGCTGTGCATCTCAGCACTGAGAGCCTTCTGCAGCCTCTCCTTGCAGGTCAGCCCTGCTTTTGAGGTGGAGCAGGCTGCCTTTCCAAGAGTCAGCATTCCTGGTGTTCATCGGAGCAGGGGTTTCACCTGCCAACACAAAACGTGCACCTTCCCATTCTCTTACCCCTCTGCCTTTTAAAAGGCTTCCCTGCATTCTGGAGGAGATAGTGGCTCTGGTTTTGCCTGGAAAACATGTTTTGTTACTCCATTATCATGTGTGTGTGCAGTGGCTGCCTTGAGCTGTGGCCTGCTGGAGCTTGGTGAAGAAATCCACGCCGTGCTCCGTCCTTGTACACAATGAGACATTTCAAAGGATCAACACTCACACAAATCAGACCAGTATTCACTGGAACAAAGAAAGGCACTTCCCATATCCATGCCAGATCTTGAGTTTCCTACCTCCAGCTGTTTCCACCATAGATGTGTTTAAAAAGAGGCCAAGATTTTTTTTTTAATAATGAGGAAAGTGTTTGTTTTAATATCAAGTGAAAAAATAATCTTTAGAAGTTAACCCTTTCTTTGTCAAATTTGGGGCTGTACTTAGTGGAGTGTTTTGGATGATTCTGAATGAAAAGGCTTATGCTGGAAAATTCCTGGCTATCCATGCAGTAGCAATTGTCACTGTAACTCTTGTTGCAGAGAGAAATTTGGAAGTGGAAATGGAATAAATTAAGGAGGCACAGTAGATTTCCATCCTTGACTTTTGCAGGAATAAGGTTTTACAAGTAACTTTTAAAAAATAGGATTATACATATGAGCAATGCTTTGCTGCATTTATACACATAAATGCTTTCAGGATCTGGCTCTTATTCAGTGGGGATTTTCCTTGTGGGATTAGGCACATCAGCTCTGGGCAGATCTAAGGGCTGAGATTCATCTGATCCATTGGGCCAAATCTGTTTGAAGTGATGCTGGAAAACAATTTATTCTCATGTATTTCAGAAAAGACTCATTTGGCAATATGTGAACAAGCAAATTTTAAAAAAAATCTCAGGAAGAAGTCAGAAATCATTAGTGAATTTAGATTAAAATCAACCAATTGTTAAAAATGTCGTTTTTTTCTCCCTCTACCTTCAAGCCAAAATAGTCTGGAAAAATTTCTTTCAAATTTGAGAAACATTTCCTCCCATATGGAGAACCTCTATCAAGATCTGGCCCCGAGAACATTTTCTGGCTAAGTTGTTAAAAAATCCCCAAAGACAGGCTTTATTCTGAAATGCTGACAGTACTAACTGTTGGGATGTACTTCTAATTTAGGTCAGTGTGTAATATGTAACACAGGTGTTATTCTTGGTTTTGACCTAAATAGGAGAAGGGAAATTTTGCTTTCCAGACATCTTCATGCATAGATTTAGATGCATAAATGTATTCACATTTAGATACAAGCGTCTATGACTCTCATTTCTTCTCAGTTCTGTCATGTTTCCAGTGAGAATTTAATTTAGGATCATAGGTCTTGATATCAGAAGTGCTGTTGCATGGCAGTAATATAATTTATCTGCTATATAAAAAATCCAGATAAACCCCAGATAGTAAAAAAATAAATCTATGACCTTCCAAAACTATTCCTCTACCTACATTCCAAATTAGTCATCCTATTCCTGCACAGAGAACTGAGAAAAATCAGATGCACCTGTGTTTACACCAATTCGACAGTTCAGGGCCTGATCTACGTCTCTGAGGAAAGAGATAAGAATTTTTGGGTTTATTTCTACAGCCCTTGGATTGGAATCCTGAGGAAAGAGCCATGCCCAGAAATTTAAGTTAGTCTAGGTGTGTACTAAAATCTCCCCAGTTTCTTACCTATGGCCTTTGTTGCTGCCGGCGGTGCCAAGAGGCAATTAGGACTTAGACACACGAGTGATCAGCAGAAAGGAATGGATTGATTGATTTATTTATTTAATAAAGGATGGGTTTTTATGTGTTTAGTTCTTTTAGTGTTTTCTTAAAAGGCAAGAGGTATTGGACCTCTAACTAACTACTTATCAGGGTAATTGGTCAATTCACACATCATTCATTTCTGTAGTTAGTATCACAACAATTCTAATTATAAACGCAGGTGCAGGATTAGCAAAGTCTGTTTGCAGAAAACCTTATCATGTTTTGCATAGTTTCGCATGAGAAAGAACAGAGCTCTCACAAACTGCTGCTGAGAGTTGAAAACTTCTCCGCTAAAGCTTTTTAGCATCCATAGGCCTTAACAAGGTTTTTTGAAGAGATTAAGAATAAAAATTTAAAAACTCTCATACACTTTGAAATGCAGGATCACTGAAAGAGGAAAACCTCGAGTTCTGTTGAGGACAGAAAACCCCAACCCCAACCCCTTTTCTCCTAAGCTGCATAAAACCAGTGCAATGTCTTAGAAGAGCCTATCTTGAGTATCACCTCCTGATGTGTAGATTTGACTTTCCTCTTCCATAGTTTTTTTTATTATCTGTCAAACCCAAGGCTTAAGGCTGGAGTGCCTCTAGAAGCAATTTATCCATTGAAATGGTGATTAAAGAGGTGTTAAATGCAGGCTGAAGGAACAGGGTAATGGCACTTCGGCGTGATGTCCCTACCTTGAGGATGGGGTAGGGAAGATGCAGTGTTTGCCCTGCACTTAGATTTAATTCCATGCTGTACTTGCAGAGCTCCCAAGTGTGCCAATAGCTTATCTTGGCACGGAGAATAAACCCTGGTGGGTCTTAGAGGCTGCAAATCTCCTGTACCTGCATTCAGAGTTTCCAACTCTTTCATTTGTGCTCACAAAGCTGAGTCCTGGAGCGGGGCTGGGAGTGCTGTGTCCCACAGACCTGGAGTTGAGTCTCAGGGGAAAGATGTGCTTTGCTTTGCTGCCATCCGGGATTCATGGCAGTATCTGGGACGCTGGGCAATGCCCCAAAACAAACAATCAGCACAATGGGAACTATTAGCAAAACTCAGCTTGTGAACTCCAAGTGTTGATTATCCTTAAAACAGCTCCTCGTCCCATGTTTAGTGATTAATTATTGTGGTAAAGTGACATTCCATTGCCTTCCAAAGAGAGACAGCTGTTTCACGCCACACATACCCATCTGCTTTATGACTAATATGAAGTTTGCAACTGTAGATAATGAAAGCAAACCATTGAATGGAAAGCAACACTTACCAACACATTGCTCCCCTCGTTTCTGGTAGCCTGGAGGGCACTGGCAGCTGAAGGACCCTCTTAAATTGACACACACTTGGTCAGCTCTACAATTGTGGGTTCCAGTTGCACATTCATCTATATCTTTATAGAAAACAAAACAAGTGCAATATTAGTCATTAAATTTATTTAAAGTATTTAGCCTGTGGAAATGCTTTACACATCTTCAGGCTACGTGTAAGTGCAGGCAGAAAAGTTCAAATGCACTCCCAAGACGTCATCTCAACACTTGCAGCTATCAGAAATCTGGTAACATTTTAATTCTTGTATACTGCCTTTGTAGATATTTTCAGATATGGTGATTTCAAACATTTATTTGTCAAATACCATTAATATTTTGTACTTGTCAGTCCAGAATTTTCTGTAAACTTCTTGCTGCTTCATCGTGTTTGAATCATTTGCCTGTTTTGTTTTGCTTTGGTTTTTTTCCCACGCTGGTTGGATGTTTCATGCTGAATTACTCCAGAAAATTTCAGCAAATGTAGTTCAGCTCTTTCTCAAGAAGGAGAGGAGTTAGAAATATGTTGTTTTGCTGGTACTAAAAGGACTCTGCTGATCTCTTGCATGGTTCCCGTGCTCCATGCTTTGGACAGGGACTTGGAACTTGGTATGTGGTGGCCTTCTCATCAGGAAGAGATCTGCCTCTTCTCATTCCCATGAAAATTCCCCTAATTCAGTCAATCTGTTCAAGTCTCTGGAAACAGTTTACGTATGTTTGTATTTGCACAGTACAGCTAAAAATGCAAGTTCTAGCCCGATACTTCTCAGAGTAATTCGGGCAGCTTTTAGTTTGCACTGAATGCAGGTTTATACAAGTATAAAACCAGCATTTTCTTTTTGCCTGCTCATTATGACTGCTGAAGGTACTTAATTATAATTAAACTGCATGTGCTGACAAATGAATTACAATTTGCTTTCTCATCTGAACATCCAAAATGTTGGAGAGCTTTTTATTGTAACATGACACAGTACAGTGAGATGACTTTTTAATTTTGGCATCGTACACAATTTGGAGACTCTAGGCTGAATAAACAAATTCCTTAAAACTTATGATCTCTAGTTTACAAATCTCAGCTGACCTCTCTATTTGTATAGGCACTGGGGATGTTAGAACATCACCAGTGGCAGATTCTGGGTGGTGCTTTGGAAAAAATGATGGATTCTTTCTCATAACAAATGAAAACAGTTTTGACCACAAGATTCAATAAAAAATAAACCATCAACAGTTTGAATTAATTCTCAACGTTTACCCTTTCCCCAAATGTCCAAATATTTTACGTATATCTTCTTCCCTTTATCCGACAGGGAAGCTAAAGCTCTTTTATGTTAGGCTGCTCTTTGCATTTCTGCACAGAGTCAGTCCTGAAGCAGCTGTGCTGGTGCAGGATTTGCTGAGCTCAGTGTTGTGTCCTGACACTGAAAAGCACGTTTTCAGGTGTGAAGACTTTTGGGGGCTACAACTGGCTGCCTCCAGCCACTCTGACATGGGGCAGCTCAAGGCAAGTCTTTGCAGGGACCTCATGAGCTTTGTACTCCTGGTTCCTAAAAGCTGGAAATAAAATACTTGTACAATTCCAATCCTTTTTGTTGCAGAGTCTGCTGGAACAAAAAAAGTTTATTTGATCTTTAGGAACTTCATATGTGAGTAAACATGAGTTGCCTTTTAAGATGGATTAGTTAAAAGGCATTGAATAATAAGGTACTCCAGCTAAAACGATTCATAAATTTACTTGTGCACTCATTATCTTTGGCTGTTCCTGATGCTAAGTTCAGCTGGACAGAAAAACAATTATTCCCAATTATTGCCTGCTCGCTGCCTCCCCATTTGGAAACCCTTGGAGGGTTTGATGTTCTGGCCAAGATCTGGGTTTATAAAAGGTGGGAAGTGAGGGTGGGCAGGAGAGCAGCCTCCTGCCTTCCCTGGGGAAGGCTTGGAGTGGGTCTGCTCCTACTTGTGCAGGGAAATCAGTGCTGGTAGAGCAAGGCCGGTGGCCTAAAGGTTGTGTTTGAGGGAAATACTGTGGGAGGAGAACACCAGGCACCTGGAAAGGTTTCGGTGCTGGCATCTCCAGTATTGCAGTAGTTACAGATGTGTCCTACTGTTGTGACTGATGCAGGGGTGAGGAAGTGAGTGAAGATTTCAGTGCTGAAAGCAGTGCCAAATATGGATTGTGTTGGTGCGATCCCAGAGCAGCCCAGCCCTCGTGGAGTATGGGAAGGAGCACTGGTGGACTTAGCAGTGATGCTGCAGCTCTGCCTGTGAGCGAGGCCAGAGAGGAGGCTCCAGCTCTTGGCACTCAGAGTGATCCAGATCACTGTCCATTACAGGAATAGTCTGTTTCCTAACTGTCCAGAGAGTTCTTGGAGAAACAAGAGGTGTGGGAGTCGTAGGAAGGAAGCAACAGCAACATTGGAGTTTCCTTGGGATGTGGGAGAGCAACTCCATTTCTCTCTGAGGTGGCGGAGGCAGAGTCATTTATTTCCCACTGCACATACACACCTCTTTGCCCATGGGAAATGGCACCATATCACACTGGAGGGGCCAATATTGATCTGGGATTCCCACGATGTATTAATGGCCCTGGAATGGGGAGATTGTCTGTCTGCAGTTCTTCAGGGTCTGACCAAACTCAAGTTTCCAAATTGCTTTCCCAGTTTTGTCCCCTCTGTAGGACATCAGTCACTCCCAGGTGACTTTACTTTTCCAGCTGAAATCAGACTTTTCCCATCCATGAGATTCCTAGATTTACCATGACTTACACAGTGCCCTCTGACCCTCTGACAGTGATTTTGATGTTCCATCAGTTCCTGCTTTTAGTGAGTATCAAATGCAATAACATGGGAATGAGTTGGGGGTTATACAAAGCACATATTCTTCCCTAAATTCTACCACTTCATTCTATTTGATGTTTCTTGGCAGAATCCCTGGGCTTAAGTGTGAACAGTAAGTGATGGCATTGGGAATCCAAGCTTTTGGTTCCTGCCTGCTGCAGACACCCATGGCCATGATTTGGTTTCTGAGAAGACACTGCAATCTGGGCAAGGGTGTAATACAGGAACATCACAGAGCTCACCAGCTCTAATCCTGAGAGCAAGATAAATTTATCTGACCTTTCCTCTCTAGCACAAATGTTTAATAATGTGTTACGTGCATGTGTATTTATAATAATTAAAAAAAATTAAAACAAGGCTCTCCACTGCACACACTTGTCCCTCTGGGGAGAGGGTGAGAGAACAAACATGTGACAGATGTTTGTCATGTTGCTTAATGCACTACTGGAAAGCACTCAAGATACCACAGTGATGAGTGCAGTATAAGAAACAGATCTAGAAAGAAAATATGGGGCTTTTACAAGCTCATTCTTGAGCATCTTTCCTCTATGTCCTGTTTTCCAAATTTAGTGTCATCATGATAAAGTTCATCTCCAGAACTATTTCAGCAGCTCATTCCATAGCTGAGGCTTCTGCCTTAAGCAATATCTTGCCTGATAAGAAAACACCTGAAAACACTCTCAAATCATTCCTCATCAACTTTGTTTAAATTTCATTTCTAGATGTTGCACAAGCATTTTTTTTGCCCAGGTAAGCCATATAAATTACACCAGTAACAAAAGTGATCTGCTCTTTTTTTTTTTTTCCTTTGTATTTTCTAATCTCAGCTAACATTTCTAAAGGTTCTGCTGTTCACCACACATAAACAAGGGCTGTAAGTTTGTATTAAGTAGTTAAAAACCTGAATGGTATTTGGTTTGATGCATGCAACCTTTGAAATACAGTGAGTTTAAGAAGTAATTTATATCTCTGAGTCTGATCAATGATGATGCTCAGATTTTTACGCCCAGAAAGGTTTCCTCTGGACAGTTACATCCTGTGTGGGTGGAAAATTCCTTTGAAATATCCTGGGTGTCTCTAACAATCCTTTTGCAGATCAATCTTACTTGAAAATGGAGCTGGGTTACCTTCAGTGTCTTGACCATTGTAATAATTGAACTCAGGTAAATGTGTAGCCTTTCAGTAGGCCACTCAAAATCAAACTTATTAGGGGATTCATTTGTACTTTGGTTAGAAAAAATACTTGCAAAATGAGTTAGGATTGAGTACTTTAATTTCTGCCCTTTGCCTATAAGTGGTACATCCAGAATACTGCACTGAAAGGATGTGACAGTTCCAAAGTCAAGGATTTGGGGCCTGCAAAGCACAGAATTCAGATTCTCTGAACACTCTGAATTCAGATCCATTAAGCATCACAACAGAGTCTTTGATTATAGGAATCTCAGTCTGATTTTCCTGCAGGCTTGTGCTTGGTCAAACCTTGCTGTGCCCAGAATGGGTTGGGTGGTGTGGGCCTCTGTCGAGTTGCTGTATAAAATCCTTAAATTAAGGTCAAGATCAGAGTCTAAGGAGAAGTGGGGCAGAAACACAACAATTAAGGATGTTAACCATGTCTCAATTAAATGACATGTGAGCCACACTGCTCTTTCAAAAGTGTGGATGGAAGTCCTCAACTGTGCTGTGGTAAATAGGCCATCAGACCCCAGTGACTCACCCTAATAGAAATACTGCCTTTTGCAGCAATTTCCAGGGCTGTTCTACAAAGTTCCTTTTGGAAGACTTTCCCATCCAAAACTTTCTGCAAGGTAAGAGAATGCTCTGATTTGCACTGGCAAGTGACCGAGGTTTGCAGGGTGCTACAGCCACAGTGTGAGAACCATGGAGGGCAGCGGAGCTTGCTCCTGTACTCCTTCAAAATATAAATCAACTTGCATTTCATAGTTTTAATTCCACAAGCCTCACTAATGGCTATACCCAGTGATTCCCTCATTTTCCAAAAATGTGCCCGCACTGCCTCTTGAAGTGATTTACACAATTCTGTCCCTCCACTGCTGACTTTGGCAGCCTGCTCTGTATTTCAACCACCAGTTGTGTACAAAAATTTTGCCTGACCTGCTTTTTAGCTATAGCTTTCTCTAACCCTTGTGTATGGCTCCCTCGTTTAGAGGTAGTTTTTCTGCTTCTCTCCTGCACTCCATTCTCTCAGGCTCTTATCTAGATCCTTAAAATTTTCTTGCTAGTTTCTCTTTCCGAGCTGCAACCCTGGCTCCGTTCCCTTCCCGCTGTGACTCACTTTTCCCAAACCCCCTGACTCATGCTGCTTGCTCACTTATGCAACAGCTTAATCTCTGCAATTTGCTTCGTATCATTAGAAGCAGCACATAAAACCAGGAGATGCATTTCACCGGGGCTTCGAACTTTTAGAGAAAAAATGCCATCCACATCCACCTTCATCTTATTTAAGCCACTTAAATCTCTTCTCTGCCTTTCCAGCACATTACCTGTATGTTGTGCTCAGAGCTGGAGAAATGTTTTCTTAGCTAACTCAAGTGTGTCTTGCTCCTGTGGCTGAAGTGTTCAGCTTCTTGCTGCTCACTGGCTCTCAAAATATTGCAATATATGACAGCATCTTCTTGCTCTCTGTGTACATCCTCCTCTGTCCAAACAAAATGTTTCCAGGTTGCTTTTCTCTATTCTGGCCCATAGCAATCTTAATATTTCACCAGATAAAAAAAGGAGGCTCTTAAAATATTTTACAGGATTGAAATTCTTATTTCTGTCCCCACTGAGGAGCACCAGTGGAGCAGCTTCTGAATGGTTCATACAGATCCATGATGGTCCGACCGATGTCAGTGTTGCACTTGTCATGGACTGCAGCGAACCTGTTCTCAATTTGTTTTGAATGTAAACCATAAATATTTTACTTAATGGGTTTAAATTTTTTGAATTCTCAGTGTGAGTGAGGCCAGAAAATGACTTGGTCTATTTTTCTAATGGATTCATCTGAAGAGCAAACATCAGCTCCCACGTCAGCAATGGCACCAGAGAGTCTGATATCAGACACGCAATCATCTGCATGGTGCTGCAGCATCACTGACAAATGACTTAACCTCAGGGTTCTGTCAAACCTTTCCCTTTCTGCCCACTTCATTAACTTTTATTCTGTCTGTAAGATGTTTTATACTGGCATTTTTCAGAAAGAACCGCCTGGAGATGACATGCTTGGAGAAGTTAGACCTCTATAGTTTGTGCATGAGTATGGGCTTGTTTTATTTCACCAAATTAAGTATTCTGTCCCCTATTTAAGTTTCTTATACTGTTCTTGCAACTGAAGCCAAGCTCACTGCTATGTCGTTTCCTGGATCCTCCCTGATCCTTTCTTACACATAGGAACAACATTAACAACCTCCAAATTCCCTGGTTCCCTCCCCAGCTTTAGCAAGCTATCAACAATTTCTGTCAAAGGCTTTTCTATTTCCCTTGCTACTTCCTTCAACATTTGGGATGTTATTCATCTGGGCTGGATGCCCAGACAGCTTTTAACTCGTTGGTGTTGGGAGGTTGTGCTTTGCGGTCGTAGAGCCCAGCATAAAATCTGTTACATAACATCAGGGCAGGAGGTACCAGGAGGTGAAATAGCTGGAGAAATTTTGCATTCCTGGAGTGGCACAACCTGCTAATGCAGAGACCTTCACTCCAAGTGCTGTCACTGTCCAGTGGTGTCATGAACAAGCCTCTCTAATTCTGCACAGCTCTGCAGCAGCCCAAAACCTTCCCTTTTTTTGCTGGTTTTTCCCTTTTAAGTTTTCCTTTGCCCTTTCATGTGAGGTATATTGGCCTGATTGCCCTGGTAACAAGTTTTCACAGTTGAGCAAAGGTAACCTGCACAAATACTTGTTTGCACAGGAAAAAGAGATGTGAGAGCCAAGACCTACATTTAAGCAAATAGGTGAGGTAGAATGTTTAAATTAACGAGATTTTCCTGAAAAACGGCACGACTCCTTTGGTGTGCTGAAACGTTTCCCCTCTCCAGTCTGAGAGTGCAGCAAAGCAAGTTCCTTGTGGATTCATCTTTTACTGCTCCTGGCTGTCATGGCAGAACACAAGAGAAGCAAAGCGAAGTATTGATGTGGTAAATGTGCAAAAAGAGAATTGAATGCACTGCAACTCATTGTGTGATTTTTGTATTTAGACTGCAAAAGTGTGAGCAGCTTCTGTGGATTTGGGCAAGGTGTACCCAAGCCTGGTGATTCCAGGAATACGAGGTACAGGAAAAGCATCCTTCTATTAACAGAACAGAGTTAACAAGCTGTAGTAAGTGGGCCTGCCCTGCAGTTTTCTGTCACAATTATCTATTGTCTCTGGTATGTCCAAAGCAAATTGACTTATCACACAGAATAGCTCAATAAAGGAGTGAGCCATAGCTTTCAGCACTAGAACATCTCCCACATGTTTGGGAGTGGCAGGCAGCTGAGAAGGGAGAAAGAAATGAATGAAGCTTTGAACCGATGCATTTCTCCCTTTCTCCTGTTCTTTCCCTCTGTGTGAGATGCTCCTTCCCTCTCCAGCACACACCAAGCACTCTGGGACGTGCATTGCACACAGGAAATTGCTCCTAATTCCAAGATCCTTTGGAATTCCATGGATACAACTCATTGTCCAACCACAGCCACAGCGAATTAAATCAATGTGACACATAAAACATTGGTCTGGTAACACAGGAATTGAAATGTGCTGCAAGTGAGAGTAGTGGTATGGCTGATATGGTAAGTGTTAGTCCAACACAAGGCCACAAACTATTCCCAAAAGGATTTTCTATCCAATGTTCTTTCTATGTGTATCCTTAAAACAAGAACATGGACAATAATGTATGTCCTTGTGTTTAAAGTTTCTCAAAGGGAAGAGCACTTTAATCCCCCATTAGAGGACCACATTGTTAACTATTAGTCTTCCCACTCATCAAAAAGAAAAGTATTCCATGCTTTTAATGGATCTAGATTCATTTAAAATTTGTATTATTGGCTTTATTTTTGCTGGAGCCATAAATGGAGTCATTACAATCCACTAATTCAGGGCAATGTATCTGTGAGTCTCTGAGTGCCTCAAAATATGAGCTGTCATAATGGCAAACTCTGATTTACATTTTGCAATTGCTTATTTTTACTTTCAGTGGAGTATTTCCTGCTGTTGCTTTCTTGTGATTTTATGCTAGAGGTCTAACAACTTGTGCTTTTTGGTTCATGCCTGCCCAAGTGAGGATCACCCACCCATGATGACCAATACACTTGGACTGTGCTCAAAAACAACAAGGGTGGATTAAACTATTCCATTATTGCAGATGAAAGAGTTCTCCCCGACATCTGGCATATCATCTTCAAAACTGATATGGAACGTTTCCATAAATTCAGCTTAGCATTGTTTTTGTGAGTGTTCCAAAGTATTTTTAACATGAAGAAATAGCATGCAAACTAATTTCCTATTTCAAAGTAAATGTCTTGTTCTTATTTCTAATTCACCCAGTTATTAAAAAGGGAAAAGAAAAAAAAAAAAAGGATGTTCACTTAACTTGAAGCATACTGGTTTGTTTACTTAAGTTAATGGAAAAGCTAGTCAGTGTTTGATGTAAAGCTGCCCCCTTGCTTGAAAGAAAACCAAACAACTGCTTATGAATTATGGATATCTCCTAATATTTTCCAGAATTATCTGAAGGATGTATTTTTTTCTTAATTACGTACACTTAAAAGTTCCAAGTTCCCTCTTCATTTCCATTTTGTTTATTTCTCTCCTTGGAAACCTCATAGGCATTTTCCTTTAGCTAGGCTTGACTGAACAAAATATCACTGCTACAACCTGTAATATTGGGGAAATCAAGGCCTGAAAGCTCATTGTGGTTTTTAATTAGGAAGTTGAAGCTCATTAAAGCTTTGCAAGCCTTTTTACAGCATTTGCACTGGCAGCTGCTGGATCCCTGCAAAGGAAAATATAAATATCTACCCAAAAACTGAGTTCAGGGCACACTTCAAAAATCAACTTTCATTCTGAGACAGCTCAGAAAACAGCTCCTGCAAAAAATGTTGCTTTTCTTGTATGTTGGCACGTCTGTCACTGGTTTAGTCCCAATCAGACGTACAGGAACCTGATTTTGGGGCGTTTTTGGGAGTGGATGTGCAGCTGATCAGAGCAGCTTTGCTGACATAAGAAACAAGGGATATTCAGAAGCACCTTCAGATGTAAGACAAGCAACTGAAGCTATTTGATATGGACCAATTTTATCAATACCATCTCATTCCCCTTCAGCTTTTGCAGGCTGAATGAGCCTTTTTAGGAATTACAGTTTCCAAGCTGAGAACATTTAAGTTCAAGCCGAGTTCAATAGCAACTCTCAGAAGGAGAGGGCTTATCTAAATGATGATACTGTTTTTAGCACTAATCATCCTATCTGTTGGCAGTACCAACATGCTGCAATCTCCACAGCTCCCTACGTAAATAAGCAGATTCCTGATGTTGTTCCAGCTTCAGAAATGCCTTTGAAGGCATTATTTAGTTCTGAATTTTTCCTATGTGGTTATGTGATACTTTTAGCGTGTGGCTGGACCTACCCACAGATGCCTTGTTTTGAAGAAATGTATCTAAAACTTATTTAAAGTGTTATTGGCAGGCACTGGGCTGTGAAATGGAAATGGTTAAAAAAATTTCACTTTCATGCCTTCTACAACTTTTGAATGATAGAGGAATAAAAGCAAATTATGGAAATAGTACTTCAAAAAAGACACATCAGTTGATTTGGTCCAAAATATACTCTAGGGATGGGAGGGGACTGGAAGAGCTGGGATAGAAAAACACAATGTTCAGGTTGCACAGTTCAAGTGAAGTGAAAGGATGTGCACAAGTTAAGTTTCTGTGGCAATATAAATTTGACTATGCCAAAATCAAGCAGTGTTAGACGGTGCTGATCTAACAAAACCATCACAAACTGTATCTTATAAATTTTTGTTTGTTGGTTTTGCCCTAAGAATTCTGATTAACTGCCTCCCCCTTAGAACTTAAGTGGAAAATTCAATTTTCCATGTAATTCTTCACATGAAGATGGCTTAAAATTGAGTTTGAAGTTTTAAAAATTCTTTGTTTGCAAGAGCATAGATACAAGAGGCAAAGCCAGGCAGGATCAAAAGTGAGGTAGAGGCACCAGGGGAAAAGAAATCAATCCTTTGAAGGTAAAATTTAAAAAAAGAGAAAAAGCAGTATCGATACTAATGAAGGAAGGAAAATGAATGTGGAAAAAGCAAGACAGGAGGCCAGGGAAGGTTGTGGAAAAGGGGAGATGGATGAGAGGGGCAACTGAAATAAGCTGAGGGTGTGCAGTCCACTGAAGATTGTAAGTTGGAGCGGTGCTTGGGAAGTATTTGTTGTTCTTTCAAAAACCTGACAAAAAAATTCTGAAAACTGAAAATTATTATTATTTTTGGCCCCACTCTAAGATTTTTCTGGGGTTTAGCCACATTTTTTTTTTCTGTGTTTGGGAACAAAAAAAAAGAAAAAAGACACCAAAAAATACTTTGTTCTTTCAATGAGTCAGTAATAAATAAAAAAGAACATTCTAAAAACCAGAAGTTTCCTTGGGAAGAGAGAGCTATTTTTTCTTCCAAATTTACTTTGCCTTAAAATTGGGATGTGCTCTGCTCTCAGGCTGAGGATTTGCCTTCCCAGCTGCCTTTAAGCAATCGAGTAGAAGTAGCAACTGCGACAGCTTTGCTCCTTTCTTTTTTTTTTCCCCCCTGGTGTTTGGCTGGGAAGTTACATGGGTTTGCCTCAGAATAGATGCTGTGCTACCATAATCCTGGCACTTTTCACTGAAAATGAGATTTCAGCAGAGTTTCCTAGAGTAAGTGGAGAACTCCTGAAGCATCCTGGACATCCAGCTGCAGGGCTGGCGGGAGGGGGAAGTGCAGCAACCTGCTTTGTTTGCCTGAACATGTGATTCTTTTTCTTTTTTTTTTTTTTTTTTAAATACCTTGTGATCCTCACAGACTCCTGGCGAAGCTTAAAAGGTTCGTTTGAGAAGGGAGTGGCTATCATTTGTTTAGAAAATAAATAGGAAAAAGTAGGCCAAATACCAGTAAAGTTCCAGTTTTAAAATATTAAACTAACACACAACATTGCTGACCTGGAAAGGTCACATGAAGTGGGAGAAAGGATGTATTTAGAGTGATTGCCAGGCAGGACATGGGATCTCTCACTGACTTGGCAGTAGATACTTCAGCTCTATTTGCCGTTTCTAATGCTCCTTATTTGCTAAGTTCTTAAGTTTGACAAGATCCATGCTTTATTTTTCAGTATTTACATGGTATTAAGCAAGTGTGCAAATCTGTTCAGAGGGTAACCAAGGCCTACCCTGCCTGCTTTTCCTGCTTCATCTTTGGATATCGACAGGATGCTCAGAAACCTGGGAAAAGGGAGACTTGGAGGGGGTTTTCCTTTGGGGAGTGCTATCAGATAACAAGGTTATTTGTGACAAGTTCAAACTCGCTAAATATGGTGGAATAGATTTGGTGCTTCCAAATCTATCAGTGAGAGTGAGGAAAGAAATGATTGCTTAAATGACAATAGAGCTGTTAGAATTCCTTCAGAAGAAGCAGGAGGGTTTAATGGAAATGTAAAGATGTCAGCATCCCTCTCTATGGCCTGACTGTAGGGCTCTTGGCGAGCGTGGAGGAGAAAACCCAACGCAGCAGATAAATAATTGCTGCCACATCATCCCAGCACATCATCATCACTGCTGGATGAGATGAAAGGTATTTACAAACCAGAGGCTGCCAGCAGAACACAGGCAGCCCCAGCTTGATCCAGCTCCAGCTGTAATCAATAGGAGCCTTCAACTAAACCAGAGCCTGCAGAACAAACTGGCTGCTTTTGGAAATGTCTTGCACGGTGAGTTCTGTGAAGGCAAAGCTGGAGCTCATCAGGAGTGGGACATGGAGGGATGCAGTGGAGTTTTACTCCACACGTTGTTTGGTGGGCTTCAAAATTTCCACTGACAACTGAAGCCCCATTTTTTTCTCCCCCTTAAATCTCCCGCTCTTACTTTTCTTCTGTTTTTCTTACCCCATTTCTCTAGGTTCTGCCCTTCTAATTTTTCAAGGCAGAGAACGTGCCTTTGTTTGTGAAGAGCAAGGCGAGTTTATGGCACCCTATTAAATATATTTATGAATCATATCTAACCAAATTTTTCCCATAGCCCAAAGGTGGCTGATTGCCCAAAGGCACTGCTCCTAATGCCTGTGTTTTCTATTTATAAGGTGTATTTTAGTTGACATCAGAAGCTGAGGGAAAGACTTCTGCTTGATATCACTTCTGCCAAATGAAACCCACAGAGAAACCGTGGCCAAAGTAATTCTGTACAAAAGTTGTGCGGGCTCTGTAATTTTGTTCACGTGGGTGCATGGTAGTATACACCAGCTGCCAATAAAAACACTCTAAAATAGATACAGCCCTGTGCAAGTCTCCAGATGATCTTAAAATGTACAGAACACAGGTAAGGGAGCGTGGGGAGAGAAGCAGGCTTTGTCAGGACACAGCCTGGTGAGAAAATGAGCTTTTGCAAGGTGGTCGTGAGAGGAGAAGCAGCTCCTCTGGCAATCCCTGCTACTCCCTGCAAGCTGATGAAATTCCTGAAAGAGCAGTTTACAACCAAATTAAAGAAAATTGTTGCTTTTGAAGCCATTTGTGGTTGTGACCAAGTGTGAGCGCTCCCCAGAACATGTTGATGCTCCATGGGCAGCAGAGCCAAGGACAGGGAGAAATGAACCCCTCCAAGGAGGGAACATTGGTCTGGGCCATTGCTCCATGTCAGGAGAGTCCGGGATCACTGGCAGGGCCTGGAAAGCTCTAGCAGCACTGGGCCCAGGATGCAGGGAGAAGATCTATGGGACAATCATTAGCACTGATGCCTGTCCAAACCAAGCTTTTTGCCTCTGGAGAATGGCAGAACTAGAAGGAATTGGCTTTGCAGCTACCGGGGGGAAGGGAAGGAACAGGCCCTGACAGATTCACTGGACAAGTTTTTTAATACTTTGTGGCTTGACATGTTTCTCTTGCTTCTGGCCCCAGGAAGAAAGATGAGTGAGAAGTTTTAGAATCATAGAATGGCTGGGGTTGGAAGGAATCTGAAAGCTCATCCAGTGCCACCCCCTTCCACTATCCCAGGTTGCTCCAAGCCCCATCCACACTGGCCTGGAACACTTCCAGGGATCCAGGGGCAGCCACAGCTTCTCTGGGCACCCTGTGCCAGGGCCTCCCCACCCTCACACCCCAGAATTTTTTTCCTAATATCCAATGTAAACCTTCTCTCTCAATACAAAAAAGTAAATTGTAGAACGTCCCTATCCATCTTTCTTGTAGCCATCCTTCCTGAAAAAGCATTGAGGACTTTCTTCATCCTTTTTTTTTCCCCCCAAAGGTTCTTTGCTTGACTGTCTCTGTGTTCCAATTCCCTTCTTTAAAAGGCATGGGATCACAAATCTTTATGCTCTTGCAAATGGAACGTATGAGCCAAGTGCCAGGGATGCCTGTCTGCATCCTAGCACATCTGAGGGATGCCCAGGACATTGTCAGTACGTTATTTGGCACTGCCTGGCTGTCTGGAGCTCTCAGTAGACAGCCATGAATGTGTGATTAAAATCCACTGCAGCCTTTCTGTGACCGCTGCAGAGGTTAATGACTGGGCAGGATCCACAGGGAAACATGAGGGCCTCAGATGCTGCTGAACACCCGCCAGTGTTGGTTGGTCAGAATAAATTCTCCTCATAAATTCTTGCAGGATGGGAGAAGAGATTTCTCAATTTAGATTTTCATCAAAGCTATTGGGAAAAGCTGTCAATCACACTTAGGGTTCTCAGAGATGCCTTGCTGCCTCAAATGCCTTCCAGATGGATTTAATTCCAGTGCATTGATCGTCCACTCGGCTTCGCAGCAGAGCAGTTCGGGGGAAGTCCGTGCCATCCTCGCCTAGCTGCTGGATGGCAACAAAATTGACTGGTGGCTCTTTCCTCATGGAAGTGCTGTCTTCCAGGAACTGATGAGGCAAGAGGTGAACTGGCAGAAGATGAATCTAGGGGAGGCTAATTATATCCAAGTAATTAATGTCAAGAGCAAAGAATAGAATAAAAAGGTGAAGCAAGGAGAGATGTAGCTGAGTATTAGAAAGATGGTCTATTTATAATGGAGAAAGAAGAAATATCTATGAGCACGTTCATTTCTTACCTGTGGGATAAAGGGGGGAGTTGCTTAAAATTCTAAAGCTGAAATGTTTTAAAGTAATTTTTAAAAGTAATTTACTAATCCTATTATTTATGCAATTATATTTGTTAGCTTGAATACCCCAAACCAATGCGTGCAACATTAAGCCTTCTCCCAAGCTAATCAACTTCAAATTCAGTGTGTAATTTTGGGAGGTCTAACCTAGAACCTGGATTTCTCTGTGCTCTTGGCTTTCAGAAGCCCTGGCTGTGGAGAAGGATTCCCCTGTTCTTCTGCTCCAAACCCTGAACCAAAAACCAGGACCGTGTTCAAGCAGCCAACAGACTTAGAAAGGAGAGAGGGGGGATTTCAGAGGACAGCAAGGTAATGAAAGTTGTGGCCTGTAAGGATTTTTTATTTTTAAAAAGCTTTTTCAAGATACAAGGTTTCCAGTCAGGGACTACTGAAGAGGATGCGAAGTTTTTTGGCAGACTGAAAACATGTGGGCTTCAGCACCTTGAAAACTTTCAAAGTTAGCATTTAACCAACTCCCTTGATTTAGAGGTTGGGTTTAATTAATCAGATGCTACGAATTAAATATGCAAAACACCAGTGGAAGACCAATGGCAAGATTGGTTTCTAGCAGTTAATTGAACATCCTCTGTAGTGAGATCTGTATCTAAATTTATTTAGGACCTAACAGACTGTTAGTTTGCTTTGGAGATTTCATGGACAGGCAAAAAAATCAGCATGAAAGAAAAGAAATAATGTCTCAGTTAATAACTACAGGGTCTTCTGAAGGGATTTCAGAGGTTCAAAAATGCTCTGACAAATGAAAACCAAGTCATGAAAGTTCTTGTACCCTATTATTTTCTGGACTGGGAAGTGTTCAGTGAGTTTTAGGATCAAGTCCAAATGATTTTTAAGGAGTTAGGTCTTGTTTTCAATGAAAGGAAAATAAATAGGAAGCAAAGCATAATAGGTAAGTAAGGCTAAATACATATTAAAAACAAAAATCTTTTCAAAGCAAAGAACAATGAACTCTTATCTACAGAAGGTTCAGTAAAGAGGGTAATTCTTCATATTGACTTAAAACTCTTGGGCTTGATTTATTATTCCCCGTATTCGTGCAGGAATTTTTATTTACCCCACAAGGCTTCACACTTATTACATGTGCATGTGCTTGCCCAAAATGTCCAGTAGTGGAGAGCAAGGCCCCTTGAGCCAGAAAAGGAATCTGAGAAGTTCCTGGAAAGATCTCTGTGGATGCACAGCTACGTGTCATTCTGTCCCAAACCAGCCACTGCATGCATCTGCTCCTCGGAAGGGACAGAACGAGTCTGGTTTGCAGATCATCGACAAGTTTGAAACTCAGCTTCCAGAAGGGATAAGATTTTACAGAGAAGATACTGAGGAGATGGTTCTTGTAGCCAAGCCAGGCCTCACTTCCTATAGAAGTGGCACGAAGTATTTATTGAATAAAAGTGACAGCATGGCCTCATCTGGCACTGCAAATTCACAGTCCTGTTTGGAGTCACCATAAATCATCAGCTGTAAAGTATCTGGTTTCCTAAAGGAGCAGCTTTATTTCATTAACATTTTGAAAGTGACGTTGCTAATTGTACAGTAATTTATCCAGGATCACAGTGTGAACTGCTGTTTTCAGTCAGGTTTTGGCACTCATTGCCAAAAGTTGAAGTAAAGCAAAGAGGAAGGGAGAATAAGGAATTAAACAGAAACAAGAAGTGAAGAGTATCTGAAAGGGGCAGTGCTGGTAGATGTGAGACAAGCTGCGATACTCAGCAGAGCGATCTGAAAACTGTCCCAGCAATGGAACTGCAAGCTGAGTAAACAGCCAATTCCTCCAGATCAAGGCTACTCCCTCTGATACTCTCAAGCATTTCCTACCCACCCATGAGTAGGATCAGCCTGTGCCTGGTATTGCAGGCTTGCTCTGGCAAGTTTTTTAGTGAGGGGTTTTAAAATAAAAGTTCCTAGCAACAAGGTGAAGGACTGACTGAGGACAGCAGCGAGGAGCTGTGTAAACTGAGGCATGTGCAGAGGTGTTAGGGAAAGTACAGGGATCTAAACATGTGCTTTAAATCCTGAAATGCAACAAAAGGTGTCTTAATGTGACACTTCGAAGTACAAACAGTGGTTTTGTTTATTAGAATCAGTCTTGATGTGCTCTCAGTACTTTGAGAAGCTTGGTGGGCACTAGTTATGAAAGTATCTGCAGTTATTCAGAGTTCAAGTTAGCACAGTCACTGATCAGTGAAACTTCACTTCTTTCCTTCTTTGTGGATACACACTGATACTATTAATTTTTTTGTTTTTATCTGGAAACGAAAAAGCTGCAGAGATTCACTTGTAGCAGGAGTTGGGTCGTGGGAGGGTTGGGAATGACATTCAGCCAGTCTGCTCCTCAGGAAAATGTTTTTGTTCCAACCCAGGGAATTGTTACCTTGCCTTATGGAGAACACTTCCTCACCTACCCATTTTTAAGAAAACAAACTCCTTTTCCCCCACGTCTGCATTTTTAGCACACCTCTTTTGTCTGTGTCAATCCAGGGTGAATTGGAAGGAGGGGTTCTGGGTACATGGAAAACGTTTTCACCATTAGGGCAGTCAAGGCATGGAACAGGTGCCCAGAAAAATTGTGTGCCCTCCATCCACGGGGTTTTTCAAGCCCTGACTGGATAAATCTCCCAGGTCTGATCTCAGAGCTGAGCAGGATGTTGGGCTGGAGACCTCCCAAGGTCCCTTCTCACCTGAATTATTCTGGTCTGCTGTAAACATACTCTAAGCTATAAACCAGAATGGAGAACTCTACTACTTTTCTTTCCTCTGACTTTTTATAGTGTTCTTCAGGCAGGAATGGAGTGCAGTGAGGTTTCTGATTAAAACATGTGGCGACTGTCACACAACTTTTTTTAATGCAACCTAAGCATCAAACTAAATAAATTCAGCCCAGCTGTGAACTAAGAGAAGAACTGTAAGGAAACCAGTTGGTCACCACTGGGCTAAATTGTGAAATTAGTGCTAAGAATAGTTAACAATGGGACATAAGCATTTAATTTTTCAAATTAAGGACAAATGATAGGAATGGAAAAACCTGCATATTATCATTCCAGTTGTTAAGGGCTGTTGTCTGTGCAGCCCATCCCAAGTGCATCCCAACGGGACAGTAATGCTGTCTTGAAGCTGGCTTTGTGTGACAGAGGCAGCTCTGGAACTCTGGGCCATAAAGCCGAGTGCGTGTGTGTTGGTGCGTTCCGCGGGGATGGGCTCCATCCAGGCAGATCCCACGGCTGTCCCGCTCGGAATGTTACAGCCAAATTAAAAACCCTTTTTTGTTTTGTGCTGCCTTTTTGCTGTTTTTCCTGTTCGTACACACTTAGGGTTGTTCTTGCTGGCTGAAGCCCCGAATGGCCATTGAGTATGTGCAAATCCCAACCAGTCCCTTCGCTCCCTTGAATGCTTTGCTTCCAGCCTGCTGCTCGGGGCTGTAGCAGGAGTGGGACCCCACCCTGAGGACCAGGCTGTGGAGTGGCCCCTTCGCCCCTGCTTGGTCACACGTGAGGCATGTGAATGGAGCCCCCGGGGCTCCCTCAGCCTCCACCAGCCAAAATGTGCTGAGGCCACTTTTTGGCTGGGTTGGACATGACAGACACTAAAACAAAGAATCAAATGCGAGGAATGATATAAGCTGCTCCTGCTGCTGCTTTTGTCCCAAATGCACCACTGAACACAGCGATTGTGGGGCGTGATGTGCTGGTTAAGTCACAGAGCACGGAATATTCTGGGTTGAAAGGGATCATCGAGTCCAACCCCTCAGGTAGGGAAGTGTGTGCCCCACGAGGCTGTTCAGGGCAGGTCAGTTCCTTCTCCATGCACATGTTGTCCAGGAGAATGGGGCCTTGGAGGGCCCCTGAAAGCTGTGCCAGTACTCAGTGTCACTGAATTTCAGTAGTGCTTGCTCTGCCCCACAGTAACAAACCACGATTCCTGTGATTACTGTGTTCTGATAGCAACACCTGATTTCTTTTTGATATAGAAATTGCATATGACAGCTAACAATCAGATTATTTACACACCACTTTGTCAGAATTACAGAAACTATTGTCTGAATTTCCCAAGGGTTTTAATTTTTAACAAAACTACACTGGTTTGTGCTCTCCCAAAAGAAGTCTCTACCTTCTGCAGCTCATAGGACCGGGAGTGGTTCCATTGTGGGACCGAACATCTGGTGTCCATCAGACCATTTAGCCAGAGCTTTGGGGAATTGGCTTTGTGCTCAACCTGCAGGTACCAGGTTGTGTTCAACCTACCAGCCACCAAATCCAGCAAGATGGAAAACTTACGGATTCTGCTTTCTCAAATTTGGCACTGGGAGATACCTCAGAAAAGCACAGATATCACCAATCTGCTCTTCAACAATCAACCTCATCCTGACATTCTTTAAGAATTGAGGATTGCCCTGAACATAAATTAGGTTTGTTAACCTTTTCAAAAGTTGCTGCTTTTTAACTTCTGCTCTCACTGTATAAAATGTCTAGACCTTTTTTTGATCAAGTTCTTAAACTGTTGCTCTCACTCCTATCCCGTGGCAGAGATTTTGGGAAGCGTTTCTTTTTGGGGGCTCCTCCAGCCATGCCACCTTCCAGCATCACAAATAAAGACTCAAACTGGGAGTTTCAAAGTGGGAAACAGCAGCTACAAACCTGCCTTGATTATTTCTGTATGGTTTGGTTACACTTTTCTCTGCTGCCAAAATCTGTCTTCATCCCTAAGCTGCTGCTCTCTCCTGCTGCTCCTGTTTTTTCAGTATCTTCCCTGTCCCAGGCTCTGCAAACAGCTGCCCTGCTCCTGAGCTGTTTGAGAGGGAAGAAAACCAAGCAAGTGAACTATTCCTGCATCCCAAACAGCCCCTGCACGGCTCCGGAGCTGGGGAATCCCCCAGGAAGCTTTTAGGAGGGTGGAGAAAGCAGAGACAAGATCAAGCCCAGCACTCTAAAGCTGTGCTTAGGAGAAGAGCTGAGGGTGTTCGAGGGTGTTGCTGGGTGGATCTCCTTGGCTGGTTTTGGGGTTTGGCTCTATTACATGGCTGTGCTTTCAATTTATTTCAAAGGTGCCTGGAGCCTTATAAATCTGCATACATAGTAAGGAAGAGATTCTCCTCACAGTGGATACTGAACTCTGAGAGTAACCAGAATGGAGAGAATGTTTTGATTTAAATACATAATGAAGCAAGCTTTTCATAAAAATATGTTTTATAGAAATGGGGAATTTTCCTTTTTATAGGCATAGAGAGCCACAGTTTCTGATAGAGGAATACTTTGTCTTGGAACACACACAAAAAACCAGCCCCCTCCCCAAGACCATCCTTTTTCACATGCTGTTTAATAGATTAAAACTTATGAATATAGTTTCTGGATTGGTTAAATAATGGTCAGTGTTTGCAATGGGGAAAACGGGTGGTTTTCTTCCTGCACCCAACTTTTCCGGCACAAATGCTATCAGGAGTGTGGCTCTAACTCTCTTCCACCTCAGCTTAGTTCAAGCTGTAATGTTCTCCTGCTTCTACAAACACCAGAAAGCCAAGGGGTGCTCAGTGGTGTCAAGTCTATCATTTTTATCTCCTTGCGCAGTGCTTTCTGCTCCGGGGAAGAAGTGCTGGAAGTGTCAGGAATAGCTTTGGAATATCAACCATCCCCAAATTATTTTCTACTCCAGTAACACATAAGGAGAGAGTGGGAAAGAAAATCTGTCTTGATGCTTCAAATTAAGCCAGATAAGATAGAGGAAGGTCTGGATGCAGAGAACATACAGGCAGGATGATGTCAGAGAAGAACATGTTTTTTTCTTTCCCCTTGGGAAATGGGAAGGACTTTTGGATTCTGCACTCTTTCCTGATTTAGTCTCCAACAACTTTTGGGAGGAATGAAGTCAGGTGTCATCCACAGCCCACAGGGGCAGAGCAGGGGGAGTTCCAAAGCACTGCTTATTTCTGATGTGATTCTGTGCTCACTGCCCTGTGAAATATTCCTGTATTACTGCTTTTAACTCTCTCCAGGCATGACAGGCAAGTCCTTGTTTTACCCAGGTCACTTTTATCATCTCAAAGTTCTGTGAAGAACTGGCTCCTGATAAGGAAGTCCCTTGAGGACAAATTCATTTATGAAGAAAGTGCTTTAAAAACTACAAGCAAGTATTTGTTGCTTCTAAAAGTGTATTTAATTCCACCTACTCTGTATCCCAGATACTCAGAATTCTCCCCAGAGTAAGTTTAGACAAGAAAGAGATTGTTTCTCATGTGTATTTTTATAAGATAGGTAAAGTCAGCTAAAATCACACTTAAATTTCTGCTCACTTTGCCATGTTTGATTCCTTTGCTCTGTGCAAGATTGTTATTAAATGTTACCTTATTGCAACCTCTTTAAAACCACACAGAACTTTGTTACCTGTCAAAAGTCCTTGCATTTCTCAATTCTAAGTACTTCTGACAACAGACAGCTGTTACAGTATAGATAAGGATTTCTTTCTAAATTTATAATGCTACCAGATATTCAGGAACTGATTGTCCAAAATACTGCTTTTCTGGCATTATGAGGGTTTAGTATCCCGTAAGATGCCTTCTTTTTTAATTTTTTTTTTTCCGCTTGGATTTCTTTAACTCTGGTGAACTTTAATTGAAATTGAAAGCCAAATGTAACTCTTGGTATAAGGCCCAGATTTGCACAGCAATCTGCCTTGTCAGAGTTTGTCTTTGGGTTACATCTGATAGCGGGATTGGTTTGATTGCACACGTTCTGCCCAGTTACCTGTTAACAGGAATCCCACCCATGCAGGCAGATGCACATAAAAACCCTGGAACAAGCTCTGTTTGTACTCAGGAATCTCCATGGAACATCTGTTCAGGCACGGGCTGAACATGCTCAAGTGCAGTGTCAGATTTGCTTAAATCATCTCACACCAGGTCATGCACCAGAGCAGGAGTTTCCTTCAGGTTAAATTCAGCTTGTAAAGGAAGGCTCAGCAATATCTTCTCCTCCTCAGAGCTGATCAAAACAGGCTTAATTAATTAATATGTCCAATCAAAGGCATGAATTTTTTTAAATAAGGAGTTAATAAAGCTGGATTCAGAGTTTCCCAAAGTAAACATCTCTTCTCAGGAGACAGACCTTCACACACTGAATCCTATGTCATTCCATTTAAGAGTTTTACTTTAAAGTTTTTTATTTAAGCCACTCAGTAAAAGCAACAGACAAGGGGCTACTGAATATCTAATTTTAAAAATGCTTAATTAAGAGCTTGGGATGCATTTTGCTAGAAAATGTCTAATTCATTTCTGAGCCTCGAGAACTTTTTCTTCACACTGTAGCTTATAAGAGTGTGTGTAACATACGTTTCCTTAGTTACTTTTTTCAGCTTTGATGCTGCAGGTTCGACCATATAATTATCCCTAACAAAACTTAGACGTTTCTCTACTCTGCTTACAACAGAACCAACCTTTAACATGATTTCAGATTAACAAATAAGACACAAATGTGAAGGAGCATTAAAGGTATTTTATAATAACTACATGTGTGCTAAAATACTTCAGAGCTCTGTAATTTGCAAATCCCACTTGTATTTTTGGTAAAGTTAAAAGGTAGATGAGAGAAGGTACAAGCAGCATTCTTGTGTATTTAGGATGGTTTGTTTCAAGTTAAATTTTGCTGTCTATTGAATTATGGCAAATAACTTTCTCTCCAAAACTGTTGCTTTCTGACTGCTATGAAAACAAAACTTAGCAGATTAAAGATGAAACAGATATTTCTTTGTGAGATTTCATACTTTTTACTCATGAACTTTGTATGTCTGATTACCTATTCCATATGTTCTTGTCATACAGAAAACAGATCTTACAAGACCAGTTCAGATCTTCCTATCTTGTGGATAGAAGCATCTAAACTTTGACAGGTATGTGCCAAAATTCCCTTTGATAAGAACCCTTCAGCCCAAGGGACGATTAAATTTCATGTGACTTATTCTAGACCATGCATAAATTATGATAGCCCAGAAAAAGTAGCTCAAAAATCACCCCAGAGAGGAAAAAGAGAATAAATATTCTGTAAGTATAATGAAAGGAGGTGGTCAAGCTCAGCTTACATTAATCCCATGATCAAAAAGTACAAATCCTTACCCAGTTAACACAGACATGGCACAAAGGGGTTGCCATGACAAAAGGCAGGAGAAGAGGAGTTGACTACACCACAAAAAATGTGGAATGTTTAAGATGCAACCTGGTAGGTGAACTCAAAAATTACATTCTCTTTGTGGTTTTCTACCAGACCAAAAATATCTCGCTAGAAAGGAGTCCTGTAACACTCCCACTGCCTTTGACAGTAGGAAAATGGCAAACCAGCAAGTCTGAACAGCACTTGGAATGAATTCACCCAGTGCTGGAGACTGGGGTGCTTGGCTGTGGGGCAGCAGGTGGGATTCCCTAGCAAAGGACAGGGAGAGGAACACAGGCATCCCTGGGTGGTGCGGGGAGAAACACAGGAATGCCTTTGCAGAAAGCTTTGTTCTTCCTGTAGGGCTGTTTTGGCACACAGAAACAGCAGCTATCATCTTCCCTGGCCAGAATGGGGAGGGAGAAATCACTTGGAAAAAGAATAAAATGAAGGAATTCACAGTATCAAATTTCAGCTCTTGAACTAGTTTTCCAGCTTCCTAAATTTGTGTCCCATCACTGGAGATGCTTAAGAAAAATCTTGGACCTTTGAAAAAGGTGTCTGCAATGCTCAGATCCTTTAGAAACATTCTAGCGAAGGTGACTCTAACACAGACTGCAAGAATGAAAATAAAGCACAGGTAAAAGCATTTCCATTATACACTAATTAATCTGAAGTAGGAATCAGGTTTGAAAATGAGAGGAAAAAAGTGCTGGTTGAGAGAAAATCATCCCGAGCAAAAAAATGGGGAAAGGAGGAGCACAGAGCTTTTCTCAGGAGGCTGAGGAGTGACAGTGCAGGAGACTGGGAGGAAACAACTGCCCAGGGCAAGCACAATGAGAACATCCCAGTGGCAATAGTGTCACTATAAAATTATCTGAGAGAGGTGCTAAAAGCAGCTGCCAGAGTGCCTTGGCACTGCTGGGGAAAGTGCCTGTATCGCTGTGATGCTGTGGAATGTATTCCATTGAGAGCAGGTTTTGGCACAGGGAACAAAAGCCAGCCCGTGCTGCCCCAAGTCCTGTTTTGTGCCCTCTGGTGCTGCTGAGTGCAGCAGGTGACAGCCCTCACTCCTTGTGTGGTTTTCCTGACCTGTAGGATGCTGAGTCTGAGTGTCTGCAACAGGTACAGGGAATTCCTCGAAGAGAGAAATAAGTGCTCTGAGCTGTTTAATGAGGTGCCAAGTACTCTGGGATGCCAAGTCAGGATCAGGCATAAGCACATTCTTCCCCTTTGCTATCTGGTGTTGTTCCCGATTGCACTGTGGAGAAGACCTCCAGCTTAGAGAAAGGAATTCTGAAGGAGGACAGATGGCTGGAGTTTGGACTTTCTTCAGGCCATGTGCCTTCTGAATCCATTTGCTGTCTTTTGTCTGTCAAAATGTGAGCCTCCTCTGAGCTACTAAGGCAACAGGCTTTAAAATCAACAAATGCAGCCCACAAGGATGACAGCCGAGATGACTACTGTTTGATCCCATTCTTCTGCTGCAAGAAGCCATGAGAACTGCTAATGAGTTTACTTAAACTTGAAGTCCAGTGCTTGCCTGCATAATCCCAATTCAGGAAGCTAAGGTAAATACAACTCGGGGAAGCTTGCTTGCCTCTAGGACACTTAGCACGATGAGCAAATGGGAGGAATCTTTAGCTGCAACGCACTGAGCATATTCCTGCAGGGGTCAGGACAATGGGAAAGCAGTAACTAACTCAGGAAAGGAAAGCAGCTGCTAGTATTTATGCTTGTGATGGATGTTCACAGTAAAACGGTCAGACAGAACAGAGAATATCTCTCCAAGGTCTTGACTTGACACCCACAGCTGTGCAAATAGCACAGATGGGAAGATGATTCAGAGTGGCCAGATTTCAAAAATACCCAAAATCAGGCCCTCAAAACAAGCTGGGTTTTTGTGAACGCCCCTCTGGACCCTCAGGGCTACTAAAGAGATGCTTCTTTGCAGCAGAATGCAGCAGTTTCACAGATTAACAGCTTGAACAGTTGGTTCGGGATGGGCTGATGAGAGATGATCTCTATGTGATGTATACAAATGTACAAGGAATTAATTGGAAGCTATGAACAAAGAGCCATGAAAATGTCAGCTTGTTCCCTTCCGTGGGTCCTCTTAGACCTGCAGAATTCCTGTGGCTTGTCCCAGTAACAAGTATTGAAGTGGCACATGTAACCAGGTTGGTCTCTTAGAGTGGCTACAGCTGGCAACATGTGTTCCCCTCTTGCTGGAGTGCTGCACAAGCACATGGCCTGAGGGAGCACTTTGAGCTACTGCCATCTCAATCCAGATAACCAGGCCTTATTTTTCCTGCCACAGCCTCTGTCCTCACCCTGTCCTCAAACTCAACAGGCCTAGTGGTGTTCACAGAATCATAAAAGGGTTTTGGTTGGAAGGAGACCTTGAGGATCACCTCATTCCACCCCCTGCCATGCGCAGGGACACACCTTCCACTATCCCAGTTTGCTCCTAGCCCCATCCAACCTGGCCCTGGACACTTCCAGTGATGGGGCAGCCACAGTTTCTCTGGGCTCCCTGTGCCAGGGCCTCACCCTCACAAGGAAGAACTTTTTCCTAATATCTAACCTAACCTACTCTCTTTCAATTTAAACCCTTTCCCCTTGTCCTGTCACTGCATGTCCTTGTAAATAGTCTTGCCCTGAGAGGAACAGCTCTGGAACTAAACTTGTCACACCTCAGGCTCTTTTACAAGTAGCCCTGAAGCATTTTAAAAAGCACTCCTTACCTACAGGAAGGGGGAAAATTTGGGATGGTACAATATTTTACAAAAAGCTCTCCAGAACATTTCTGTGGCTAAGGAACTTCTATAGCTGTGTTTTAGGCTATGTCTGTATTAGCAAATGGGTTGAACCCATAGGAGCAGGTCCCAATTTGGTGCAGAGGCTCCAAAATCCCTGTCCATGCACTTCTGGGGCTCCCTGGAGTCTGGCCCTGAAGGCTGAGTGCTTGTTAGTGGCTGTGGCACATTAGTGGCACCGCTGGGGAGCATTTCAGGTTGTTTCAGCTGGCCTGGATGCGGCTGCACGTTCCAGGACCGCTCAGGGAGGGGAATCAAAGCGCTGTAAGTGGAGCTCATTAGGAGCTGCAGCACAGAGGGGCTCTGCTGCCCCAGCCAAAATGCCAGGGAAGAGCTCCTGCCAGAGGCACGGCCAGGCTCTGCCAAGGGCAGCCAAGCGCACCTGCACTCACACACCTTTTATGTCCTTTATATGCCAGTTGCATATCCCTGACGTGTAAAGATATATAATATAAAGTGATTTCTCTATGGAAAGCAGGACATCGTGAACCGCTTCCCCTTGTCCCTCCCTCCTTAGCAGGACAACAACAAAAAGGACTCTACAGATGCAAAATTTAGCCTGATTTGACTTTTTCACACTTAATTAACTTGAGTTCAAAGCATAGCTTGAGTATGGTAAGTTACTTTAAAAAGTACCAGAATGCTTAACAAATGAAAAAATCCCTAACCCCTACTAGTGTAAAGATACCTAAAATGATTTTGCAGGGGGAAAAATAACCACAGCACAGAAAACAAATTCATTTTTTTCCTCCTTCCACAGAGGAGGAAAAAAAGCAACCAATGTCCACCAAGTCTGGGCAGAACTCTGGAGAAATGTCTTTCTCCCACATAAGCAAGCCCTGATCTCTTGTACTGCAATCTGTCTCCCTCCTGTACTTGACATTGCAGCAGCACAAAGGGTTACAAACAGACTGGAGAAATATCAAAAGCTAGTCTAGCTGAGGAGCAAAAAACTTTGCTTACTTTATTGCTTGTATTGCCAGCATGATAGGAATTAGGGAAAATAAGTTCTTTTCCCTTCTCAAGTTTACAGGTTATTTGGTACCTTTTTTGGTCTTTTTTTTTTTTTCATTCAAGTGTCATTAACATTCTAGGAAAAGCCAGTACTTTCTTACAGACCAGGTTTGACAAAATTGAATTAATTGGGTGATTTTCTTTTGACTTCAATAGGAGCAGACTCAAATCACAGAGCGCCAAACAACAAAGTAAAATACAGCTCAGTCCTGCATGCAGGCACAGAGTGCAGCTATTTATGGTTTTTATCAGGCAAAAAGTGTCTGGGAACATTAGTTTAACTTGGTAATTTGCTTCAAATTATTTCTTACTCTGTTTTTTGCTGTTCCGCGTTACAGTGATACCCTCACAGTGGCAGGGCTGAACATCCAAGTGGCTTCCTGAAAGTATGACCAGGTGCCACATATGAGAATCTCCCTTAGGGACCAAATTTAGGAGTGACAGTGAAGTGGGAACTGATTGGGATGGGGTCAGGGGAGATAAGGTCATAAACTCAGAATTTAGAGTACAGTTCAAGTGTTTACGTTGAAGCACAACATTTGCCACATCAGAGATCTTCCTCCAGAATAACCTCCCTCATCCTTGCTTCAGTTTGGGGGGGTTCCTGGCATCACTGCTCATAAAGAGTATCTTAAGGATGTCCCAGGAAATGTTTACTCCCCCCACTTCTGACATCAGTGTGGTCATACCAGAACATGTTTCTGCTCACTAGTAGTTATAAAAATGTGTATCAGCACATCACTGGAGTGAAATCCACCAGGACCAGTGTCATTTATGTGCATTCATTCCAAGCACAGGAGTGTGTTTGGCCTGTCACTCCCCCACTATTCCATGTTTAAAAAGGGAGTGGACATTTGTGTTAAAACAGAAGGCCCCTCACACTGCAGCATGATGTCAGTAATTCAGCTCCTCAGAGCATGTTATTGTTTGAAACAGAGGTCTCCACACTTTCACATCGGTTATAAAATACTTAGTGCTGCTGGACTGGAAGGAAAATGTCATACATCTGCAAACAATTAGAAGGAGCTGGACTTCATATTTGATTTACTAAACAATAAAACAAGCTTAAGTGTGACTATATCTGTAAGTTACACTCCCTAGGAGCCTCGAGCAGTTATCATAGCAAAGTCTTTTAACCATAATTAAATAAATCCGCAGCGGGACCATTGCTGATCAAGATTATCTTTTATAAGATGTTTTCAGCAGTGAAAAGCATGAAGATCATGAAGTTGAATGCAAGCTTTAAGTGCTCCAAAAGTCTTTTATCCTTTCTTTCAAGTGCACTGTCCACTACCCTTTTTCCAGCTGGAATGCTTTCAGTACAATACATTTCAGCTTTTAAACACTAATATTTCTATGCTTTCTGCATCTAGATTGAAATTTTGGCATGAGGAAATGAGTAGCTTGAGTCAGTCAAGCCCAGGATTTCACCATAGGTTTTGTGCCGGCTGGTTAAAAGTTCTGGTACTGTAACAACGTTTAGTTGTTGTTATAAATTAACCAAAGATTTGTGAATTGAATAGAAAGATTTAGTTGCAAGTTCCAGGAAGCCAGAGCATGGAGTAAAGTAATAGTAATGTATCACCTTCAATTTCTCCGCAACAAAACAGAAACCTCAACCAGTTGTCAGTCTCTAACTTAAACCTAACCTTCAACTTTTATTTGGAGGACAAACTATGGGTACTAAGTGCTGTCAAACTTCCCCACGGTATCCCAAATTTATACACCTAAAGCCAGCGTAGCAAAAAGGATGGGTATGTTTTGAAATTTTCTAGCATGACTTGCATTTTTTATCAAATAAAAATGTTATGTGCTAAAGTTGGAGCAGTTTATTGCAGTTCACCAGTGAAGAGTATTGCCAGCAGCATCATCTGAAGGAGGGAGTGCCAGGCCAAACCCAGCAGTTCTGCTCCTGGTTCTGCTGCTGCTTTGCCAAGTTAAACTAAGCAGAAAACCAGTTTTCCACCCTTAGCATTGATTTTCCCTTGATGACCCCCAGTGAACGCCCAGGGTTAAGGGGATCTGACCTCCTGTGGTAGGTTCTGTACTCAACATTCTTGAATCAGAGTGACAGAAATGTTGGACATGAGCAGATAAGCCAGAAATGCAACTCTGAGGCTTTGCCTACAAAAATAACTCCTCCAGCCTCCATGATGATTGCTGTGCTCCAGAATGACAGGGAATTTACTTACTAGTGATAAATAATGTTCTGTGTACATGAATACCAGGGAGAAGGAAACTACCACTGTGTATTACAGCCTGCCCTGATTATAGTGCCTCAAGCACTATTTTATGTGATTATACTGTTACAGGCCACAAAGTGGAAAAGATGAACCACGGGGTTGTTTTGCCCTCTCTTTGCACGGGTGTCCCTCTAACGTGCTTGAAAAGCAAGTTTGTGAGCAAGGAGTAGAATATATTTCTATGAAAGAAAACAAAACAACGGCCGAAACATTTGTTACTTCAGCAAGTAGAAGAGTAAACTATTTATATAAAATAATAAATGAAACAGTCTTAGTTTACAGTAGTGCTTGTGAGGCTGGTTCCTGAATGCATACAATTAACGTTGCTAATGCCCTGAGAATTTTTGGCACTGTGTGTGGTGTATGTACACTCAGATGAAAGCTCTTCATTGCCATAGTTTCAAAGAGTGGCCAGGCTAGGACTGGAAGTAAACTGGCAGGGTCTGCCTAGAGCTACTTCCACAGAGATCAGAAGAGCACAGGCTGTTCAGAAGTTGGGTTCCCACTGCTGGAGGAATATTCCTTATCCATGATAAAAACAGAGGACCCTTTTGCATTGCAGCCTGCTCTAAGCAAAAGTTCATACTGTGGTTATTTTTTGTTCATTCAGCATTCACTTACTGAAAAATACAGAGTTCTGCGAATCTTTCCAAACTGTTTATGCCTTGATGCATTGCCCACTCTCTTCAGAGCACTTCCTTTCCTAGACATACTTAATACAACACAAAATGCTTCACTAGAGTTGCTGTAAGGGGTTTTTTTAGGAGCTACACACAACAGAATTAATTCGACTTGTTAGCCCGAAATAGATGGAACAGACTGTAAGGCTGCAACAAACTGCACATTCTGATACCTTGAACAACAACAATTACATTTATGCGTTTTATTTATGTATCTTTAAACATGTTAATGGAGCAACAGTCCCTTCCAGTCAGTGCAAGGGCTACAGGCTGTCATTTCCCTGCGCCTGTTGTCACCCACACTCCGACTGCAGCGGAAGCAGAACCGAGGCAGGCACTGGCTTACCTTGGCACACGTTGTGGTCACTTTGCTCATACCCAGCTGCACACTGGATTTGGTGGGTTGGGTTGGGAGGGGCACGCTGAGGGTCGGCTGGGGTCCGGCGAATGACGTTGTTTCGACCACTTGTGGATTCAGCTGCTGCTTCTTCTCGCTCATTTACAATAATTTGCGCTGTTCTGGGTAGACAGAGGTATCCTCCATAGTGGTTAACACATTTCATCCCACCTTTACATGCATCTGGGACTATTTCACATTCATCAATATCTGTGGTTAGCAACAACACAAGTCATGCTTTTAACAGTCGAACCTTCTGCAACAGCCATTAACACAAAGAACACGACGAGACATGCACGCACACCTCCGTGTCCAAAACAGGGGTGTGCAGTGAGAATACTTAAAGAATACCAGTGGCAAGTCTGTCTTTGAAAATTATTTACTGTACCTTTGCACCGTTGCCTAACAGGATCCCATTCATAGCCATCTGTGCATTGCTGTGGAGAAAAAAAATAAATAAATTAGGTTACTCAGGATTCTTTGTTTTGGAGAAACAGTCGAGTGTATTTAGTGAACTCAAAGTTTGACACAAAGGGAAATGCAATGTTTGCATACCTTGGTAGGCTAGAAAAATGGCAATTGGTACAGCACTGCTGTGCATGAACAGCAAAACTTGTGAGTCCCTTCCCACTCAGAATGTTCTATGGCTCTGTGATACACAAGAGAGAGCCTCTGTCTCGGGAAGTTCCCAAGATATTGTTTGTTGTGAGCAGGCTGGGGAACAAAGTGAGGAAAGCATTGCTTTCTCCTTGCCTTGTTCCTATACGCTGTTTTACACCCTCTGTCCTTGGCTGAATCCTTGGATGATCTTTGGTGTGACCAAGCTGACCAGAATAAAAATCTTATGAAAAAGTAGCAAGTTTTTCTGAGTTTGGATCTCATTCCCTGCCTTCCAACAGGTGAACCTCTTTCATTCCCAGGCTCTGTTTGCCAGAGGGACTAAGAGGACTCTGTGCCCCTGGACTTCATCCTCTCTCCCATTAGCACTCTAGCAATGGGGAAGGATCCCATGACAGCTGGAAATTCATTCACATGCTTTTTAATCACATGACTCCAGGAACTGCAGTCTAGGAAGGACAATTTACATTGTGAGACACACAATAAATGGTCAGAGTTTATAACAGCAGGACTACTTATTTACACAAGACTTTGCAAAATTCAAACAAGGCTGTGCTCAGCAACTATTCATATCAATGCACACCAGCAAGTTCAGGAAAGATTTTAAATATTCTGCTCTGCATCTTCATTATTCCTCTGCCCAAAAACATTACATTGTACAGATGGCAGTCATTTTAATTGCAGGTCACAGTTACAGAGTCTGATTTGCAAAGTGTCATGATGCTACCTACTGCGGCAGAAACATTTAAAATATTAAAATATCATTGAACCAACCAGGCTGTGCTGTGTAGATGCATCCTGGGCTGCTTGGGGTATTATTTTAATGGCCCCATACAAAAAAAGAATGGAGTTGGCTAATGTAATTAGTCACAGTCAAGCAAGCTAAATCTTGTTGCAACTCTCTGCTGCTGAGGGACTTACAAGTGATGAACTTGACCTTCTGATGCCAAGATCCACTGTTGCAGGTCCTATCCTCAAGTTATTTTGAGGGACCAGTTACTGACGGACACTGACTCAGCAGGACGATTGAAAATATTTTCTTCTCTTGCAGGTGACACCAGTGATTTGCCAAAAGTGGCGGTGAGTTGTAACTTGGAAGGGTTTTTATCCCCGAGGGGTAAGTGGACACTCTCTAAAGGATTGACTACATGCTGAGTTGACAACTCCAAAGTTACTGTAGCTATGAAAAGGCAAACCCAAAGGAAAACAGCTAATTCATGCATTTACTGAATCACCCAATTCCTGTTAATGCACAACAGAAGTACTGTCTGTTTAACTGCAAGGAGCCAAGTCCATCTATTACTGCAGCCAAAGGCTTTTACAATAGCAAAGGATTTGGCCCTCCATGGATACAATGTGTGCATGAGAAACAGTAGCATCCTAAGACCAAAATCTCCCAAAGCTGGTGTTTTTTTGTTTCATTTTACATGACTGGAGTTTAATGATCAGTGAAGCACCTAAATGCTAAGACCTCCTTGAAAATGGATCATAGGTACCCAAGCCACGTAGGCTTGCTAGAAATGTTCAGTTGGTATAATCAGAATTATGTGAAATGCTACATAACTAAAAAACCCCCTCATATAATAACTGTGGGAAAGGAGGAGGATGGGATCGCTGTTTAGTCCAGATTTTCAAAAGGTACTTATATCTTCAGTTTCCACTTATATATAGGGACTTCAAAAAAAAAAAAAAAAAAGAAAATCACAGAAGCCTCTAAATAAAAGTACTCCCAGCCTTCAAAACCCTAATGCTTCTAAAGCCCAGTGTTAAAGTATTTTATGACTGACTTCCTGATGCTCACTTGAGGCTTCTTTAAGCCCTGACTTCTACAAGAAGGTCCAACTCTGCAATATGTACTTGCTTGAGCCATCCCACTGACTTCAGTGGGATTACTTGTATACGACACAATCCCGGGCTTTGGCTGTGGTTCTCTAACTTTTTGCATGTGTGCAGAATTTTCTGCTTGTGTGGCATTGGGCTGATGTCTGTGCACATATCCAGAGGTCCACCCATATGAAGCAAGTTGCAGGGATTACAACTGTAATCAGATGTGAAAATGCGGGTTTTTCCTCAGCCCAAGCCGGGGTAATTGCCACTCCTTCCATGACATGCATTATGCAAGCCAAGCACTGAACACAAGCAGATTGAAAAGAAAAAGCCTAACAAAAAGGCCTTTAAATCTCTTAGCCTGCCACTTGGTTGCAAGAAGAACCTATTTCCAGTATTCTTGAACAATTTCATCAAGCCACGCAAAACCACTGCTTAAAATCAGCTCAGAAAAGAACAGTCCCATGATCACTCCAGGATTCAGATGCTTCATTAAGAGCCCCAAATTTGGAAGTACTTACATTTTGTTAAAAACAGCTTGAAATATCCATAAGAAAACACAAAAGAATGTTTGACCTAATTATCTGTCAAACTCCATATATTTCAAATGAAGGTCCTAGGGACCCTGTCTTTATGAAAATGGATTAAAAAAATACTAAAACTTCCTAATTTTGTTCAGTCCCTCAAACTGAGTACATAGATAAACTTTTCCAAACAAGCAGTTGTAACCTATTTTGCTCAATCTTGTCAACTTGAACTTTTAAACACTGTTTCAGTGCAGGAACTGCTTATTTTATGGTTAACATTCGAACTCAGCGACCTCCGTAGCACATGCTATACATTGGCAAGAAATTCTGTTTTTCTTAAGGGTCATTTAGCAAAGAATCCCCGCAAAGCAGTAATTATCTCCGAGTCTATTAAACCTTACCGTGTACGTTATGGTTTCCTCAGTTTCCTGCGAATGTACTGTAATAAGAATGAGCGCAGCCAAGAACATAGCTGTCAACATCGTGAACCTTGAAAGAAAGGAAAAACAAATCAAGCCGGAATGTTTTTAGAGGTCTCCTTCGCTGGAAGAGGCTGCAGCACCCCTGGGACCGGGTCCTGCCCGGGGAGCCCACCCAGCCCCTACCTGGGAGAGGCGGCCGGGCACTGCCCGCTCGCTCCCGCAAGGAGAGGATGAGGCTTGGCCGTGCTTCCCAACCCAGGGATTTTATCCAGCTGGGAAGGGGGGCGGAAATAACCAGTCAATGGAGTTTAAAACACCCCAGCGCTCACCGGGAGCAGCGCCGGACAAGGCGCGGGCAGCGGCACTGTCCGGCTGGCGCACGCTTCGAGGCGGAAAAGCAACTTTTCGGTCAAAGCAAGGCGTGGGGGACACCCCCCACCTGCCGGGCTGTGCCCGGGACCCGCTCGGGCAGAGCCCTGCCCGGGGGCGGCGGGCACG
>VWZT01012046.1:84512-175369 GCA_013397055.1 Pachycephala philippinensis
TGCCGGTCCCGTGGGCGCGCGCGGGGCAGGTGCGGTCCCGCCGCCATGTTGGGGCCGTGAGGGCAGCCCCGGGCGCTGCGCGGGAAACCGTGAGGGGAGGGCGGCCGCAGCTGCTCCCTCACGCCGGTTGAGTTCTCCAGCGAGGCGGCGGCTGTGTCCCGGTTGGGATCTTCGTGGAAGCGCAGGACGGCCGTCGTTTTGGGGTCTGTCGTGAGTCATGCAATCGTAGAATCGTTAAGGTTGGGAAAAAAGATATATAAGATCATCCGGTCAATCACTACCATGTTCACAATTATAACCATAACCAGATGTGGAAATGAGACTGGAAAACTGGTTTTCCAGGAAGGAAAAGAAGGTTTTTCCTCAGTCCAAGCTGGTGTAATTGCCTGTCCTTCTATGAAATGCATTATGCAAGCCAAACACTGAACACAAGCAGATTTAAAAGAAAATCCACTTATTAAAAGGCCTTTAGATCTCTTACCCTTCGCTTGGTTGCAAACAGAACCTATTTCCAATATTCTTGCCCTCAAGTCCCACATCCACACATTTTTGAACACTTCCGTGGGTGGTGACTCCACCACTGCCTTGGGCTGCCCCTTTCAGTGCTTTGTAACCCTTTCCTTGAATTTTTTTTTCTGTAATATCTAACCTAAAACTCCCCTGGAAATTCAAAATAGCAGGATTGATGTGTTTTTATGTCCATTATAAATTTGGGAGATAAAAGCCATGAAGAGCCCTCCACAGGGCGATGCCTGTTCCTCCGACACCACCTAAGTTCAGCAACCATCACTTCTAAAAATCTTTCCAGTCTATGAAATGCTGTTATTTCCCTACCCAGGGGGAAAGTTCTTGGACAGAAGGAAGGATGAGGAGGCATTGCAGGGATTTAGAACCTTTGGTGGGTTTTGGTGAGGAGAAGGTGTCCAGGAACTTGTTCTACAGAGGGATAAGATGGATCTTTATTTAGTTCCCCAGTTTTGCTTCTGGGGTGCCTGTGACACAGTAGAACAGCTCTATTCTGTTCCTGTAGTTCAACATGAGGTCTTAAGTTTTAAAATAAATTTTTGCCTCCTTAATGTAGACATTGAAGGGTCTGGAGAACTGGAAATCTCCTAAAAAAAAGTCTTATTAGGCTGCAGACCGCTGGCATTGCTGGCCTAGAGAATGGCTGTCTAATATAATCCCTTAAATTCTTAACATTAAATTATAGTTCATCTTACATAAAGCATGAGTTCTTTTTTTGATGGCTGTACAGTGCTCATTACTTTTGTCTCTGAATCAAATCACTTCTTATCTGTTCTAGAATCAGCTAAGCTGGTAGTTTCAGAATACTTGTAGCTGCAACCTATTTTTTATTTTTTAGGTAGTTGTGAGAGAAGACAGGATTTTCCCTCTGTCATTACAGTTTCTGTGCTTACAGGTAAGTGGGACTCCTGAAAATGTACTTACAGTCCACACACCTCACTGATAAATAAAGAACAGAAGCAACAACATGGTGTAATAAAATCTAAGCTGACTACATTATAGGACATTTTGCATGTACTTTCTTGTGCATATTTATTTCGTATTTAACAGGCTATCTTTTGACATGTGTTCTCCTGCTCCAAAATGATTCCTTTAAAGCCTATATTTCATTATTTAGGAATACAGCTTCACGGTGTTAGATTGGCTCTGAGTTATTCACTTCTGTTGGTGTAAATTGGTTTCCTATTTGTGATGTGGTCCCTCGTATATTTTAAACTTTACTGTTTCTTGCTTATAGAAAGAAATACAGGCATTTCTAATAATCTAATGAATGCAAAATAGTAACATAATTGCTTTTATCTACTTGACAACACCACTTAGTGAGCGTTGAATTGTCATTTGAATTGTGGCATTGTCATTTGTGCCGTGCAAAGAGAACAGAATTTAAGTTGTTGGGTTCTGGATTAAGTAAAAATTTTAAAAAGTGTTGTCTTAATCTACCACATAGGGAAACACTGCCTGTATTACAGGACTGCAATTGGTTTTTTTCCCTCTGGAAAGATGTTCTGCAAAGCAGAGAACAGCAGGAACATCATTTTGAAGGATGTCTGAACGCTGGCTGAGCAGGGACCCCCTTCCCTTGGCTTCAGCCAGTGTTATACATTTGCTGAAATGCCCTGTTCTGCCAAGGATGGTTGTCAGTCCTTTAAATGGAGGTAGGAGACTCAGTCCATGATTTGGTAGTTCAGATATTCCCTGCTGAGACAACTGGAAGCTTGCCTGGTGTGGGAGAGCAGAACTGAAACGCTTGGAAATGCTGATGGGAGTGTGAGGTATGTGAACCTTGCGTCGAAAGGCAACTTACTTATATAAGTTATATTTTATATTTTAAATATTATTCACATAGTTTACATATTTACATACTTATTTACATATCTGGGGTGTCTGAAGATGTCCAAGTGGTCAAACCATCCCTCCTTCCATGCTGACCATGAGCCCCTTGGCACTGCTGAGGCCAACCCCTACAACAGTTGAAGAAGCCCTGTGGGGCTGGTTCCTAATTTTGCTTTTTTTCCTTGCTTTTGGCTTCTTCTGAAAATTGTGCACTCTATTCCCTACTGCTTTAGTGAACTCCTTGTCACATCTCAGTTTTTGCTTTCTTTAAACTCCACAGTTTTCATAAATTCTTTAGCTCGAATGTGTTTACGACTCCAATGTTCACATTTTTTCTTCCTGGCAGGATGTGTTGCCACCCCCCATTGTCCTCAAAAACCCAAGGATAGGTAGGCTGAAGGGAGACTGTGTGTGGTTAAAATGTCACTGCACTCCCAACTAGTTCTGGCTGCTAGAATTGTCCCTGGGGGCAGCAGACAGCTGGACATAATTTAGAGCAGGCTGAGATTGATACTAGAGGCGAGCCCGAAAAGGAGGAAAACAAAATTGCAGTTTAATCTCTTCTACTCCCAGATCTGACCCCCTTTTCCTGTTTCAAACATCGCTCCCTAGGACAGAAAATGAAGCACATGGAGAATTTAAGCAACTCGTGTTTGTCAGCTCAGGGGACCATCGGTGTCAATTTAAGATGATTTCTGTTCCTGAGCGTGTTATATCGAGTAACACTGGAGTTGTGTAAACTCAGAGCTGGAATGGTGGAGATGTTATTTTCATGTTGGACTCACAGGAATTTTAGAACATAAATTATTTTGATAACATGGCAGGCTGCCTTTCTGCCACGCTGCCTGCAAATGTCAAAATTTTTTCCATGTTTCAACTTGGAAGTGACATAGTGTTGGTGAGGGATAAATTGTGAAGAATTAGATGTCTGACTTTATTGCTGATTAAACATGACAAATGTTAAACTTTTATTTGAGGTAAGATTTTACAAGTTTATTTATCTTCAAGGGAGGTATTGTGAGCATATTGTATGTGCCATGAGGTGTTACTTTACTGTAAGCTTAATTTGAAAGGAGATCTGTGTTAGGAAATTACTCTCACTTTTCACAGAAAGCTGACAGAGAGAGGTAAAAATTCACCATATTGGTTTCTTACCACAGGTGTTGAAATGACAAAAAGTTGATAAGGACCGAAATGTCAGTAGCAAGGGGCAGAGGACAAATTCTCTCCTTCTGCTTAATCCTCCCATTAAATCTAAATATATATTTATTCTTGTTCCTTGTTTATTGCTTTACACTAGAGTTCAGAGGTGACAGATGATGCAAACACAGAATTAGAGAAAACTGACAAGGAAAAGACATGAGAGTTGGATTAGAAAAATCCAGTAGTAGAATTTCAGCCTTTATTTTCTTAAAATTATCTGCTGTATGAGAGATCTTGCATGAGTTTTGTTGTGCTGAGGCCTCTGGCTAACTTGGGCTAACCCATGCTTTCGTTTTTCAATGTCTAACAATGCTCTGAGGATATTAAAGTATAACGTTGTTGCCATTTTTTATTTTGATTTTTGCTAAAGATCAAGCCTGTGGTCTGCATACAATTTGTCAAGCATGCAATTTGCTTGTCTGCTGCAATTTATGGGGATGTGATCCTGTGTTTTGTGTGTTTCTGTGGACTCCAGCAGAAATCTGGATGCCCAGATAAGGTAGTGACTATTCCCACTGGAGTCCTTTGTCAGTAAAAGAAACATGAGGGAGAGAGAGAGTGAGTGAGTGGGAAAGGCATCTCCCAGAGGTTGTCCATCTTTTTTGTTGGTGCAGTTGTGCAGCCCTAATAAATTGGGAATTGAAGGGTGAGTGGTTTTCTGATACAGCTGAAAACAACACAAGAAATGAGGGTGTGATGGTGTGGGGGAAGGATGAGCCCATTTGACTTTCCATGTGTGGTTCATCACCTCTTGCATCTTAGGGAATAACGATTTTCCAGGACTGCAAACCCCTCCTGTTGATACTCATGTATGTGTGATGCTGATTTTAGGGTCCCCATTGGAAAATGAGAGAATGTGGTTAATGGGTGTTTTCTCAGTGTTTTCAAGGCTGTAACTTTGAGGCCCAAGTTAACACAAGTTTACTCACAACCCCAGAATATCTGCTTTTATGGATTAACCGTACAGATAAAGCCCCTTTGATGTGGTAAGAATTTCGGATATGCCCAATCTGGGCTGTAGTTTAAATTGCATTGTGAAGATTTGCTTTTGCTAAGAAATTGTATCTGCAATTTGAACATTCTTCCCCTCTTTAGCTTATGTTTCTGACTTCTTCCGTCTTTTTATGCTGTGCAACAGCTCTTTCCATTCTCTATCAGTGATTTTCCTTCTCTTTTTTCTCTTTCTCAGGCCAGATAAGAGAAATAGCAGCCCAGAAAGCATTCATCGGTGTAGATGTGTGGTTTTTGTAACACTGGAATTGTCATTTCTTCTCCTTTTTCTTTTGGAAAACCAGCATTGCTGTGTATGGGAGTTGAAGTCTGATGCTGTACTAGGTTTCAACCAATTTGGTTAAAATGAGAACTTTTTCTCAGAAATATAACCCATCTGAGGGGTAGACAGCCTTTCTGATATTCAAAATCCTCGCTGGAATATTTACTGTTGTTCTGATTAAACTGTGTCAGTGCAGTTCCTTGCTCTGGCTAAGAGGCAACATAGAAATGCCAGAATTCAAATCCAGTATCACCCAAAATATGTTGGAGACAGTTTTCAGCTCTAGGTTTGGCTTCCCGTGAAGCTTTGTGCAAATCATTTAATCTATTTCTTGGTATCCACTCCCTGTGAAGTGAGGAAAAGCTGTGACACTTGCCCAGGGAAGTGGGTTGGGTGCATTCACCTGTGAGGATTGCCAAAGACAGTTAATTGTCTTGGATACTCAGATCCCTTTCAAGGCCCAGGAGTTCGGATGCTTGTCTATGAGGCTGCCTTCAGGCCTGCGGTGGGCACCTCAGCATCCACTCAGCTGGAAGGAGAATCAGGCAGAATTTACCTGCTGCAACATTCATGGGTGTGGATGAGTAATAACTCTGTGCCCTCTCTTTATCCTCCCTCCATGCGGGAAATCCATTTCCCTTCCTCCGTCAGTTCTGAGAAAGGTAACTGTGGGTTGATATGAATGAAATAGCTATGTATGCCCAGCATGGATTTCTGACTGGCAGGCCAACTCCAGCAGGCTATTCAAGCCCTAGTTTTAATTTTTGCAGTTTTCTAGCATTGTATTTAGCTCCAGATTTTTGGAATTAATTTGAGCAATTTAACCTTCTCAAGAGGACTTTGAGTATTCCTGATTGTCAGAAAGCGCCAAAGACCTTCGAGGCAGACGTTCATGTTTGAAACCCTTAACCCAAAGCTTATTGCAGAGCCTTGTGGGCCTAAACCCGAGTGTGACAGTGTTGTGATCTTTCAGCACAACCAAACTGAGACCTCTCAGAAATGCTGTGGTGAAAGAGAAGCTTAGAGGAACAGATTCGTGAGGCAGAGCTCTTGCTGAGGACTGTTTTGCTTTTTACAGTTCAGGAGCATCAGGATCAGTAGGTATATTAAACAATAATTTGGTTCCATAAGCATCTTCTGAACTCCCTGAATTTTCTGTTCCTTTCTTTCTCTTTCGAGAAAAAAGTTATTAATAGTGGAAAAGCAGGAGCATTTCTTATTTATATTGTGTGGGGGTGAACTTGGCAAACAACCTGCCCAGTTAACCTATTAAGTATTGTCCAGAGACACAACTTTTCTGCTCAGTATCTGCATGTTAATACTACAGGATGTATATCAGAGCATTTGAATTCCCTGGAATATTAAGCTTAGTGCTTGTCTGTAATCTATCATACAGAAAGCAGAATCAAAATACCAGTGGGGATTTTCCTCTCTGTGAGATTGATGGGGTTATCCTCTCACCCCTGTTTGCAGATACATGTGGTTGAAAGGGATCAAAATTCTGGAAAAGGCTGGAAGATGATACCACTAAAAGCTGGCACAGAAAAGCCCATAACCCTGTATGCTCCCAAAATATGCTCTGCAGGAGTTTAACCACATCAGGGAAAAACTCAGTTCTGAGAGTAAGGCAGTGTGAGCACCACATCTCCCAAGTCATTGAGGTGGAGAGGCTGCAGAACAAGCCCCACGTGTCATTTGTGTAATAGACTAACTCATCACTTATCGTATGTTCATTTCAAGTCATGTGTAACACGTTCAAGTTCTCATTCCCTGGAAGCCTGAAGCCCTGGCAAATTAATTCCTGCTCATTCGCCCATTACTGTGCTTGAACTGTTAGAATTTAGAAGTGATAAAGGCCCAAAATAACCCGATGGATACAAAAAAACCCCAATCCCCCTCTCCACCCCAGTGCAGAGCAGCCCAGTGCAGTTCAGTTCACTCTCTGATGTCACTCCAGAAACCCCAGAGTTCTCTTTGGCCAACAATAGTCTCAGTGTGTCAGGGGCCGTGGGCCTCTTTGGCACCACAGCTGCAGGTCGTAAATGCAGCTCTGGAGATTAAGATATTAAATTGTGCCTCTTTGGAGGCTGCACAACAAGGCCTGAGGTATTGCCTCGTGTCCCCAAGGCAGCCTGGTGGCTCCCAGGGCTGTCAGGTGCTGCACGGAGCACACGCCAAGAGCTTCCCACATGAGGATTTATCCTCAGCAATTGCATGGTTTGCCATTTCCTCTGCCAATGTTGGCTACTCCAGGCTGCCACTTCCTGCAGAAGGCTCCTGAAGGCTGGTGACAGAGGTTTGCTGAGCAGGAGTTCAGTGAACATCAGGCAAAGGAGATGTAGATGCTTTAAGAAAAGCACTGGATGCTTTGTGCAGACCAAGCTGCAGTTGGAGCACTGCTCCATCCTCGTGGCTTTCCATGCATTTATAAAACCCCAACTAAAAGAGCAAGAAGCACGTGGCAAGAGTCACTTGCATCAGTGCAAAGGAGGGGAGTGTATTTACCTGCTCAGTGTCTTACTAGCACTTCCTTCCAGACTTCCTATTTATTACCTTTTATCCCATTTTATGTAGAAAAGGTTTTTGATTTCCAGCTCCCTTACTCTTGGAAAAAAGTTCCTTTCTCACTGTAATGTTTGACAGCACTTTAAACAGTGAGCTATGGTTATAGAAATTTTGACTTCTAGAAGCAATAATTAGAATGTGTCAGAATTTTAGGGCTTGGTCATTTCTGCTCATGTTCATCCTTCATTTTTCAGATGTAGATCTCTTAATAGAGCTTTTACCATAGAAATTCCACCTCTGCAAGAAAACACCAGAGCAGAAAAAGCAGAATTGATTGAGCTTAAATCAAAGGAGAGCCCTTGGTTCAACATTTTGTCAGCAAATTGTGGCTGAGTTATTAATTATCTGTCTCAGTTATTAAGTACCTGGAATCCGTAAATCTTTCAGGAAGGCCTTTAATATACAAATCTCGGAATATTACTGGAGCTCCTGACTGGTATCTCTGAGGAAGCTGTGGACACATGGAAACATGTCATCCTGAAGATGGATGATTTAAGTCTGTTGAAGCAGATTGTTTGATTGTGTGATTGTAAAATAGCTTTTTTGGCACTTGTTGCCGTAGGACTAAGGGTCAGATTCTTTCTCTGCCTTGCACTGGAGATGCATCAAAACTTGTGTGGTCTGACTGCAGCGTGTTGGGAGTCTGTTCCATTTTTGTGGGTGACTGTGCATGTGACTTTTGGGGACAGGTCCTGTAGTTGCTGGTAAATTCCTTACTGCTTTAAAGAGAAGGGCACAAAAACAGAGGTGGCTTTGGCCTCAGGGCTGTGGCACTGCAGTTATTAAGAAGGGCATTTCCATGTTTTTCCCACGCATTCCTTCAGTGGATTCAAAAGGACATTAGCCAAAAGCAAAAAGAGAAATATAATTTTGTTTCTCTGAAGGTAGAGAATTGAGGGGGTTTACAGTATTCCTTTAGAGTTAATAATGATTCAAGGTTAAGTCACATTGGACACATAATGTGTATAAAAAACACTTCCATGTAGAAAATGTCAGTGGCATTTCTTTGGATAGAATTACTCTAAATTCTCTATTCAATTGACTTTCTTTTCCAACAGGGCTGTCATTATTTAGTAAAAGCCTTCTATAGTGCAGGAAATGTATCTGTGAGGAAGGCCTGAAGTGTAGCAAGGTGTGGTGTTCAAAGTGGGTTTAAAGTGCTAGAACACTTTGCTGTGTCAGTCAGATTTTGCATTGTTAGGTGAAGGGGAAGGACTGGGTCTTCTCCACAGCAAAACAAATCTTTACGTGGTGTGGATTAACAGTTTCTCACTGTTAGAAATTCAGATTTTTAGTGTGAATCTTAGGAAGGGAAAAAAGTGCTGTTACAATACTTCATTTGGAGTCAGGAGGCCTTCTTTCACTGCACTGCTGCCTTTTCAGAATGACTTCCCTGTCCAGGCAAAGAATATCATGGTGACATGGAAGAAAGTGGAATGGATTTATTTGCAGTAATCTTTATTAGAGAAAATCTCTTAATTTTCCAGGAGGAAATGAAGTTCACACACATTTCCTTCACAAAAAGGTAGGGTTGTTTTTTTGTCCACCTTGAGATCTGAATGAAATCTTTATTCCCAATTGGCAATGTGTGACAAAGCATACCTTTGGTGACAGGCTGCAAAAGGGATTAATCATCCCGTGAATTTATTAATAGCAGTAATAAATTAGAGCTCTTGGGTAAAATCTCAGTGATTTTACTAGCTCGAATTTAAAAGTATGTGAATGGTGTAAGTGAATTACAAGATAATACTAACTAGAGATGTTTACTCACAATTTAACTTCTACTTCTCAAGCTATCAGTTGTTTACTGGTCTGGACCAATGAAGTGCTAAAAGCTAAATACTGTAAAATGTTAAACTTTGATGAAAGATATGAAGACAGAAACTGTTTCTTTTGCCAACACTGTGGTCAACAGCAGTGCCCTGACCTGATTACTTAAGCTGATGTTTTTCCTAAATCTGTCATGAATCAGTAATTATCAAGTTTTGCAATACTCAATGATTCTCTTGTGAATAGCAAAATTATTTGTTATTGTAGGTTGGTATTTTCTAAAAAGAAGTGTTCAACTCTTGCATCTGCAACCTCTATACAGTATGTTTGGCCTTTTTTTTGCCTGGAGAACTGTGGAATGCCACAACAAATCTCCTGAAGAGTTTCACAAAATGTGAGGAGAATTCAATCTGGCCTAATCTGGAAGTGACCCCTCTGGTGTCTTATAAAATAAACTTTCATGTCAGTATGTTTTTCCAGTCATGGTTGGAAGATTTCCAGTACAAGTATTTAGTTATGGGGCTTGACTTGTAGGGCTTCTAATAGGAAAAGGAACTTGTACAACATATTGTTTTTATTAGTGGGGTGTTCTCATAGCAATTTAATATGGCAGTGCCAGAAAAAATTCCCTTTGCTGTGCACCAAGTGCCATGCAGTTGTGTGAGGTGGGTGTGCATGGGGTCAGAGGAGGAACCAGGTCCCTGAATGAGGCTGGAAATTCAATCCATGCTTGCCAAGATTGTGGTGGCATAATACTAACAGCTGGCTATGGAGCCCTAGTAATCCTTGCAGCTCCTGGCTACGTTTTCTGAGAAATAAGAGACCAAAATTAGGGGAACTTATCAGATAAGGTAAATGAGAGATGTGGTAACACGATGCATTGTCTGTTTAGTCATTTCAACAGAAAAGATGGGATGGCAAAACCTCTGTGGGGCTTATTTGATGGATGTTTTGGGCTCTGTCCATGTACATCTGTGACTACCCCCCCATGGAAATTGGACTGAACTTCAAGCCATATGTGAAGGCGCTGTGGAGCTGCCATCCCTGGATCCTTGTCCAGGGAATGCCACGGAGGATGTGGTGAGTGGGACTGTGCTCCCCACTGGCAGCAATCAGGGGAGAACGTGCAAACAAGCAAATCTAAATGCAAATGTTCATGTCTAACGTTGGTGGAGATTTATCCAAATGATAGGGGAGTTGATAGCAGGAAAATGAAAAAGAAGGAAAAAACGAGGAAATTTGAACCATCAAGTTCTTTTCGGGTGAAAATTGCTTAACTTAGATTTGTGGTTTTAAGTAAACGTGCACATTAAAAGAATGCTGACCTTTAAAAACATGGGTTTAGATGATTTGCTATTGTTGCTGGTTAAAGCACTTACAGGCAGCAGAAAATACCATAAGCCTATGAGATTGGGAGTGCACCATGGAAACAAACAGCACCCTGGCAAAATAAAGAGATGTTTCCTCAATGGGTCTCCATTAAGAAGTCAGCTCAGCAGAGATCCTTCTGAACTGTGCACGCAGGGATACTCCAAACTTCTCAAAGAAAAATGCACAGCAAAGTGGGGAATTAAACGGTATCACCGTGCTTTGCTGCAAAACAAAGAAGGCTTTTATGAGAGTCTTAAGCCTAAGTGATAAGTTGTGGATCCATTGTGTTGGAATGCGATGAAATTAATTCCTCTGGGAGATAAGAAAAAGGATCTAGAAATGTAGTGCTGCCCTCCGGTGGCGGCGTGAGGGGGTTTGTTTCCAGTGCTCGCAGGATGTTGGCTGAAAGGCAAACAAAAACGTGCAAATATTTCCGAAAGGACTCGGTAGTTACAGTTCAAATGTCAGGGCAGCGGTGGAGAAGAGGGGATATTAGACATAGCCGAACTTGCCCGAGTCAGGATCTGTTGATTTGGTGGCTTTGTCCAAGGTTATTCTCAGCTAGAGAAAAGAACTCTTCCCTGCATGCTACATGAATCCTCTTCACTGCTAGTTTGCAAAGTCTTCTGCTCTAGTTCATGAAGAAAGGAGTGTTCATGGATGAAGTGAGCCAAAATTATGAGTTCTCTGAACAGACTCACCTTAAAAAGGAAGATAATGTCTTTATGGAGAGTGCCAGCATAGTCTAACATATGCAATTAAACTAATTTTCCTCTTGTTTAAACTGTGGTAATACCTCCCCTCCACACCCCTTAAGTCAGTTTGCCTCTTTAACATGGCATGAAAGAGAAAAGAACAAGTTATATAAGTGATGTAGCAAGCTGCTACCTACAAACATTGTGTCCTGTGTGAGGCTTCATCTGTTGCCTTGCCAAAGAAATTCCCTGTCCCCCTATGATATTAGGGAAAGCACAGTTAGCACAGTATTAGGAAATGCCTACAAAGCTGTCTTTCCATGTGATCTTAGCAGCAGCAGGGCTGCGTAGTGAGGGTTAAACTCTTCTGTTCTGGTATGGCGTTTTCTGCAGCTGCTGCTCTATCTTCATCTTCCATGCAAAATATGGTTTCTGTTTCCATTTGGTTAAAGTTGTATAAGACAAATTGAGGAAAAAAATCTGAGCCTGGCAAGACTAGGAATCCTAAATACAACCATTTGTCTTAAGGTTCAGATTCTGGGAATACCAGGCTGTTTCAGATTCACAGAGTGCACCACTAGAGAATCTGGGAGAGGCTGTGTTACTCCAGTGTGTGTTTTGAGATGACAGTGGATACGTGTGAGGGAAAAGAGCGAGATCCAGAGGGGAAGGGTATGAGAGGTTCTTGTTGGAAAGTTTCTTTGTGTGTTAATATCAGCTTGGATGAAAGGAGAAGTAAAGATTACATTGATGGCAAAGAGTTTTGATTAATGTTTGCTGCCCATGAAGAGTCTTCGAAAGACCCAAATGAGCGGGAGGACTTCTGCTGGGGAAGTCAGTGTAATAGGCAGAGTCTGAGGAGTGCTGATGAATCAGGCTTCTCTTTATCCATGCTTATCTCCTTCCTATTCATGTTTCCTACAGTCCCTTTTGTTCTGATCTTAATGAAAGCAATGCTGCTTAGAAGGCAAAAATCAATTTCTGCGGGTGCAGAAGCCCTGGAAGTATGGACAGACCTATGAACATACACGTACCTGCACACACACACAGAGCAATTGCAGCTGTGTGAGAGCCTTTCTGGTAGCACCTGCTCTGTTTCCATGCAGAGGCTTCTCTGTAAGCTACACAAAGCAGGTGCTGCAGGTTATCTCTGGGATTAGGAGTTAGGAGGAGCCCCTTTAAACACGTAACCAGGAAGTCAGAGCATGGTGCTGAAGGCCACAGTGAAAGACCTCACTCCAGAAAATCCTGGCCTTCTCTGAGTTGCTGTGAATGAGGCAAAATATTTTCCTTGGTGGGCTGATGTTTGACTTGTTTCCATGACTGTTCTTCTCCAAGGGATACTCTCTTCTCTTAAGGTAAGGTTAGCCTTTGTGGCTCAGTTCCATTGGTTGGAGTAGTCTTTGGTCTGTCCTGAATCTGGTTGAATGAAGAGGCTGACTGTAGTATCTGATGCTGATTTTTGATGTAGGGAGATGCAGATGCTCTGCAGAAACTGCTTAGTGATTTTATAGATGCTTGGAGGCAAGTTGGATGGAAACTTCCAGGGATATCTAAGTCCAGTTATCCAATTATGGTCAGGGAGTAAAATACCATGTAATTCATATAGATGTTAACTCATAATCCACTACACTGATGTACATGTAATATTCTTAGAAGGACAGCCTGAGGCTTTAAACCTTATCAGACTTCTAGGCTTAGAAGATTAGACTGAAGCACACAACAGCTGAAGCTACTACATGTGAAACAACAGTGAAATACTGATTTGTTAACATTTGGTTACATCTGTCCCTTCATGTGGGTATTTTGACCCACATCACACAGTACAACATATCCAGGAGTAGGTGTTGTTTCCCTTGCTTTTCCCATCCCCCTACCTGCATCTGGCACCCCAGGATTCAGTGTTGCCCCTGTGTTACTTTGGTTCTCATTGATTTTAGTTCAGCAGGTAGTTTGGGATATCTCAAACAGAAGAAAAACACTCAACAGAGGAGCAAACAACTGCTCTGTGCTTAGGGACATCTTCACCTTTCATCAAGCCTTGCAGAACTGCTCTGAGGCTGGAATGTGAAGTAGTTGCTGGCTCCTCTGGTGCCTGTTTTATTTTGTGTGAGATACAATCTGTGTCAAGGATCTTCCCCAGACTACCGTCGGAGGTTAATTTGCATGAGAACCACACTTGCAGCATCCTTCAGGCATAGGGTAGAAGACAGAGCAGTTGGATCTCTCAGGAAGTTCCTGTTGCCCTGGAGCTGCAGAGCCAAGAACATAACTTCGCTTCCCAGCACAGCCATTCCCTCTCCTGCTCCAGTGGGAGCGTAACCCCTGCAGCGGAGCTCAAAGTCGGTTCAGCAGCACAAAGCTGCGAGTGGCAGGAGCTGGGAGCTGGTTTCCAACGGGCTTGGCAGGTCCCCACAAACACCAGGTATCTGTCGAACTGAATTTGCCAGTTCCTCCAGCTGCCCCGGGGAGCTTGTAAGTTCCTTGAGCCTCATTCCTGCCCACATGGAAGTTACAAGACGTGACTGCTCTGCCAGCAGGGCTGGTAAATTCCAAGAAGCCCAGAAACTGGATTCACAGAAATTACAACCCTGCTGACCACACTGGTCGAAGCAGAAATGTTTTGGAGTTTCATGAGCCTTAGCTGTTTCTCCATGTCATTTACAAGTTCCAGTTGTGCATCTGCGTAAAGGGCTTTGGCACAGGCAGCTGGAGCTTTCCGTGGTTGCAGTCGCAGCCAGCACAGTGCACAAGCAGCTCTTGGAGCCCTTGCAGTGCTGATGGATTCTCAGCAGAGCTTCTAAACCTGGTGGTCTCTGGCCACGGTGGTTTGGAGAGTGTCCCTCCTGTTGATTTAACAACTTCAGGGATGGGACATAATCTAGCACATCACTAATGACCTTGTACTTTTATTGGAGCCTAAAATTAATGATTCAGGGAGATAATAAATTCTGCCTCTCAACCAGCAAGTTTGGAAACCTCTCTGTAGTATTTTGATGTGGAGGGAGATTGGAAGTAGAAAGGTCAAGTTATCAAATAATGAGAATGTGATTTTTTTCTACAGAAATATTTAGATAACAACAGTTTCTAACTTCTGTCAGTGTTTCCTTCTGGTGAAAGACCAGACATGCTGTATTTAGATGGCAAAGAGGGGAATTTTTAGTTTTATTAAGTCAGGCTAAAACTGTGTCTTACCCTCATGTTTTGTCTCTCAGAATTTACGAGTACCCTATCACCTGTAGGTACTGCATTGAGACAGAAAAAACGCTCCAGTTTTCTTAAAATAGCTGATATTTGTAGAATTTGTTAGCGAAAAAAGATATAAAAGTGCTGCACTTTTTGTAATGGACAGCAGGCAATATATTACATCAACCATTTGGATCAAAGGATTCTAAATAACCTTGATGTCTTTTCCATTCATGTTCTGTAGACACCATTGAGGTAGAAACAACTAAGTGTGTAAAATGTACAAGTTGAATCTTGCCACCTCATGAAATTTGGAGCCTGGACTTCGCAACTTTAACATTCTTTCAGCATTGTTTTTTAGGGTGTAGTTATAAATGTAAGTGTTCATCTATAATACAAATTGATGAGAACCAATAGAAAATGTGATATATATTTAAAAATAACATGACTGCCACAATAGATTGGAAAATGGCAGGAGGAAAAAAAGATGTTTGGTATTTATATGCTGTATATGCCAAATAAGCAGAGTAAGAAAAATTGATCCAGATGGGATATTACTTATATCTGTGTACATTATCACCTAAAACTGTGTCTGTGTCACCAGGCAAACAACAGTAACTATGAAAAAGGAGATTTCTAGTTGGATCTGCATTTCCAGTGCCTTCCTTTGTGTTCGCTTTGCAAACACAAGCAGTTTTGTTCTGAAGGTATCTCAGTACGGTGGGGAGGTCGAAGAAGCTGATCAATCATAGAAAATATTCTGGAAATGCTTCCCTCGGTAGCTGACACATGGGTTGTTAATCATTCCCCTTTCCCTGGAAAAGGGAGCATGGCAATATATCTTTATGTCAGAGCGGTTTTCTGTGTCCAGGGTCTCTCGCTCTGGCTCTGCACACCCCAGGAATTGTGCCAGTGTGGCGTCGTCCCTCCTGATGTAACTCTTCCTTCAGGATATTGTGGGCAGTTCCTCTTCTGGGTGGCTGCTCTGCACATGTTTTTTCCATTATATTAGTAGCAAAGTGAGCTGGCAGTTGTGAATCTTCTTGCACCCTGCCCCGCCTTGACTGGCAACACTGCCTCTCCTAATTAGGCATTGAATAGAACTTGCTGGAAGGAGCAAGAGGGCAGATTCTGCTGATTTGAAAGTTGGCCTTGATGTGTGCGACTCTAAAGTTAATTTTGTCAAAGCCATTGATGAATAAAACTTTCCTCATGTTTTCCCTTTTTGATTTAAGTTAACTCCTACTTTACAACCTTAATACTCGCCTTGTATATGTCTCAAGTATAATGGTTGCAGCTGCTAAGAGAGTAATTAAACTTCAAAGTTTTGTTATTAAAGACTCAGCAAGGACACCCCAAAGCAGAAGAATTTGCAGTTAAGACTATACAAATCCATCCTTAACGAGTCCGTAGTGAGTAGGGATTATGTAGCACAGGAATAGCATTTTCTGTGTGGAGGATCCCTGCAAAATCTGGACATAATGAACTGCATGGACTACAGTATACAGCTGAATGTTCCAGGATTATGATTCTGGGATTTTCTGTATTTCTTTTAATAGACATGGCTTTGCCTTGAAGGGCGTAGCTGAAAATCATTTCAGATAAGCAGGACTCTGCAGTCCAGGATTTTGCCTTGACAGTCATCTGTAAAAAATGTTAGTTAATGTTTCATTCCAAAATAATGAACAAAAGCCTTGATTCTGCTGTTAGATCTGGGTTTATGAATCATCAAAAAGTGCATTAACCTATGTGTGTGGGTGGCTAAACTGCAGCGTGTGCCCCGAGCTGTTGCTCCATCAGGACTGTGGAGTCATCCAGAAGGGTGGACAGCTTTGTGCTCTTCCCTGTCTATGCTGAAGAATGGGCCAAGTGGGAGGTGGATTAACCAAAACCGGGAGCCCGTGGACCTCCGTGCTCGTTCCTCAGAGTCTGCTGCCTGCAATGGGCATCTCTGGAGCACAGCTCTTGGGTGTAACTGATTGCATGAGCCTGATGGAATAAATATGGCATCTAAACATTTCCAAGCATGCAGTTAGGGGACAGTGGGGGCTGTCATTTAAAGCATCCTTTACTTGCTGAGATACTTGGGCTGAAATTCAGAGGATGTGTAAAGTTATCTGGAAGCCTTCTTTGGGTCCCTAAAGGAGGAATTACAGATTTTCGATACCATAACCTGTTTCACCACGACCACCTTATTTTCTTTCCTCATTGCCAAGGTGTCCTCCCCCCACCAGTGTTTTGTTGTTTCTTTGTTATTTCTCCCGTTTGCAGCAGGAATTGTAGAATACTGTGCTAAAATTTACATGATTTTTGGGAAGAATTACTGTTTTTCATATGCACAGTCAGTTAACAGATTTTCAGCTGAGGTAAAGCTTGAAGGAACTCCTACTGAGCAGAGGTACAAAAAGAAGTGAATCTCCATTACTGCGTGTAGTGAAACTAGAACTCCTTGCCTCAGGCATTATGGATGCTGCAGCTTAGGTGGGTTTGAGGGCATATTGGACAGGTTTGTGAAAAACCAATTTGTTAGGGATGCTAAATGCATGGAAGCATATGTCCCGGGGAGTTAATGAGCCACAAATTGTTGGAGAGCATTTGGGAAAATACTGCTGAGTTTACCTTGCACTTGCACCTTGTTTTAGTTCCTGCCAGGTGAATTAGTGTGTTACCATTAAGATAAGTTTTGTCGTAGGGAATGCCTGCCTCAGATAATTTTTTGTTTGTATAGAGATTCTTAGGAAATACCAGTCTGATTTCCATTGCCTTCAAAAGCAGTGAGAGCAGAGGGGGAGATTAAACACATTAGTATTTAATTAATGCTTTATCAAATGCTTCCTCCTTGTTCTCTCTTCGTTTTTCTCCCGGGTCATCCTGTCGTAAGTGAATGTGGTGCTCTGTGGTTGAAGTGCAGCATCTCATTTGCACACTGTTCTATGGCAGAGGCTGAACCAGGGAGTGGGAGCGAGTAATGGAAAGGTAGCTTTCCCTGTGGGATGACAAACGAGTCCCAGGGCAAGAACTAGAGAATACTCTCTTGGCAGTGAGAATAAGGGAAGTGAGGAGAAATACAGTTAATGCCATTTTCTTGTGGCTGTCACTTCAGGCTGATTAGACAGTAGCTGAACTGGGATAGGAGTGTGAAAGGGGAGGGGAAAAAATATGGAGGAGTAAATGGACCCTTTTTTGCCTCTTTCTTTCTGGTGAGGTTTCAGTGAGGGAGCTCCGAAGCTGGCCATGAGCATTCAGCAGGGAGGAGGGAGGCAAAGAAGTTATGGAAAAAACAAGTGTGAGGACCCCATCACCTTCTGAAACGCTCTGCCCTGACATTTCACTGCAAAATGTCATTTTCATGTGGTGTTTCCAACCACGCTTCTTTCTGTTTGTTTCTTCCGTCTTTCTGCAAACCCTCCCTGGAGAATGCATGGACATTATTGGGGTTCTGAGAAGCTCAGTGGTTTGTTTTCCCTGCGAAGCTGTTCCCCTCCCTCCCTGAATCAGCTGCGTTCCCACGGGAGGAGGCTTCCTTCCTCCCCCCTTTGCTGGGTTGATCTCTTTGGGCTGTGGCTGCTCTCAGGCTGATGTCGTGTGCCGCAGCAGCAGCCGTGGCTCTTCTCTGCTGCAGCAAGTGCTGCCTCCTGACACTGCCTCCCCTGGGGGATCATTAGCAGGGTGGAGGCTCTTTACTTTCCTAGAAACAGGAAGAGAAGAAGAGCCTGAGAGATGGGAGGCCTAAACAATCTAGAATTAGATTACAGTATGAACTCCATGACATCAGCTCCCTGCAGTCTTCCCACCCATTGGCTTTCTCACGGCATTTCTGCTTTGGCTGATCAGGATCTGAAGATATTTATAATAAAATGCTGATTCCTTCATGGTCCAAAGGGCCAGAGCTGCCAGTCCCACTCCCCACAACTGAGAAATCAGGAGTATGGAGAGCTGCATGTTGAACTGCACAGCTAACTTCATATATCTAAAAGGCCGAAATTCAGAGCACTTCAGAACTGCTGTCAAGTCATGTGGCCACCTTCAAGTCTTGTAAATTAAAATAAAACCTAAAAGGAAAAATAAGGGTTTTTTCATCCTTTCACTGCTAGCTCCTTTCTGCAGCAGTTATTCCTCACACTTTGTGTGTGCTTGGTCTGTGGAACTATGCCATTCACTCATGAATGATGTGCTGGATGCATTTTTGGCAGTAGAAAAGGTCAAAATAAGTAAAGCAATAAATAAAAATGTTTGGTGTATTTCCCCTTTAATGCAACTGTTTAAAAATGATAGGCAATACCAGGGGAAAAAAAATTAGTGAAAGACCAGTGTTTCTAAGTCTTGGTAGCCTTGAATTATTTTCCCAGGAAGAAGAAAAAAAGGGGCTAAGAAACCACTTTGGTTTCCTTCGGAACCTTAGTGCCAGCTGGAGACAATGTGGATCTCCATGTGGAGGAATCCAGGTTCTGTATGGATTTTATAGGTCCCAGTTCCATGTGTGGATTCTTTGGAGGGGCTGGAATGAGTTTAGTGTCACTGCATGAGCTGCAGTGCTGTGAAACTGGCATTTACTTTTCTGACTTTGCAGACAACATCTGCTTACTCAGGCTCCTTGTCTCCCTCCCGGAATCCCTCTTGCCACGAGCCATGTTTCCTGCCTCTGGAAGGTGCTCCATGTCTCTGCACGTTCAGTGGCACCTCCAGACGGCTTTGGGATATGCAAATCTCTCTCTCTGGGGAATGGTTCACTCCGAGGATTTAACCTGTGGACCTGTGCCAGCAGTTCTCATCTCCAAATACATGGATTGAGGATCTGCATAGGGATTTAACTTCCTACCAATGGAACATAATGAAACATGCCTTTGGTTGAAAAATGCCGACAATTTGTGGGATGGAGATGAGTTCCAGATCCTCATTCTTATTCAAAGCTTGTGGCCAGACTCATCTCTCTGTTGAAGAAATGGGTAAAACTCACATGGAGACAGCCAGGAGGTTAAGTTTAGTTTTTGAGCTTCAGGTCTGAATAGGAATGATGAATAAAACAATGTCAGTTGACTCTGCTATGTCCTAACTATGTTCTCAGACATCCCCTTGCCCCTCAGAGCGCTGTGGAGGTGATGTTCTGTCTGTCAGACTGCGGGTAAGATTTGCTAGCTTGTCTTTTGGGACAGTTGATACCAGCAGGCTCTGTGATAGAGCTGATATCTCACTGTATATCTTGCTGCTTCAGCTTCAAGATCACAAATTCACGTGGGCTGGGATGCTCAGAATGAGGTACGAGACCTCCAACGTATCCACAGATGTACTGCAGGGTCCAGGTGCTTTGTTCTGACCCAATGCTTAGCTGGAAAACTGTGGTATGAATAGAAACTGTGTTGGTGAGGGTTGTGCTCTGCAGGTGAGGCTCAGATTTCTTTTGGAGACACAAGAACCCAAAGAGCCATAAAGATCTGTCAAATTAATATCTTGCACTTGCCCAGGCGTCACCCCCCCATTAAAATGGGATAGCTTTGTTCAGTCCCTGGGGGAATTGTTGGGTGTTAACGTTACACGCTGCCCTTCGCTGTGCTCCAGTTCCATGTGGCTTCTGCTCCGTCAGCAAACAAAGGCTTCCTCTCTGCTTTTTCATGTCTCATAGAAACATACATGTAAATCCATAGGTGTATTTTTTGTGCATATATCATAATAATGGAAAGCCAATTGTAAATAATTTTTTAATACTTTGAAATAATTTCAAGTAATTTGGAAATCCTTCGGACAGAAGTGACTCTTGCCATTATCACTGTATTTTAGGTATGTCTTGTATGAAGAGAATACATTGTTGAAGTAACTGCCTGAGGCAAGGACACAACTCCTTTCCTTCCATTTTTTTTCTCCCGGTCTGGTTCTAATTGCAGCACCCTAATCTGGGAGGGAGTGAGGTGTCCCACTGAACAGCACCAGTACCTTTAGATTTCCCCCTCGAGGTAAGAGTGTGTTTTTGTAGGAGAGCTGTTAAGGCTTCAGTCAGATGACGTTTAGCTCCTGTGTCACCATCACAACATTGCAGCTGTTCCTGCTAGGAACTCCTGGATGCTTGTTTAGATGCTGAAGGCAATGCATTAGGAACTGATGGTGAGTGATTATTATCCAATCAGTTCCTGATGCAGTATCTGCGACATCAAAAACTCTGCAGTGGTTTTGGTTACCATTTTTTAATTTTATGCTTCAAATGTTGAGGCTTAACAAGGTCAGTGTGCTAGGAAGAAAAAAAGGCCATCTTAATCGCACTACTCATTTTTTTTAAGGAAATTTATAGCTTTTATCTAAGAAATACTAAGAATAAATAGTACCAAGAATCACTCTAGGTAGCACTGCTGGAGAGCATTATACATCTTGTGCAAGTTTTTCTTTTTAATTTTTCAAACCTGTTATTTGTTGGTTGAATAGTTGAACACAAATTAGTCAGCAAGTGTGTTCTGCTTCTCAGAAGGGCAGGAAATGATGTAGGCCTGCAGCAGGGCGAGTCTGCAAATTCACTGTGTGTGAGTTGTGAAATTCAGGAGAAACTCTAACCCTGTGCCAGCGTGGGTGGGCTTTCTGTATGCAGCACTTTGGCAGTGAGAACTGCAGACCTAATGTGACTGCTCCATTTCTCACACTTGTGCTGGATCTAGCGAAAATACTACACTGGAAAGGAATAATCTGGTTCCAGACCTGAGTCTTGATACCCTTCTGTGTCCTCTGGGTGGGTGCGTACCAGGGATGTTTGTGCATTTGCTGTAGGTCTGGGTGTACTGAGAGCAAGTTGCACACCCCGCGTAAGCAGCATATGGTCATCACAGCCCTCAGACATCAGGATTTCTGCTTTCGCCCACTTCTGTTTGAAACTCAATAATTTTGGAGACAGTTGGGGTTTGTATTTCTGGCTCAGGCCTAAAAAGAAATAATCTGAAATGTGTCTGACTGACTGATTTAATGAAGCTGCTCTTCCCACAGAGGTGCCCTAGTTGTATTTAACTGGTAACTTGTTTTGTTACTGCTTTCATGACGCATGTGGTCTGTCCTAAAATACTCTGCAATCTGTGTCCTACAGATACTTTCATCAACCTCAACTTTGGGTGTGGAAGACAGATGCTTACAGTGGACAGGGGAGTGTCAGGTGACATGTGGTGACTAATGAGAATGATAAACAAATCCATATAAATGTCCTGCACAAGCTATACTTTCACATCAGGGTACTTCTGTTAGCAGTTCCTGAGGCGGCAGTGGTGTCCCTTCACCAGGGCTGTTTCAAACAGGAATTTTATCTCAGAACAATTTTATTCTAAAACTCTGCAGGACTAAAAAGAACTCAGGTCATACCTGGTGTTGTTGAGCACCAACTTCTGTACATCAGAGTGAGCCATCTTTTAGCAGGTTCCTTTGATCCCTAGTGTAAAACAGGAATATTTTTTGGCAGGCTACAGATGCTCCGTGGAATCTCACACATAACTAAAACTTAGGGATGTATCTCTAAGGATTTGCCATCTGGAGCTTTCAGCCACAAAACTGTGGTGTAATAAATATAACTATTTTATGTGCTCTGGCTATATATAATATTTCTTTCTGCTATGTATTCATAGGCTGACTAAAGCCATCTAATGTTAATGGGAGTCTTGTATTGATTTCTGCATCTTTGGATTGTTCCTCTTGAGCAGGGGAACATCAACAGTAGAAAAGTTACAAGAATCCTGACTGGTTTGAGTTGGGACATTACCAAGGTCATAAACATGGGAAAATGGATTGCAATTGTTTTGGGTAATGGAAAACTCAGCGTAGAGGGTGGTTCTGGTGGAACAACAGTCTTTGAACTTGTGAAATATCTGGACACAGAACTTTGTGTATCTTAAAAAAAATTGCAGATGCAAAGGATTAAATGCAGAAAAGTCATCGTCAGCCCTACAGTTCAGGGCTAGACCAGGGGCTTCAGGAGATATTTTGACAAGTAACAGTTTCAGGGTGGTTGAAATGAGATGTGAAGTCAGAAGAAGTTGTGAACACAGTTAATGAAGAGATTGTTCTGCTGCTGCAGAATGCTGCACCAGGGAAGCTGGGAAAGGCAGGAGGTAGCAAGGCGAAGCCTGGAGGTCAGCATAGGGTCTGGATAAGGCCATGAGGTTCGTCCCGTGTGCGTGGTGTGTTTGGGTTTTGTGCACTGCGGAAGTGTCTCTTGGGTCTGTAATTAAGGTGCCATACAGGTCTGCTAATCCATTAGAGCAAAGAAATTGCTGTGTTTAGCATAATCCCAGCTACAACTGTGAGAGAGTTATTAACTGCTCACAGTTGCCAGCTGAGATTAAGCCAACTCACAGCCATCCAGGTTAGTCCTGCAAGTGGGTTCATGTCAGCTAAATTTCTTCCCTGAATGTCCTACACAGGAAAAAATGGCATAATTCCACAGACAACACCTGGTGCTGTGGATGTCTGTCATTAAAACATTTAGGTTCTCTCTGCATCTTCTCTGAGAGAACTATTATTAAGCAACTTGCTGAATAAACCTGGTTTATTTGGTGATCTTTGGCATGCTCCAGTCTGGGTGTAAACTGATAAAGCAGACTTGTTCTTTCTGGTTCAGCCTATTTGGCTCCTCTTGTATAATAAGGAATACAATAAAATATGCATTCAAGGGAGCCCTCTGACTTCTGAACAAAAAACATTTATGTAAAACACCTAAAAATGATGTGCCTGTTTCTTCAGCTCCTTCACTTACCTCCTTTACTGCTCCTGGAACTCTGCTGAGTAGCGCCCTCAAGCCAGGGTAGCACACCTGGGTAGGGAGCTCTAACCAAACCCTGCTTTCCTGTTGGGCAGTAAATCTCATATGTTTAGGGATAAAGTGCCAGAACTGCAAACAAGAAAAGAATCAAAGAAGTTGGAGGTACTGGAGACATTTGGTAAAATTAGAAGAAAAGCAGGTATTGAGAGATGGTTGTGGAGAAAAGCTGTACGGAAGTTTTCTGGAGGATGAAGTAAAACATCAAGTTGTTTCCTAGAGCTGTTTACCTGCAGGACACAATAACAAGATCCTTCCTTGTGTGTTTCATCATGGTTTGCTGCAACAGCAGCACATTGAAGCCAGGAGAACCAATTGTTCCTTCCCTGCAGGAAGCCTCTGGCTGCTGGAGGGGCAGCCGTGGGCCCACAGGCAATTCCAGGGAAATCCTTGCCCTGCCCGAGCCCTCCAGCCAATGACAGGGCGTGTGCTTGGCTCAAGAGTTTGTGCGGGGTCGAGCTGCTTTCCTTACCTTGCCCACTAAAGCCATGAGGCCACAGAGCACAGCCTGGGCCATCACTGATGGGCAGCTGTTGGATTTTCTCTGGGATAAATTCCCAGCAGCCTTGGAGTGTACTGGCAGGGGAGCCACTCGGAAAATCCCCAGGAGCACCAAGCTTCCGCTGGAACAAACCAGAGGCAAGGCCTGGCAGGTGGTCTGATTATGTTTGCTCAGCCAGTTCCACAGTATTTGCCAGACAAAAGAAGGCATCAGGTGGTAGAGAAAGTCCCAAACAAAGCTCCAGATGAACACAGACATGACCAGACTTTCTCACCTGTTGCAGATCTGGGAAGGTGGAAGGAAAGGAGAAGGCACAAGGAGCGGGAGATGCATTGTTTCTGTTGGTTCTTGTGTGGCAGGCTACTAAACACTGCACTGGGGAGAATTCTGATTTCTTTTGTAGTGCTTCAGTTGTTTTCCACTGGTGACAAAAGAGTCACAACTGTGTGGGTCAATTCCTGTAGCTGCTCTTCTTGTTCGGTGGTTTTTGGCCAGTGTCCTTTCCTTGCTGCCATTCCTGCCTGCAGTGCTGGCTAACAAGAAAATACCATTTTGGCACAGCACTGAAAGCAGAGTCAATTGTCTGTGGGTGGAGGATGGCTCCTAGATTGGGATTTTTTCAAATTTAGGCCTCCAAATGTATGATTGTGGAACTTCTGTGGAAGCAAAAGCTCCAAAGGAGTAGGAGGAGACCATTTCTAGACAGGAATTTAGACAAGCCCTACAACAACATGGCAAATAGATATAGATTAAGAGTACAGAAGGTCTCTGCGCAGGTTAGATGTTTTTCCAAGGATAAATATCCATTTTCTTCCTCATAGCTCCCCTGTGAGTGAGAAGGTGCTCCAAGTTCCTGGAAGGTTGGACTATCCTTTCCCTTATCTCTGGTGCGTAAAAGCCTTATGGTAAAAGAATGTTAATCTTGCTCTAACATGTAATCCTGTAATTTAAACTCTATCTCACGCTGCAAAGGAACAGAGGGGACAGAGCAATTGCACCCAGTCAACCTTAGCCCTGGCATTTTGCTTTTTCTTTGCTTGACTCTTCAGCTCTTCGGCCTTGAGGATCTCATGGCACAGCTTTTTTCTTTTTTTAAATTTTATTTTACATGGGTAAAATAAATAAGATTATGGAATGAGTGCAAAACCGATTCAAAGAGAATTTAGAACTTCCAGCTCAAAGGTCAAACTGTGAATCTTCAATATTTTTTTAGTATTGTAATTTGCAGTGAAATTGTTTAGTGGAAGGTTCAGACACAATGAAGGTTTGCTTACATTTGGAGTTGGATAAATAGAAGGTGATGCTCCAGCTCCACATGTTGCTAAAAGTAAAGATTCAGTTTTTTTGTTTGTGGTTTTTTTTTTTTTTTTTTAAATCAGTAATTAAGAGATACTCAATGTTTGAAACCCAGGCAGCTCACCAGGAAAAGAGATCTCCATTCACTGGTGACTTGCTGCAGCTGCAGATTTGTGTTACCAGTTTGCACACTCTCCTTACTGGTGGAAAATGTTTATGAGTTTTCTTTCTCTTCTGCAAAAAGGAGGGCTTTTTAATCTGTGCTATTTAATTTTCCACTATTGTAGCATGATGGGTTCCAACTAGTTCCCTAGCTTTAGTGCTAATTTGTGTCTTGTTTAAAAAGATTTGCTCGTAAATAGGGAGATGGAAAGAAGTCATTAGAGGAAGGATGAAAGGCTTCTGGAATAATCCCATGGAAGATAATGGAAAAACTTGTCTTGATTTCACTGAGGCAGGATTTTATCCAGCAAATAATAAGTGCACATTATTGTCATTGGTGTAATTGCTACAGTTTTTGGATGAAATCTTGAAAGTTGCCAAAAAAATTGTTTTTCTCTTATTCTGGTTAATGCAATGGCAGCATTCTGAAGGTGGAGGTGTGAAAGGTAATTCTGGCAGGATGACAAGAGAACAAGTATTTAAAATGATCTCAGAAACTTAAAGCATACAAGATGAACCAAAAGAGCCTCTTAACCAGAACAGTCATAAGAAGAAAATAATATAAAATAATCAAGGGATTAAAATTTGAGATTAGCCTGGAGTGATTCTAGCATTGATTTGAGTCAGTGCTTGGAATGAAGCTTTTCTTTCTTTCTCAGGGCAGGATTTGCCAGCTTCTTTTTGGGGCATTTTTTATCAATCTAAATGGAAGGAGAGGTTCCATCTTATTAATCAGCATTTTGGGAAATGTGTGGCACTCTGTTGATGTCTCTGCAGGGCTTGGCCTGGCTGAATAATTGAAGGGGGATTTAAAATATTTGAGTGGAATAGTCAGATAATTTTTTAAAAATCATACAAGGTAACTGATGTTTTTATTGCTCAGCATTTTATGACTTATTAAAGCAGTGAAGACTCAGTAGACAAGAACAAGTTGGCTCAATAAAAACAGGGATAAATTGTACGGGTCTAACTGGGGACAATGCATTTGTTCCAACTGCAATTTTGCCTCCAGTCCAGAACTAATACATAAAGCTTATGTTGAAACAATCTTGGTATTGAAATGAGTGGGGCTTTGCCATTGTTTGGAGTTATTCTGGGATGTCACCACAGGTTTTATTTGCAGATGCTGACAAGTCAATTGTACCCACATGCACAATTATCAGCCGTAATCATGGTATTGCAATTGCTTGCCCTCATCATTTGTCAATTAACACTTGTTTGAGAAGAACAGATTAAATTCATAGCCTTATTTCAGTCTTTATGTGCATTCCAATCTAGAATAAAGGTGGTAACACTTCTGGAAGAATACTGGTGTGCTGGGAACTGGGAAACTGGGAATGTAGCAAGGGTGTGCAGACTAAGGATATATTTCTTGTAAACAGGGAGAACAGAGGAGATGTAAAATGAGAAAGTAATAAAAAATGTGGAAATCACTGATCCTTTACAGTAAGGGGCGGAGCACAGCTGCTGGATTTTGTGGAGTTTTGTAATGAGAGCCCAAACCCTTCCAAGAGCACTGTTGTGCTCCTGTCTGTTGTTGTACCCAAACAGAATTAGGTTTCTGTGCCTCCCCCTGGAATAATGCTCCTGCACTGGAAAACACCCACGTCTTCTCCACTGCTCCCTTCCCCTGCAGCTGCTGGCAAAGCAGCAACCCCGAGGAAGAGGCAGCTTGGCTTCCTCTGTGCCCACAGGGCTGAGTGGTAGCTTTTCATCTCAGGGAGGTATTTGACTTCTCAGCAGGAAGCAAGTGGATATGAGGGCTCTTCAAAGGGACGAGTGTTGCCTGAGAGCCCTCCAGCAGAACATTAACTGAGAAGATCGAGCTTGCAGCTTGATAAAATCGTAATCCTGCTTCCTCCGTCTTCTCGCACGAAAAGCTCAGCATCACCATGGATGTCCTTTCACGCCAATTTGTCCTTCTAGCCAAAATTTATGTAAGTGTTGTTCAGGTGGACTGAGTTTTCTGGAGCGTGTAGGCTCAGGTTCTGGTGCAGTGATGGGAGCTCAAGTGGGAATGCATTTCTGAGCAGATCAATGCCTGCATGTTTCAGGAACAAACATATTTCTGAGCCCTGATAAATATTTGTCCTTCATCTGTTCAATGTCATTGAAGCAGGATGAGCTAAGACTTCACAGGTATCAGTTCTAGGAACATTTTTAATGACAAAAAGAAAAGTTACTTTATTCTTTTCATGAAGGCCTGCACTGCTGGGTATTCTCTTCTTTCAAGGTGACTTATTCTTGCTTCCACCATGTCCAAAGCTTGATATGAGAATGTTCATCAGCCAAACAGGTCTTCAAAACATCATCTCTTTAAAAAAGCTGAACTCATCAAGCACTGCATGAACTGATCACCCCTAAAACCCAGTTGCGATTCAGCTCACTTAACAGTAGGTGTAGCCTAGTAATGGAATACTAAGCCCTCACAGGTGAAAAATAGCCTATAATAACTTTGTCTTTTAGTACTTTTTCCAGTGTCCAGCTGGTTAATTTATGTGGGTTTTATGCTTTTGTTTTCAATTTTTGACTCGTGTAAATTCTTAAGTAAAAAGCTTGCAGTCAGCTCCATGCTACGTAGGCAATTTGGATGGAATTCAGCTCAACTCAGCAGAGGTGCAGAGGCTGAAGAAGTGTATAGTTTATAATTACTGTGCACGAAGATGCCAGATTGTAGAATCTCTACAGGTAATTGTGAGATTGCTATAAAGACATCACACTTGCCTGCAGAGATTTCCCAGTCTGCGACTTCTATCCAGGTTGAAGAAGAGAGAGAAATGTTTCCTTTCTGCTGTTCCGTGTAATATTTTAAATTGAATTTTGAGCAAGATGTTGAAGAAGGTTCTGTTGTTGAAGATCAGCTATAACTCAACTAGATAATAATATCAATAATATCAGTATTGTTTGGATCTGACACTCTGCATTCCCAGTGGAACCCTGGCCTCCAAAGGTTGCATTTTGGATGCCTCACAGTCAGCTGGGACTGAGAACAGCACCTTTCCTCTAAATTTCTGTGATCAAGAGCTTCTTGCCCTTGATTCTACTACTTTTGTTTGGGCTCTACTGGAACAACTGTAATTTTCCCCCTCTCAACACACATTCTGTTTGTAATCAAGTGGCAGTGATTTATTTTCTATAACCTCTTCTCTCTGTCCCTTTTTTTTGTCTAACTGTTGGTATTGGGAAAGGAAGGAGAGAAAATTTGAGTGTCCTTCAGCTGCCATCACCATCCCTTTGGCTGCAGCCATGAGGAGTTTTTCTGGTATAAATCTCTCTCCTTCAGTCCATGTCATTCTCACCTCGTTTATGACTCCCACTTGTTATGTCTTGTTGTGCATTTTTACATTTAAATTGGGCATTATTTGAGGCTCAGATTATGAATAGACTTGTACTGTGCAGGGGGTTAAAAAAGGGAAAGAAATATAAATGAAGGAGAAAACTGTGGAGTTTCTAACCTTCTGCTAATTCCAAACAGTAAGCACAGGAAATAAAAAAAGGAAAAAATATCCTACTTTAACCTACTTTAATACTCTTTTTGTGAGCAGCAAAGGAGGCTATAAAAGCCTCAGATTAATTTACTCAGTTCTGGTGTGGAGCTTTCATTGTAAGAGATTTTTTTGCCAATGCTAAGTGATCCAAAGAATTTGAAGGATGAGGAACAGATCTTTGGTGTCTTTTGCTGTGAAAAATCTTTAATGTGCTTTAGAAGGAGACTAAAGACTACTATTTGTTTCCCTTTGTCTTTTGGAAGTGAAAGGATGTTTTGTAGCAATTTCTTGAAAAATCCATGCGAAAAAAGGTCTCCCTGAGATGTGACTCACAGTGACTGCTTGTACAGTATAAACAAATGAGAAACAGCTTGTGTCCTTGCTAAGCAGATTATCAGGAGAGGTTGAAAAGGTTCTTTCTAGAGAACAACTCATTCTAGTCATTTTTTGTAATGCTCATGGAGCGCTAGGGAAGGGGAAATGTACACCCAGAGCCACATTTTCCCCTCACCACGCCCTGCAGCACCAGAGGAATCAGCTTGTATTTAGTAGAAAGAAATTTAGGGTATGGAACATCTCAGTTTCACGGTGACTTTTGTGTGTTTGTTATGCTCAGCCCATCAGTCACCTCGTCCTGCCCGTGCTGGGAAGCAGCTGCACCATTAATGGGGCTGTAGTGCACCTTTGGCATGGTCCCTTTCAGCACAGCAGCACCTCCCCGCAGCCTTTAACACATCCAGTAATAATCCTTGTAGAGCAAGAAAATAGATAAATATATGGGGGAAATCTAAATACGGAAGGAAACCCTGCTGCTGCTGCTGCTGTTACTGAGAGCTCTGCCCTGGCTGCCTGGGATTGAGGATTTGACTCTCCCTGTTTCAAACAATCAGGCAAAAACTGCAGAACACCCTTGTTAAATGATGCACTCAGTTCTGCAAATTAATGAGTGTAGTCAGCCAAATTCCACGTTCAAGGGAACGAAAATTTGCCCTGCAAACTCTGATGCTGTGTTTCCAGACAATGAAATTAACTACAGTGTGGCTCTGGAAAACCCTATAATGAACGGGAGACTAATATGTTGCTGCATCCCTTTGATGTAAGAAACAAAAAATGGGCTGTGTGTGTTGATTCACTTCTAAGCACAAAGAGTAACTCCATCCTCAGGCTCTGAAACTTTCTGAGTTTCTAACTAACTTTTTAAAAGTTAATTACTCATGTTAGTATTTTCCACTAGTGACTTGAGGGGATGTTGCATTAGAAAAATCACCATCCTAAAAGTGCACAAGGCCATACGTTTGTGTGTATTTAACCAGGAGCTGCTTTTAGTATCTTTCCCATTCCTATATTTTGGTTTATGTTATTCTTCTGTCGTTTCACTCTGATGTACCTCTGGCAGCGAGGAAAATAAAACTTCCACAGGGCTTCTCTGGTGCCCTGACTGTTATTTCCCAATGATCTACAACAATGGTTATTCAGTAACAGCTGGGCCATGTCTTCTTTAGACAAAGCCACTGTGGGGCTGAAACCTCCCATTGCTGGAGCATAACCGTTTCCCTGGAAACGGTTAACTAGCACGTGTTTTATTGTTTCCAACTGCTTTCCTGGGGTATTTGCAGGTGGTAGAAAATGCTTTCTTAAAGAGGGGTCATAACCTCGTGAACTTTCAGATGTCGCAACAAATTGGGGGACAAAAACATTTTTTTTTCTTTCAAATGGATTAAGTAAATCTTATTATCCAGCCTTTGCGAGACAGACGTAACTCGCAGTTTGATTTTTAGCATTATATCCAGATGCTGATACAAGCATTTCTGCTGTCAAAATTGTTTTGGGAATGGGAATCAAGACCCTATTCCAGTAAGATTCCAAATAAACCCAGTGAGAACATGCAGACATTAAGATTACCATGACTTTCTTTTGTCCTGGGTTTATGTCAGCTGTGGTTTCTTTGCCTGTATGTATTTCTGGTGAATTTGATATTTCAGGGATTTATCTTAATAATGCACTTGGATCTACCAAGTCAGAATTTTTAGGTTGATAGATCTCAGGATTAATACAAAATTATCTGTGAATATGGAAAAGGTGGTAACCATGAAAAAATAACTTGCTTGGTATTTTAAGTTGAAAAATATGAAAGTATACTTACAAGGCAGACACACATGCATTTAGATGTGTATCAGGAAGTAGGGAAGCAGAATTTTGTCAATAGGAATTATATCTTCATTTTTTCCTATACCAAAATTAAATGTGCCTTACAAATGTATGTATTGAATTTATAAAAAAACCCATTTTTCTGTGGTACACAGGAATGTTTGAGTTAGAGTGGTTTGCTAAGAGGAGACGGTCCCAGGACAAAAGAGGGACAAGTAACATATGACACAGTAAAAATGTGGTTAGATTTTAATAAATTCAGCAAAATCCATTCCTAATCGAGTGGGATGAAGAGAGAGCTCCCTCTCCTGTCTGTTTGATAAAATTTATAGTGGCTATTTGTGTGTTTACTTTGAGATATAAATAAAGGTAACATTTCAGTGACATGCTGGGAAGCTTGTGAAAAAAGGCTTCATCTCTCTGGAAAGAGTGAGCAGGTGGTTAAATCTGATCTGTCTTATTTTTGAGACATTCTGAAGCTCTTGTGTTGCACTGGTAGCGTGAAGTCTTGTTTTGAAAAAGGTACTGGCTGTGTAACCTGATTTTATAGTGTGCTCTGAACTAGGCACAAAACAAAGCTCCCCAAGCTTGGATGAGAAACTGTCCCAGTTTTCCTAAAATTAACTCGCAGACCAGTGGCAGGTTCAAGCCCTCAGAATTGTGGTTAATAATTAATTTTTTTTTGTTGTTATCTGGAGAACAATGTGAATATTCAGAGCCTTCCTTCATGGAATTTTTTTAATGGCACATTTTTGAGATAGAGTTTTCTCAAAGGTACAGCCATGGTAGGTGTTCCTGGGTTGGCCCATCTGCTGCCTTTGTTACAGAGCACATACCTCATTTGTAGCTTAGATACCCTTGGGCCTGAGCTGTATCCCAGGCAGATGTGGAGAGAGTGAGGACAAAGTTTCTGCTGCTCACAGCTGAGCTTTTCCCAAAGATTTGCAACAGATCCAAGCAGTGAAGAATTAAAGGCTACTGGTGACTGAGTTGTGCCATCAGAAGAAAGCAAATAAGTGATATCATGGCTGAAATGCACCTGTCAATATGACCATGCATTTTCTAAAACTGATTTTTACAGTTTGTGAAGTTTTTTTTCCTGAGAAACCTGGGCATTCCTGTATAGATCAGTGCCCAGTGTGACTTGGTTACAAGCTCGTTTTATATGGAAAATTAACGCATGAAAGTGCTTTGCTTCCCTTCCCTCTGTTCCACATCCCAACAGTGCTACAGCCCCTGGCTTTTATATGGGCTGCTCAGTCCTTTTGGTAGCCATCCATGACAGCAAGGATCACTCATCACTAACCCATGGATGCATTCAGGGGTTAAACTCAAAGGTCAGGCTGATATGTGACCACAGGACTGGACAATGTGTCCCTGCCCCGAGCCCTGACCAGCAAAGTCCTTCTCTGGGACCTGCCTTGGAACAGCAGAAAGAGCCGGAAAACGGCTCCTGGGCCAAAGCACAAAGCAATTTGGCACAGCACAAGGGATTTTTAGGCAGCACCTGGAGGAGGAGACTGCTGGGAGCTGTGGGGAGCTCAGTTCCTGGCTGCAGTGAGCCCAGGTGACAAGGACAATTGTCTGCTCCCTGAGATGGCTGAGTGGGTCCTTGGGTTTGTGTTGAACAAGGGTGTGGGAATGACACCTTCTGCAGGGATACATCAAGTGTGCCCTGGCGTGGTGGTGAGAACACTGCTCATTTTTCACATATGTTTCAGAACTGTATTGCTTGGTGGCTAACTGGTGTTGGGCTCATGACTGACTGCATGAAAACTAAATCAAACTCAATTTTTGGACAGATCCATTTCCCGTCATGATCTCTGCGTGATCTGTTAGAAGATACTTGGATTGGGGAAGGGAAACTGAGCTGAGGCAAGAAAAGGACGGGGAAAAGCAACAGGCTGTACACTCAGCCTATTCCCCCTCTCTTTTTTGAGGGGGAACAGCCTTAAGTAAATTAGCAGTTAAATAAATCAGCCACATTTCAGGCCAGAATTTAAGAGAAGAATGAAAGAATTATCCTCATTGTTCATTGCCTTACTCAAAGCAATTTTTAATCTCCGAACCAGGGAAAAACTCTCTGACGCACAGCCTGCCTCATGCATGCCCTGAGCTATATTCAGGAGCATCACACTGGTTTATGGCTTTTCGTTGAGATCGATGTGGTATCAAATAATAATTATAATAAAGTGTTTGCCCACATGCTTGTTCTGTTGGAGGTTTTCTGGCAGCAGAGTAACCCAAACTAATCATCTGCGTGCAGTCACCCACTCTGCTTCACTGCAAACCAGCACTGATTCCTCCCACCGCCCTTCTTAGTACCAAACTAGTTTTAAGTCTGTTATAAAGCAACTTTGATTCCAGACACAGCAATGAACCCACATTGAATTAATTATATTCTGTGAACTTCAGAACTCAGTTAAGTAATTTCATTTTTCATAGTTCTGAACAAAGAGCAAACAAGGCAATGACAGAGGCTTGAGTGTTGGCAATAGTAAGATTGTATTTTGCCATATAATTACTATCTCATTAATTCTAACTGTTGAAGAGCAGCTGCTGACTGTTGGTACCAATTTACTTTATGACTAAACCAATGGTCTTGTTCAACAAATGAATTGACATTATTTTCAGGAAGAAAGCACTAGAAATATTTACGGAGCTATAGCAGTGATTGATAACGAGTTATTTACCAGCTCCCCCCAGCCCGAATTTAAAAGTACAGACTTACCAGAAAACATGGCTACAAGCTGTTCACCTTTCAGCTGTGTTTCTGCAGACTCCAGTTCTGCTTTCAGCCTGCTCACTAACATTTGCAGTCACTTCAGACATCCTGTGCTGGGATAGATGCTGCCTGATGTGAGCTTGAAATCACTTAGAAAGAAAAGCCTGGTAGGCACTGCCTTACACCCAGACCTTTCTGCCTTTGCTCCCAGTTTGCCACAATTATTTTGCTAAAGCGATTCCTCAGGCTGGGGCAGTAATCTAAGAGCAGATTAATTTGTCACTGACTGCAAAAGGAGGCGAGCGGAGAGGAAGAGTTCTCTCCCTGCTCTCAAATCCCCGCTGAGGTCCCCAAACCGCGGCGCTGACACCGGCACGGGGGCACAGCTTCCTCGAGTCAGGCCTACTGTGCCGCCGGCTGCTCCCGGCATGGCAGCTCCCAACTTGTTTCTCAAACAGAAAAACATCTGCTCCTCCGAAAGCTTCGGAAGCACCGGAGAGATAGCTGAGCATTACAAGGAAAATACAAGTTTTCTATAGGAAACAGCCTGGCAGTCCACACTTTGTTATTCACTTGATAAGCAGAGTCTTTTTGACAGTCCTAACCTTCTAAACTATAGGTCCTGCTGAGCCCAGCGTGAGTCAAACGCTGGGTACCATCTGTCAGAGCTTTAGTGAGGTTTTTTTTCCCCCCTCTCTCCTCTTTTGCTACAATCTGCTAAGAGGGGTGCGGAATAGAAGTTGCTTTCCTACCCTTAAATGAGAAAGTAGGGAAATTCAATCAGAAGCATTAAAGAAATCCTGCTGTTTGCAAAAAACTCGGGAGGTACTGGGCGGGAGAACAGATTATTCTGTTTTCCTAAAGATTTTAAAAACAAGTATATAACATATATAATCCATGCCTTGGGAAGTGGGGAGAAAATCTGAACCCCCAAACCAAGCAGATGATTTTGAAAAATGAATTTATGTGAACTGTGGTATTAACAGGAGTTTTGAAGTGATGCATGGTTCAGAGGTTTCAGCTGTTTTCCTAAAGGAACACTCTGAAAGGATATTCCAAATTTCCCATTGATGGACGTTTAATAAGAGGAACTGGCAGAGAAGAAATGCCCCCCTGCTGCACTGGAAAAGAATTACCAAAGGGACATTTTTATGTCTCATTAGTTTATATTCAGCCCTAAATTAGCACCTGTTCTGAAGTTTTCTGGGACTTTGGAGACAAATGAGTATTTCTCTTTAACGTGTGCCTAACAATTCACCAAAACAGAGGGGTTTGGGGGTTATTGCAGACACAGGTGGAAATGAGAATATAACAAAAGCAGTGTCCTGATTTTTCCAGGGCTGAGGGCTGTGTGAGAAGATGGATCTGCAGTCACCTGTGTTGCTCTGCAAGGTGCAGCCAGGTTTTGCCTTCTCCTGCCTGCACAAGTGGCTATTTGAGAAGCAAATTCCCAAGAACCACAGCAGTTGCTAATACTTGAAAGAAAGAAGTGGAAAATCCTTTCAAGTCATGTATTTTTGTTGTGCACCAGCCTGTGTTTTATAGGGTAGTGTGGGACTGAAGTTGTTTTGTGTTAGAGCCTGCAGTGTCAGCAGTGTTAGCTCCACACCAGTAACACAGCCCTGTGAGTCACAGCCACTCCTGAGGGGGTCGTTTAGTGCCTTTCTTGTCTTTTCTCCCTCAGCTTTATAAACTGAAGGAGATGTTTGGCCTTGAAGACTGGATTTGTGACTCTGCCTGGACATTTGTGTCAGCAGGGCTCAGTTTTCACTTGAAATGATTGTAATCAACCACAGAAATTAAGGGTATAATTGTGCATGAAGTTTTGTTTGAGGCCTGAATTTTAGAAAGCAGAAACTCTTAATTATCTTTACCAACATGCTTAGGTCTCCTTTTACTGTATCATTTTCTACCTCTGCTGAGTTGCATCACATAATTTCAATTTATGTTAATTTAGCAGAAGAGATCTGTGGCTAACTGTGAGCACAGACGGAAAAAGTTCCAATGCAATTTTGTTGTTTCTTTAGTCACAGCAATTCTGTATTGCTATTATAAAAGGTCAGCAGTGTGATTTTAATGAGCGATTCTGGTCTCCTTGCAATTTTATACTGATGCAATTTTGCTAATACATGCAAGCACTTGTGCTGGTGACACAAGTGGGGAGGGGATCAGTGAGATTCAAACTGGTGTTTGCTTTGCCTCTTCTTGTGAGCAGGGGTGTCAAAATGTACAATTTGTGCACAAGCAGGTGGTTACAAAAGTTGTGCTGTGTGGCAGGAGCAGTTTATGTGAAGAAGTGGCTTTACAGGCTTCTTGTGGGCAGTTGTACCTGTAGTTGTTGTTGTCATTGGATTTGAGTGTGTCATTTGAGCAAAAGGTGATGTTGTGACTTGCCTAATATTAGGAGGCAATGGTATGTACAGTACGTATTTGTCCAGATTCCATTTTCATCCTCCTTGCCTATGTTTGCTGTGGCAACGGGCAAGGACAAACCAGAGTTGAGCCTCTTTGCCCTGATGCTGGGGAACACTGGTTGGTGGGAGCTCCCTTCCTGAGGGGTTCCAGGCTATGCAGGCAGAGTGCACAGGAGGCAGAAAAGATGGAAGGATTTAAGTTTGTCACTTAAAACCATGTTTTGAATGACTGCAGCTGCTTATTTACCAGTGAGGTAGAATGGGCTCCTATTTTCTGTTTATTTTTAGAAAAATACTGGGGAGAATTTCAGGCTGTTGGGAGCGTGACCACCTGAAGAAGTCTCTTCTCAAAACTATTCAAAGCTGATGTTTCTAATTGCTGTCTCACCAATAATCTGTATTTTTTGCAGGCAACGTACAGGGTGTGTTTCTCACCATGCTGCATCGGTGCAGTGATGCTGCCATAGAGTGGTTCTGTGGCCTCTTATTCTGTTCAGTCTCCTGCTGAGCAACGTTTAAATCCTTGTGTTTCTATTTGGGATGAATACCTTTGATTTCATGTTATATTCTGGATTGTGTCTCACCGCTAAAGTCTGTGTCTGTTCTGGAGAGAGCCCTCCAGGTGTTTAGGGGTGGGGGAGCACAGCGAGTGCCAGGACCCTGTCCCAGCCGCGTGAGGAGGGCAGGGCAGCTCCCAGGTACATCCGTGCTTCCGACGGGAGCACAGCCCGGGCCGTTCCCGCTCCGCGTGCTTCACAAAAGGCCGGAGCACCTGTTCTGTGCGTGCTCCTGCTGGGCTCTGCTCTTCGTGTCTGCTGCCACCGGGGTCCCGCGAGGGGGACCGGAGCTTTTTCATGCAATAAGGAAAGCTGCGAGTGCATCAGATGTGCGCTTTCACAGCAGTTGTCTCTCTCTTCTCGAAAAGACCACAGTTCTGAGGTCAAATCACATTCTTTTGATGTAATTAATAAAACTGCACGAGAATTAGTTGCACTTCATCTTGCCAGGCTCCATGTGTGAATCTGGAGAGCTCTTGGAGTTAAACTGCTGGACTTTGTGGATGTCACGTTATTCAATTTGTAACAAATTGTGATAGCAGTTTGAAGCATTTAAACAGTGCAGCAGTCGCTCTGGGATAGCTAGTATTTTATGGATATTTAGGAAGTGCCACGTACTTCAGTAAAATAGCATTTCTGTTCCATCAGCATCACTGCTAGTGATGAAGGTATGTATGAAGTGCTGCTCATTTTCCTATCTTTAACTTGAAATAGTTATTTAAACCAGTGGCTTGTGTCGGTAAAAAGGATGATATGAAGAACACGGAATAATTTTATTCCATTTTGTATCTCAGGTGATACAAATAGTGTCATGTCTAACATTATCTCTGAACTAACTAAAAATGAGCAAATAGATGCAAGTTTCACACCAACTTGTTCTCTGCTTTGTTATGTGAAAAAACTTCATACACCCTTTTGCTTCATAAACTTATTGGCTCAAATGACTGGTTTGACACAGACCCGTTTAGTGGGTATTATTTATTACGATTGTGTTAAAATCTCTTAGGCTTCTCTTTAAATTTTAAATACCGTAGGAAAACCTAAGTCAGTCCCAACCCCAGAGCCATTAATTTTAGTGGCATAACTGCCATTAATTTAGTGAGCCCTGAGGCTCTGTGCTGCAGATATCAAGTGATGTTTTTAGAAAATGCAGAGTGAAAATATCTCTTCAGGAAAAAAGCACAAATATGCCTTTGTCTTTTTGAAGCTAAAATTACACCTCAAAGTTGCCACGAGTTTTGTGCAAATATAAACATTTCTGAAATGCACTCCAAAAGGAGAGTTTCTTTGAATTTATAAAAATCATTGAATGAGTAGTTAACAGCACCTTAAAATTTACTGTCAGAGTAAAATATGTTTTCGTGGCATTTGTACAGCACAGATGTTTGTCCTGTACTGTCTTGTGTTACTTCTATCCCTAAGCCTAACGTGCTTTATGGGGTTTCTCTACATTTTTCATGCTGGCTGACATAAAACTGCTGTTAGAGGCACGGAGTGATTACATTTGCATATGACTGGAGGAATTTACACCGATATTTGACTTTCAGTCTTATGCAAATTACCGGCATCCAATTTGGCAGAAGTAAAATTCCTGACCTTTGAAATGTTCATTTTCAAGTGTCCGATGGGATCATTATAGGCATTGCTGTCTGTGTTTCATACCACTTCTTTATGCTTTGGAATAGTTTGAGTTCCTCAATTCCTTCCTATGGATACTGGTAGATATTTTTCACTGCCTATTGAGAGCTACTAATTTGTGACAGAATTGTATGATTTTCCATGCTTTCTCTTCCATGAGTAGCTCAGTCTTCTTTAGGAAAAGCCTCTCTTTTCCTTGTAAATGTCCCTAATTAAATAATGCTGAGATGATTTTATTTGCATATAACTTTCAATCTTATGATCTGCTCTGGAGAGGTCTAGAAAATCGAATAGTTTTGAGAAGAGACTTCTTCAGGTGGTCACGCTCCCAACAGCCTGAAATTCTCCCCAGTATTTTTCTAAAAATAAACAGAAAATAGGAGCCCATTCTACCTCACTGGTAAATAAGGAGCTGCAGTCATTCAAAACACGGTTTTAAGTGACAAACTTGGCACTTACACGCTCGCTAATGGAATTTGGGAATAAGATGGAATGAGAGGCTGTATGTGTCTGACAATTCTTATTTAATAAAAGCGAAGGTAATAGAGCTGAACCCTTCCAGAACTTTTTGTTTCCACGATCTCTGCTGCCCAGTTGTAGATCTGTGAGCATTAATTTGCTGTTCAGAGCCCTGTTACCTGCTGGAACACAGGATGTGCCCCAGCAAAACAACAGGAGCGAGTTAATAACACTTCAAGGTTGACCCGCCCTTTATCCCAGAATTCGTTCTGTATGTCTTCCTATTGATCTGACTCTTGCAGCTTTTTGTCACCTGGGAATTAACAATTCAATGTTTTATTTGACCATTTATCTCTTTAGCAAAATTGTTGCAATCTCTTTGACCTTTTGGAATGTTTATGACAAGGTGTTCGCAATTAATTGCGCTCGTAAAAGAGTAAAGCGTAGACCGGGTCTAATCTGTGCAAGGAGCCAACCAAGATTCCTTACAAAAACATTCTGAGCTATAATGTGAGCATTTCCTTTGTTTTCAGTATTATTATTATTAAAATAAATAAAATCTCCTTTCAGGCACACCACTGAATTGCTAATCCGGTATCAATCTGCATCTTGCCAGTGGAATTCGTGTGCTGCCCCTGATTTCCTCAGCTGCTGCACTGGAAATTGGTAATTTGGAAATGACAGCCTTCACAAAGCCTTACAATTACTTAGTAAGGAACTGGGAAAAAATGACTTCAGTGGCACAGCGGTGTGAAATTTCACAAAACAGGACCAAAACCTCACTAATACCACTACTGTGTAAATCAAACCAGTCACTGGAGAATCCTTGAATTATTTTCTTCACTAGTGAAATATTTTGCTGTCTGTTCATGAGTGACTAACTGCCAAAGTCTGTTCTTTCCCTGTGTGTCCCACTGCTCTCCTGTTATCAGAGTCAAATGCAGGTTCTCTGCTTTTCCAGCTGTGCCTTTCCCACAGCTCCCAAGCACGTTCTCTGCGCTTCCATGTAATTTCCAAGGCCTCGCTTTAACCGATAAGGCCTGAGGTGCTTGGCTTATTCACATCTGCTGCTTTCCTGGAGGTCAATCAAACAGTTCTGCATTCAAGGAGTAATGGGGTCTTACAAAGGAAAACAATTATTTCACTTGAAATCTATTGATCTGGTTTCTGTGGTTCATGTGGTGGTTTGGGTGCAGAACAGTTGCTTGAAACAATTTGAGATCAATTCAAGTGTAACTGAATCAATAGATAACCATAACTGAAATGCAGCTCTTGGTTTTTATAAGAATAGAGTTTTTGCTCTCGACAGTAAAATGAGAATGCTAAGAGTGAGCAAAACAGTTGGAATTAGAAGCTCCTGTGTATTAGTGACAAGTAACTTCTAGCAGTATTTGCCTAAATTTCAGTCTAAAGGAAAGCTGGGACATGAATAGCAACGTGAAAGCAGGGATTTGTTATTTTGAAAATAATTTTTATAAATGCTTCCCAAAGAGTTGGGTTAATTTCTTTTCCATTCTGAGTATCAAATCATCCAAAGATAAATTTATCAGGTTTAAGATATTGTTAAGAATGTTGTCACCTTTACATAATTTTGCTTCAGGGAGCAAAATTTACGTTTTTAAATTACCTTACTTTCACAATAAGTGCTGGTGCTAGAAATATTTTATTTTATAACCCAGGTCTCCTTTCTATATTACCGACAGAGTTTGGTTTTATTTTACTCATTTTTCTGTTTGCTCCAGTTCTCTTTTCTGTTGAGAGTTTATTCAGGCAGAAAATTTCTGACCATTCAGAAGAAGTTTGAAAACAATGGATGGGGAAAGGCAATCGGGGTATCAGAAGATGTATTTTGACATTAACTCTTTGTCTGCTGCTGGAGCACAGGCTGGCAACAAAATTAATGGAGCAGGGGAAGCTTTTGTTGAAGCAGTTGTTAAATACAATCACTTTGTCTTGCACATAGAAAATGTTGTTTTGGAAATCTTTCCTGTAAAATGTTCAGTGCTGATAGAAATCTGATGGACACTAAAATAGGTGGGGTTCTTTCCAGCTCTGTGGAATCTGCAAATTACATTTTCTGCAGGGATAAGAGCATTTTGGGATCTACAGGATGAAGATCATAACTAATTTTATGATTCCTCTATTTTTGTGGGCAAGGGCAGCAACTATAGCAGAGTAATGCCTAGTTAGTAATGAATAAAAAGTGACAGGCAAAAAGTATAAAAGTCTTTTTAAGCTTTTCTGAAATTTATTTCGGTTGAAAGAAGTGGTGCTTTTGCATCTTGCTGATTTGCTTTCCTAAAATAATGATTTGACAAATGGTTGGTAGTTATGGATATTAGGACAAATCTGCCCCATTACAAATATACATAACAGGAGATTTCCTCAGAACAGCATTAAAGTTGTAGTGCAGTTTAAGCAGCTTTTGAATGCGTAATTGTCCCTGGGAAGGGTGTTTTAAGGGTATGTGTGATGCTGAAATGTTCAGATAAACCTGCTGGTTTTGCAGAAGTGCCTTTTGTAGGCAGAAATACAGAAACCACCACACAAAGAGCTGAGATGCATTCAGTCCTGAGCCTGGGTAGTGTGAACTGCCCTAGACAAATTCAGTGAGACACTGAAGATACTCTGAGATTAATTTGGTTGTTAGGTCTTGCCTCTGATTTCAGCAGAATATTCTAATAACAGTAGCAGCAAGAAACTCTAAAATAATACTTGTGTTAGTGTCTTCTGGCTCTTCAGTATGGTTGTACAGAGAATTTGGTATTTTTACAAACCTCTCTTTACAGGTATTGGGCAGCAGCCAGTGAAGGCTTTTTACTATTGTGCCCCAAAATTAAGAGCTGTGAGAGTGCACAGTCTGCTAACTACTACTGCTAGTTGTGCTGTGCCTGGGCTGCATCAGATGATGCAACTTGCATGAGATTGAAAGAAGTTTTTATAATGCAATAAATGGTATGAAGAGGATAAAACTTTGTTTGTTGATCTTAGAATTGAAAATTGAAAACTAGGCTCAGCCTTTTGCTGCACTAGATGAAGATGGAGGTAAGTAATATTTACGATTTGCTGCTCAAATTTTTGTTGCTAAAGACCATCACCCTGTGCAAGCTGTTGGTGCTCTCTTTCCCGGAAGGATCAGTGGTGACCATCTCTGGTCTCCAGGCTGAGCTCAAAGAACAGACAGAACATATTTTTGTTTTTTCAAAGCTGCTGTCAGTGTCCAGCACTGCTGACTGACCAGCTCCAGAGCTGGTCACTTAGACATCAGAGCTTCTGCTGGACAGCCCCTGGGGTACTGAACAGCTCTGGACCCTGTGGGTCCGTGGTGCTCAGACCCCTGCCGTGGAAACCAGCCCTCAGCATCCTACACCTCATACTTCAACCTCCCTCTGAAGGGGACTCCCTCTGAATTTAGGGATAATTTTCATTCATCTCTTACCTCTTGGAGTGCTCTGCCTGTGACTCCGCAGCTGCTGTGGCGCAGGACGGAGCTGAGCTCTGCACATGGGCTGGGGACGGGAGCTGTCCCGGAACCCTGCCCTGGGCTGTGCCTATCTCGTGTGCAGACCTTCAGCCCTATCTCTGAGTAACAGATCTTCCCAATTAGGACTCCTAATCTGAGGGATCATTTTGGAAAAGAGAATCAGAGTTAATATTCAACCTGCTTTTTTTTTTTCCTCTTCCATCTTTTTTCATTTGAACAGCAAAGTTAAAACATGCTGTCCTCAGAACTAAATTACTTTACTCTGAGGTAAATAATGCTGAGGAGAAAATGTAATGTTTGTTGGTGATTCTCATTTAACACACCAAGTGGAATATCCTAATTCATTTAGGTAATAGACTGCTACAGAGACTAATTAGAAACTGTGAACGTCAGGAATCATAAGGAGTAGTGAATCTTCTAATTAGCTGGGGTTTAAAAGCTGACAGAAAATCAAGATGCAGAGGGTCACAGCATGGAAGGGAGGGCTTGTCACGGGTGAACAGATAAATGTTGTGCCAGGGATGTGCTTTTCCCACACGTGACATTCAAAGAAACACAGATCCCACAGGCCACTTGCCACCTGCCCTTATGGCACAAGGGGTGAAGTGGAAAAGGTAACTTCGAGTAACACTGATTTCTTTCTGCCTTGCCTGTTGTAGGAGTGAGTTACCCAGTCTGGACATTACAGCTCTCACCTGGCTTATGGCATAGGCCTGAAGGAATGAGGTGGGCTTGATGGAGGAGCGGTTTATCCTCTCACTAGTCTTGCTATGAAATGGGAAATTAGGGAAGATTGTGCAGTTCTGAGATAAATTGGCCTTGCCAGCTTGTTGTTTTTGCACATTTTCCAGTTTTATCATTTGGGAAACCTCTTTACCTTTCCTGCGTGATACTTGCGGTGCCACAGGTTTTCTGCCAGCTCCAAGGTAGGTTTCCTAGGGTGTTTTTTCCCCACTGTGCTATCAGTGATCACCTACAAAGGTGCGTGCAGGTGGAGCTGTGTATTTCTGGTTAAGAACTGTGATACATAAAATGTCTCTTTTGCTTCAAACACCTTTAATTGTGCTTTTAAAAGCCCAGGTTAAAAGCATCATCTCTACACTGCAGCTGGAAAATGTTTATCTTTGTATGACTAATCCTGAGACCAGGAATTACAAGAAAAATGAAAGAAATGCATGAACCATTAGGAAACATCTTCAATGTTTTCGGGTTTGCAATTGTTCTCCTCATCTAAACCCCATATAACTTTGGAACTCCATGGGTACAAACACGGAGTGACCAAGGCAGGCTGTACTTTGGAGATGAGAGCACGATTTTGAAGCCTTGGTGGTTTTCAGAGTCTGTTTTTCAGTGTCTGCTCCTCCCAAAACAACAAAAGGAACCCGAGAGAAATGTTCCAAAGCAACCACATGCCTGTGCAGTTGGACTTCTCCAAGTCTGTGCCATTTTCAGTCGGAGTTTCTGGATGCAAAGTGTATCCAAATGACCATTTACAAATCATTAGTAGCTGGGGTACGCTACCATAGATTTACTAAAGCAAAAAGAAGCTGAGATTTATATTTTAGCCAGAAATGCCAAACCCTACCACGTTTAATCTATAAAAATGCTTGTTAGGTGTATCATGTCACTGTGGCTTTTAATGATTCAATACCTATCAGCCTGCATTTGGCTCTGAGAGTGTTATGGGAATGAAATTGGATAGAATATATTCTAAATATGATGAAAAAACAGTGGATAGATGTTCCTTGGCCCTCTGACGTGCCAGTATCAGCACTTTGTGGCTCTTGTCATTGTTTACAAGTCCTAAGGAAGCAGGTTAATCCAGGACAGCTGTCTGAATTTCCTCAGGACTTCTTTGGATCTTTTAGTCTCACCCTGGATGTTTATAAGTTCTCCTGAAAGCCCAGTTTTCCCGAAACAGATGGGACAGAAGGACTTCTACTGTTACATTCGTTCCATTCATGGCGGTGGGTGGAACTGGATCTACTTTAAGGTCCCTTCCAGCCCAAATCCTTCTGGGTTTCAGTGCTTTAGGTAGAAGCAATGTGGTGTGAGTGGCCCCTGGGCATTGGCTATCTGTGCTTTTTGCTGACACACTCCCAAGTGCAAGTTCCCTTTCCAACAAATCATAATTAATTTAGTGACGCAGAAGACTGCAAGTTCAGAACAAATTGTAACTGGGTGGTTGCTGTATAGGGTCATTTCATAATGGAATTAGGCTTGAGAACCTTTAAAACACAGCTTTTCCTAGCACAGTGTGTTTGATTCTCCTGCATGTTGCAGATGCGAGTTATATATAAAACTTTAGCTCTTAGATTTGTGTGTTTGGAGCTCTTTCTTAGAAGAAGGTCCCCGTAATGCATTTATCGTAAATTTGATACTGTCTGCAGTGCTGGTTGACATGATTTCTGTTTGGGAATTGATATTTCAACTCTGAAGGCAGCAGTTGCTGTCCCTGGGAAAAGAGAAACTTCTGAGCAGACAGATCTGCCCTTGTGCAGACTGGAGAGAAGAAAGTTTCTGTGGCCCTTTGGCTGTGTCCCACCGGTGCTTAAACAGAGTCTGATAATTGTGTTTTACGAGCATCTGTTTGTCCACCACCTCTTTGATGTGACAGCGGTACAGCAAGTACTCAATAATTTACATACTGTACAATACAGCCAAGTATAAATGATGCATTATTCTTCCATTTAGCCCCATTTGAATTGATTGATTACCAAATCTTCCATTTGTCATCTATCAGCATTGGGATTATTTATAACTTGTGCTGAGCTTACGCTGTAATGCATCAATCAAGAAGGTGAGTTGCACTTCCCTGACTCATAATGGATATTTTAATGATCAGGACCTGATCCTTGTATTATTTATTTATTTATTTAGTCAATGTTGAGCTTGAGAAGAGTAGCCAGACAACAGAAAACTGGAACTAAAGTTGAGAAAGATGACACTCTCCCCTTCTTTTTCCCCTTGCTTTGCGTTATTGACTTTCACTGCTGCAATATTTACTTTCAAGTGTACCACAAAAAGTAACTCGGTGCTGTTAATTTTACTAATGAGAGCAGTGGTGCCCGGGGAGCCACAGGGGATGTTCAGCTTGTGGCAGGGAGAGGAGCAGAGCGGTGCCTGGCTGGGAGTGCTGGTGCAGGGGCTGTGAGCAGGGACATGCTGGCTCCCAGTGCTCCAGGTGCCACCTGTACCTGCCACCAGCCCAAGAGCCTGAGAGCCAGCTGCATTTACACTTAGACTGGGATTTTTAATGGACTCTGTTGTGGGCCAGTTCACAGTGTGAGTGCATTTCTGCTTTATGTAGCATAGCACATTGTGCTGAAGATGATGGTGTGCTACCAGCCCATTTTCCTTCCCCAAAATCCATGTAAACCCCTCATTTACCCCAACCATCTCCCTGGCTTTCCCTGCAGTTCAGGTGAGAACTGCTGTCTCTCCTCCATCCCCACCAGGCTCCTGACTTGCTGGCTATTCCATGGGAAGCTGAAAGGAGGAGCCAGGCCTGAGACACTGAGTACTAAAGTCTTCCCTAGTTAAAACCTGCAATCCCAGCTCATTCTTTTGAGTGAAGCAAGTGACATTAGGGATGAAATGGAGGCCACTGAAACAGAATATGGGGGTGCTGGCTCTCCTAAAAAACTCATATTTCAGTTGGAATATTGTTAATTGACTAGAGAAATCCCAGAGCAGGTCCTTTTTGGGTAGTGATAGCTTTCACACTTAATCACTGTGCAGCCTTTTGTGGTCTGGGCTCACCTAAAGGCATTTTTGTTCAAAACTGCACAAATAGTCAGGAGCAGAACTGCAGAGTGTGGAGCTGCAGAGTGTGCAGCTCACCGGGCTCTTACCCTCTCTGCTTCCTTATTAACATTTGCTCTGCTAAAAGAAAAGAAGATTGAACATAAAATCCTGGAGGTCATCCATACAGTTGTCTCAATAGCAATCTGTGTGACTTTAACCCTGTTGAGGAAAAGTAATTACCCTTTGGCTTCTGGTGACCTCAACTAACCTTTGTTGAAGGACCAGAGAAAATAAAGGCTGACCAACAGCCTGCCCTTCCTGCCCTGTGGTTAACCTGCTCTGGGAATGAAGAACACCCTCAACAATAGAACCTGAAAATGTTGCCATGGAAATATCATTGGAAGAAGAAACAAAAATCTATTACAATTAATAGTGTTTTATTAGGTGACTGCTATAGAACTGTTTAATCCATGGAAGTTGCTCTATCTGAGGATCTGGGGTCAGAAAATTTCAGGCAGAATAAAAGAGGGGAGGGAGAGGCACCTCTTTAAAAATTCAGGAGCTGTTGACAGAGCTGGGGCGGTTTGCATGAGATAAAAGAATCAGATGTTGTGCACTGTAAGTACGGGAAATGATAGCAAAGAATGGATGCAATTCCAGTAATTGCAAATGATCACTGCCAGCTCTCCAGCTGCTGGGGGGGCATTGATACACCAATATTTGGGGCTTGTTATATGGCAAATATTAGGGCTCCGTTTCTCCTTTGGATTTTTTTCCCAGCAGTGAGGCCGTGCCTGGAGAACACCAGGTTGTTTGCAGAGTGGGTGCTGCTTTTGTGATCCAAGCACTTCCAAAATCGGGGCCTACAGTGCTTTTGGGTTGATTTTTTTTCCCCCCTTTTTACTGTGTTTTAAATTTGACACCTTGCAGACATCATATTTCTGTTAAATTCCCTGGTCTGCTCCACTTTGTGTTAGGCAGGATCTCACACTGTTCATTTCCCCAGGAGCTGGTTTTAGTTGGAGCTGAGAGTGCTGCACTTTGCAGAAGTACTTTAGCAGTTTCCAACAAATATCGATGGTTCTTTGACCACACCAAGACAAAAAATTATGAAGACATCAAAAATCTGAATGTTGTTGCTCCACAGTATCCCGGTTTTTAGAGCGTGATGAGGCATTTCAGTCTGTGACATTCTGTGACATTTCCTTATTCACGTGACAAACTACAATGCTTTAATGTCAGAAAAAGTTGTAAATATGTTTCTATAGATGTGTCCCTAAATAATTTTAAATTATCCTGCTGCTTTTAGGGTAATGTGAGATTTTAGCACATTCATTTGAAAACATATTAACACGCATGTATACTTATATTTCCTGGTATTGAAAATGAATTAAAAATAACACATTTGTTAAAATGAAGTTACACACTAGCTTCCTTTTCTAAGTCATTTCCAAAGCACAAATATTTAAAATAAGATGTTAACAAGAATAGTTTTACTGGTAATCTCACCATTAGTGTAAATGGGAGCAAGCCTGTGCCCTGACTGTGTATTTCTCCTAGCAAAAGCTGAAATCGTGTTGAGGAAATAAATTGCAGTAAACATCAGACTAAGATATTTGCCTTTTAAAATGATAAGTAAGGTTTTTTTCTTCTCTAGTATTTAATATGTCAGCTTTTTAAAATTCAGCTGTGGATTTCATCATGTTCTCTTCAACTTCAGTGTATTTTCAAATGGTGATTTGCAAAAAGAACATCATGTGCTGGCTAGAAACAGACAGTTATTGGTGCATGTGAAACATTAGGATAATTTTCTGTATTGCAAATTTGATAATTTCCGTAGTCTTTTCCTAAGTATAACACTCCTGCTCAATTTCTGAAGTTCCTTTGCCAATCCAAACCTTTGAGCAGAAAGAGCAGTGCAGGACTGCAGGAGTGACAGTGCACCTCTCCTTTTGTTCCTGAAATGTGGACCTGTGTGTTGTTGCTTTAAAGTGAACTCTGCTGCTGTGTTCAAGCACTGAAAGAGGCTTCGCTCAGGTTTTTTAACTGCACAGATTTGTGTTTCAAGTTATCAGAGCAGTGCAGGGCCAGGAGAAAGGAAAATGCTTTCATTAATTTTCCACAGGAATTCCCACGTCCCTGCCTCCAAACCATTGTTTGCTCGTGTAACTCACCTGGCCCTGGTGCTGGGGAGAGCTGGTACCTGTTCTGTTGGCTCTTCACTTCTTCCCTCGGGCTGGTACCAAGCTTTCCGTGTTATTCCCTCTCCACCTCCAAAGAGTGCAGCTCCATGGCCTTCTGGCTGCAGCTCAGAACTAAAGTCAAGGAAGTCCATCATCATCCATGGAGTCTCTGTTGTTCTGGTTATTGAAGAGAGAGACAAAGCAGGAGGAGAATTACAATTATTGCTCCAAGGTAAGCCTCTCCATACCCTGTTCTGTTCCAGGACTTTGGGCAGCTGGAAAAATCCCCTTGAATTGTGCACATCATTTCATTTCTACATCAGAAGTTGCTGCTAAGGTGTCTTCACTTGTGGATCATGTTCTATTGTGCTTTGTTTGGCTCATGGGCTGCATCTTTGTCCGTCGCATCCTAACATAAATCTAAGGCCTTAGAAATGTTTAAATTTATGAAGATTCTAATCTGTGGGATGAATAAAAACAGAGGGATGAGGGATCTGGGAACAGATAGTTGTTACTGCTGTTGAGTGTTTGCCACCAGAAGGATTTTCTAACTGAATTAAGAATGAGCTGTTTATACTTATTCTGCTTTAGAACGTGTTTCATACTTTCATTCTCTGAAATTTATTTATGTCTGCCACTGTCAGCTGACTGGGAAATCAAATACCAACTCTGTTTTCAGGGTCTTATTTTCCTGATTTTTTGCTATGCCCAAACAGGTGTATGCTCTGTTATGCTAAGCACAGTATAGGTAGGTGGTTTCAAAGCAAAATGCTCAGAATTTTTATAATTCAAATGCAAAGTCTGGTGACAAGTAACCACATTCTTTAGAAAAAAAAAACGTATTTATACTTAAACTAAATTTCGTCCCTATGTTCACTGATATTTTCGCCATAAAACACAATTGTTCGGTAACTGGTGATTAATCTCGCGAGCAGATTGTCATAATATGGTGTGGGAAGGCAGAATGGAAATTATTTCTCTTCTATTCTGACCCGATAAATTCCCAGACATCTATAAAATTCAAGGCTTTCAAGCATCCCCCAATTCTTAAAGCTTTAATTGATCTAACATTGCCTAACTGGTGTATTTAACTGGTGGCCTCCTATTGTTCTATAGCATTATCTGAAATATTTTACCTTTCAAGAGAGAGACTGAAAATACCAAGGTCTAAATGTTGTCTAAACGTTATAGAAAGAAAAGAGAATCGATTCAGTCATCAGTGGTAATTGTGGCAGAAATATTAATTATAGCAAGATTACTTCATGGCAAACTACGATATTGAAAGTCCTGAACGAACATCTGATTCTGCAAAATGTAAATACAGCCTGAATACCGAGGAATTGCAGGAATGTTTACAGATTATTTTAGCACTTGGCACAAACTACAGAGGAGATATGTTTAATAAAATAGTATGACATTTCTGCAGCAAATTACTCTCACTTCAAAGTCATCTACGAGCTATTTATTAACAGTACAGCAATAAAGCATTGAACATAGTTTGGATAAGTGTTTGTTGGTAGCCTACATCACACAAACAGACAAGTAAATCTTTAGCATGATGCTTTTGTTTCTAAAGCAACAGCAGTATTAGATATCCCAGAAGTTACCACAGTCATTAAATACCTTATGGTGCTGTGTCCCTGGTAATCCAATTTACAAAACTATATTCTCAGCAGAAACTCCTGGGGTATAAGTAGTTCTCTTCAGTGAGCCCTTCCTGCTTTTCCTTGTCATGAAGCAGTGATGGTACATTTTTATCCTGTTGATAATTTGACTCTCTTTAAACTATTTCTTGTTGCCCCACTGGGCTGTTCTTTATTAGGGTGGAGGTAGCTGGAAGCCTGAAGGACTGCAGCCCATGTATCATTCTTCCTTTTTTACTGTACCTCAATATTCAACATAGCATCATTATTCTGAGGCAAAAAGAGAAAAGCTGGTCCAGCATATATTCCACACCTTGCTAGTCCTTCCTCTACGTCCTGCAGCGCCAGGGAGGGGGATTATTGCTGCAGAAAAAAAAATCTGGCCACAGTGTAGGAATAATCACTGCAGTCCAGCTCACCCCCACACCTCTTTCTCTCTCGCTCCTTCTCTCTCTGCCTGTGTTTGAGGCCCCAGCTGATTCAGTCTGCATCCATCCATACATAAATCATTGCCCTTATTCTATTGGTTACATGGTACATGGCAAGTATTGATTTTTTCCGTTGCCTCATTGCTGGAGAACCCATGGTTTTTGTGAGACTGAAAATGCAAAATTTTTTTTTTTTTGCTGGAGATCTTGTCAAGGGACAAAAATGACAAGCAAGGAGGGTGCTATTTTAAGGTTTGTGCGAGTTAAAAATCTTTGCCGTCTCTGTTGTACTCTCCGTTTGCCTGGGTCCCAAAAAGTCATGGCTTGTTTAATCCCTGCTGCTTTAGGTAGGGATACTGCCTAAGCAGCAGGGGAATAAGGGAACAGAAACAGGGCCTGGCTATTCTGAGGAAGGCATTGCTTAATTATTAAAAGTTTAATTATCATCTGAAACATGAAAAAAAAAAAGGATAAAGAATACTATGAAAAGAATGCCATTTTAAGGGAAGAAATGACTCCTAGGCACAGGGTGATATATTTGCTGTGGAAAAATGGACATTTGTTTCCTTTCTGCATGGCACAGATATAATACTGTGCTTAATTCTTGAGATAAGTCTTTGTAACATTTTGAAACATATTTAATACCGTTTATCAGTGAGATTTCTGTATAAAAGTCATCTTGCTCAGCATTCAAGGCTGCCTGAAAATTTCTCACAAAAGATGGCACCTTGTTTCCTCAAAAAAGTGTTTTTGAGGAACGGAAAGACAGTTCTGAGACAGAATCTGAGATATTTTCCTGCTGCAATAGGAAATTCCCTGGTATGACTCTCTCTTAGGAGGAGCCTGATCCAAACCACACTGGATTCAACAGGAATGTTTTCATTGACTCTGTAGGTGCTGGATCAGCCTCAGATCACACAGAAACAGATATTTGCCTCTTTATTTGGATACAGTTGCTTTCCCCTGTTTTGAAGAAGCGGTGAAATGGGTTAGGATGGGTGGTTTATCGGTGGGTATAGAATATTACGTGTGTCATCTGGTCTGATTTTAACACCTTTAAATGAGATGTACTGAAATATGTATTTCCTTTAAAATCTGTGATGTGAAATGTGACCCATCCCTAGCCCGTGCCATTCCCAGCTACTGGATTTTGTTTCTATGCTTTTTTGTGTGTTTGAAAGCCACTGCCCACTCTTCCTTGGACCTCCACTGCCTTCAGACCCCAGTCTTTCACTGAATATTGCCTTTGTGTGTCATTTTACCTGACTTCTTCCAGAGCAGGTGGGATTTTCTATCTGCTGTTTGCATGCAAACCCAATACCTTCAACAACAATGCAGCTTTAGAGCTTTTGTGTTCCTGGGGCTGTAGAAATTGAGCATCGAGCTAGAATTATCAATAAGAAATCCCAGCCAGACTCCCTCACTTGCCATATGGCACATAAAGGAGTGGAAAGCACAACTTGCACTGGCTTTCCAGTTGAGAACCTGGAGAGCACAACTTGCACTGGCTCTCCAGGGCTGGACCACTCCATCAGCCTTTCCCTGAGCAGCCTGCAAGGATCAAAACCTCGGGTCATCCTGGAGTGAGCCATCTTCCCCAGGTGTGAGGGCAAACATCAGCCAAGTGTGCTTCTTCCTTCACCAGAAATGTAGTATCACTGAAAAATGTGCCATTTGTCTTGCTGGAAACCATAATTTTTCTCCTGGTTTTGTATGTACACAACCCAGATCATCTTCTTCCTTAACAGTAATTTTTATGAAAATTGAAAGGGGAACAGTTCTGTGATCTTTGTGACAAAAGGGTTTGTTACATGTCAGTGTGTTTCTTATTCAAACCAATTCTCTGGTTTCAGTTCACTCCTTTAACTGTTATTAGTAGAACAGGAGGGTTCCTTTGCTAGCTGAGATATCCTCAGGTTTTTAGTATGGCTCGAGGAGTTCACTTCTTCCTGGCCAAGGGAGTAAGGCAAGTCTGGACATGGTAAAGTTCCTGTCAGTGAGGCAAGAATTGGTCTTGCTCACTGGGTTCTTGTAGCAGAACTGGCTGCAGAAATCTCCCTGGAAGTTCTCGATGTCAGCTTGACAGCTCTTGAGAGCTTAATTGTTCGCGGATCTCAGGTTATTGTACAAGGGTCTGGACATAGGGACACCTTTGATTTCTTCCCCTTGAAAGGAACTTAAGAGAATTCTGCAAAGTCCTTCTGGTGTGTCTGGGAAATGAAGTGGCAAAGACAGCATGATCTCAGGGCAGGGACCAACATCCTCCTTCAGATCCGCAGGGAGAGGCCATGCCCACTGCTCTGCAGGAAGGTGGGACATTCTGGGAATTAGGATGGAATTTTCTTTGTGCTGGTCAGAGGCCCCTAAAAAGGGAACTGGGCTGGTACCTGCCCTTGGTGGGTGCTGCTGCTGGCTGGGACACGTGGGGGTGGCTGCACAGATCCTTTGGGAAGCTCCACCTGGCCCCCAGCCTGGAGCCAATGCTGAACCTTCCTTGTGCATCAAGCAGCCAAACCCTGACCCCAGCCCTTCTCTGTCCTGCTGTGTAACAGCAGGATGGGGTTAGTGCAGCCAACTCAGCCAAATTCTCTTTGCACATCTCTTCTGGAGGAAGGCATGTGTTGATTTATTATTTCCTTGAAAATGGACATGAGAATTACTAAATAATGATAAGGCAGCAACCAATAAAAATACCTTAGTTGAAAATGAGGATTGAGGATTTCGCTCTCAAAGGCTTTCATAAATAAGGTTGCCATGCAGGAAAATAAGTCTTGCCAGTATCTGTTTCATAGGTGAAGAAATTACAGAGCACTGAGGGCTGACACCGAAGCTGAGGTTCTGAGCTCCTGCTTGTGACACACGTGTGGGGAAACTGCTGCAGGACTTTGTGTCCATGTGCGAGTTTGACCCCTACGATGTTGCCAAGGGCAGTGGGGGCTGCAGTGCTTTGCTCAGGGAGCCTTAGGCACAAAAGCATCTGGCTCGGCTCGAACCTGGATGTTGCAGTTTCCTAAAAATAAATAAATTTTAAAAATTCCTAACCCCAAAAAGGAAAACAGGAACAGCACGTCCTTTTTGGAGCAGCACCTGCCCCTTTCTCTGTTTTGCTTAGCTTGTTGTTGTGTACATCACTCTTCTGCACCCAGCAAATGAACAGCATGCTCTGGGATGTGCTGTAGAAGCCTGTTGTGGGTTTATCCTTTTAAATAGCAGTGGAATATGGTGCCCCTTCATTTAACCCGTGCTGAATGCTGCATGAGATACCAGCAAAGTTATTCAGCAATAATTTTAAATCCCATCCCTAGGAAGGGGGCGGGGGGAAAGCTCAGGACTATACAGTTGGAGCCTGTAGTTGCAATAAAATCCAGGAAAAGGTTATTTTACCTGAATTTATCGCTTAGCAACCAAGAATCCACCTCCTGAGATTGCCGTTCCTGGGTTACCAAGTAACTGCCTGTGACAATTACCAAACAGCTGTCCCAGGAATCTACATAGCCTTTAACCCCCGTCAGCTGAAAGATGGGCTGATGACAGCCAACAAACAATAGAAACACACCCTAATATTTTATTTAAGAGCTGAGGGAAGCCACAGCTGTATGGATCATGCAGCCAGCTGGATTTAACTGCTTCAAACTGTGTGGCCTCACTTCAGGAAACTGCTCTGTGTGTTTAAAGATGCATTTGGGTCTTCATCCTCCAAACTTTGTGTCAAATAATTGAGTCCAAACTCTCAAGACAGGGTTTGCTGTTGTGCAGGAGTGGGAAGTGGCTAATTAGAGTGTGGCAGTGATTTACAAATTTTTCTTACTAATTAATTATGTTTATCTTGGGGTTTTTTTGAGTGCAATTGTTCCATTGATTATCACTGAGAGGGAGAGCATTAATATATCCAAGTAATAAAGGAGTGATTTAGAACGAAGGGAAAAGCATGATCACAACTGGTAAGATAAAAGTAATGAAAAGAGAATACTGAGCTTGGATATTGAGAGGAGCTTCTTGATAATCAGCTGGATTATATCTGGGGGTGGTATCGCAAAGGAAATGAGGGAAACTACTGTCCACAATGCGTGGAAGTGAGCTGGAAACAGAGTATGGCACTGGAACTGTTTGATATATTGACTTGGGTGTCTTATATGAGCCATGCCAATTGTGCCTTTTCCCTCCTCTTCCATTTCTGCTTTCTGTATTTTAAAACAAAATTGCAAATTTTATTAACAAAGTTACAAAGAGCAGCAGCAACAAATTGCAACCGCAACATTTTCCCCTGCGGCTTCAGATGCCCCGAGCCTGGAGAGCTTCAGGGCCCTGCCGCCTTCTGCAAATTCTGAGTGGCTCCTTTTAGTTTAAAATAGAAACAGGAAGAAGGGTTTTGGAAGTTAAGGGCCCCGTTCACATTTACAAATCCCAGGCATGTGAGCTGGCTGGGATGGCAGCAGCTCCTTTCTCCCTGCAGGCTCTGTGCAGGTATCCAGGGAGGGAACAGTGGGAAATCAGCTGTGTCTTGCTCCTGCAGCTTTTCTGTAGTATCTTCTAGTTGAGATAATAGAAACTGCTCTGCTACGCTCTTTTTTTCTTTCTTTTTTCTTCTTCCTTTTCTCTTTCCCTGGCATGTTCCATGTGCCACAATAGTAAGAAGCGGCTCAGAAAAGTCTCCACCAGCTTTCCACTGGCAGCAAGTTCACAAAGGGAATTTCCCCCTGGACACTTGTGTCCAGAAACCACCTCTTTGGCACTGGAGGATTCTTTAACCACCTGGGCAAATCTGACTGCATTTTATTTGGCTCCCTCTGCTTTTTCTACATAATTCTAAAAGCAAAATTGATAACATTTACCTTTTCTGCACACAACTGTCATAATTTTTCAGGCATTCAGGCTGTAGAGGAATTTCTGGTTCCTGAAAAAGGTTAAAACCCCCATAGCCACTTCAGCATCACTTCCATTGATAAAGTGCCATCTCTCATGGATGAGTGTCCTGCTGCACATACAGACAGCTTTTCAGTGAGTCCGTGCAGGAAGGAAATGCTGAGGACTGGGACACACGGACCGGGACCAGCACACACCTGTGCAATGGGTTGGCAGCAGCAACACCTTTTCCCTTAGAACTGAAATTAAACCTTTTTGTTACCAATGATTCCCGGTGAGCGACGAGGAATGTGTGATTGCCTAGAAAATAAGAGAAGACCTTGGAATTATTTAAAAAAACTTGAAGTGTGATTTCTTGTCAATATTAATGACTTGTCATTGCCATCATTGCACTTTGCACATCATTGCCTTTACATGTCTGCTGTGGAGGGTTGGCCTGGCTTGTAACTCTGCTAATGAGATGTCTGAGGGAAGCAGCTCCATGATCATAAGCAACTTGATTTTTGGGGAGAACAGAACTGTCGCAAACTTGTCACTGCCTGGAGGGTGGTTCCTTTGCTAAGTATCAAAGGGCCTTTCACTCCTAAGCTGATTATTGGCTTATTTGGGTAGGAAGGGAAGGGTAAGAGATCACAGCAACTATTCTTTGCACCCCATCCTGCTCATCTTTTGTCTCTACCCGGAATTTGGCAAAGGGAGGCTGTACTGGGGCATTGGTTCTGTCTCCCAATGACAGATCATGGTTGTCGTATTTTCTGGCTGGAAGTTGGTTGGTTACGTTGACAGATGTTGCAATGATTCCTTTGGCAATGTTCTGTTGTGCTGACTGTTCAAACAGGAAATTCATCTTTTAGTATTTGCACATGTTCAATGTTTGTTTAGTAGGAACCGGCTCTGACAGCAGGCTGGTCAAACCATGTGGTTTTGGAGCAGCAAACTCTGGAATTCTCAAAATCCCTATTAGGGTTTGGAACCCTGCTCCCTGAAGTCCTACAGGACTGACTTTTGAGGAAACGAGACTTGAGCTCCAGGTTGCTGCTGTGTCACTCTTTGGGTGCCTGTGACATCTTGGTGGCCCTGGGTCCAAATCATCCCCTGGTGTGGCATTTCTAAGGTTGGTTGTATGGCAGTGCCTGGGCTGCCTTTGGCTTCCCTTGAGCTTCTGCAGATTTGGTTACTGAGCTGGCCTCGTGTTTCGCGTGACACAAGGGAAGAGCCAAGTGGCTGTGGCACTTCGTGGTGCTCAGCAGCAGAGTGAGGAACAGCTCAGGGTGCACAGCAAGAAGTGCTTCCCTCCACACCAAGACCAACTGGAGAACTTGACCTGAGAAAACTGAATTTCCATCTGAATCTCTGTCTGGTTGATTCCATTTCAGGTGACTGCTTTTTGACCTTGGCAGGCACCTTCTTTGAAGGACAACCTGCAAATGCTGGTGTGAGTTTTTGTTTCCTCAGTTTTCATTAAGCAAAAATCTAGGAATTATTTATTTGAGGAATAACAGTGTTTCCTGTGTGCTGTGGCATTGGAGAGTCCCTGGCCAAGAAAAGTCCTTCAGGAAAAGTTCATCAGATGTCAGAAGTTACAATATTTACTTCTGTAAGTCCGGTGCCAAGCACATTATGGGATGCAGCTCCATAGAGACTTCTGGTGCATGTGTGGAGCAAAGGCTTAATCTGGTCCAAACCTCCCCTGACCCCTCCACTGTCACATAATAGGTGAGAAACAAGAGGCTTCAAGCCATGTGTGAAAGTTGCTTTGTGTCTTGCTGGCCTTTTGGAAAAACTTTAGGACTATTTCGAGTAATGGAGCTTGGAGGTGGAAAAAAGCTTTGTGGCAAGGCTGGCAGATGCATTGCTGAGAAACACATTTGGGTCCTAGGGGGTTATTTCTGTGTCATCTGCCAGGACAGAACTCACGTGCAGGAGAGCTTGCTCAGGTGGGGTAGATGACAACCCACAGGTGTATTTGCAATGGGTGTATTTGCACACAATTCTGTGAATAACGTGTGCACATACAGCAAAAGTGTTTTCTGGTGTCTGCTTACAACAGTTCAGGCACGAAGTACACACCACTTGTGGGTTTCTAAGGAAATCAGAAAAGTGAGGTAGCAAGGAGAACCTCAAAAATGTTACACCTGCAAGAAGGGAGAAGAATCCTTGAGAGTCCAGTGCTGATGAGCACTGATGAAATAAAGGAAATCCAGTGAAATATATCCCTCAAAACCTGACATTTGGGTATGCTGGGTTTTGGAATGATGTTATCAGTTTGGAACTTGCACTGATTGTTCACCAATTAGTTGAATTTCGGACATATGTCATTTCTAAAGATGTAGTGTCATGAGTGTTTTGATGGTTTATTGATCTCCAAGATTTTAGATGCTGTCTTTTTATCTTGATTTATGATTTTTCCTCTCAAATTCACCCATCCTAATCCCTGAGTAACAGCACTGGTTCTGGAAGGAGCACACTCTTTCCAAAAGAAACTCAGAAGTGCTTTCATGTACGTTGGGTGAAAGTGCAGTGCAGGAAAAGCACTGTCTTTTAACAAAGTTTGGTTTTAAGCACGAAATAATCAGGATTTGGATGTTATTAAAGTAACATTTTTTGTGAAAAGGAGCTGGATTTATAAAAATGAACCAACTCTTCAGCCAGACCTGTTATGAATTGCAAAAGCAGCTGGGAGATTTGGCCGAAAAATCAAGGTTGGGGTTTTTTTCTTCATCAGAGTTTGTAAGATATTTGGAGGGACATAGCATTTATTTCTTATTTCTCAGAGTTTCAGTCCAGGTCTTGGAAAAACCCATCTGACAGTGAGTTTGTTTGTATATTTTACATTTTTTCCTTAAGTATGCTAGGCTCATTAGCAAGCCTTGGAAAAGGCATGCTTTGTTAAAGTGAGTATGGAAAACAAGATACTAAGGGCTCAAATCTGTCTCCAGAATATAAATAAGCATAGCTTCCTTTGGAGCGGATTCTGACCACAGTTATACTGAAAGCCTTGTTCCAGGGAGAGCCGTGAATGTGCATTTGCTCGGAAATGCTGCACCTTCAACAAATTTCCTCACAGTGCTTGCTGAGTTCCTGGCTCTGGGATGTGCCATCTACCTGCAGAGGGGCTTCAGGACATACGAAGCATCCTGGAAGGCAGGGATAGGACATGGGCTGTTGCTGGGTGGGAGATCCCTGCCCAGCAGCAGCGGGGGTGTCGGGGCTGTCCCAAATCCTGCTGTTCCCTCGCTGCCCCGTGGTGCTGGCCAGCAGTGAGCAGGCACAGGCAGTGAATAGTCTGTTGCTGGCTATGGGCTCCCTGGAAAAGTTTCCTCTTCCTGTGGATCAAGGGAAAATAAATAATTTTTCCTTGCTTTACGTGGAGCCGTTTGTTTGGTTGTGGTTTTGCCTCCAGCAGCGGGGGGGTTCTACCCCTCCACCCACCAAGGACGTGGCAGCGGCAGCTCAGCACCCAGTGGCTTAACTCTGGTTTGCTCCATCCAACACCCACTGTTGGGTACAGGATCAGCTCCAGTGTGCTGACCAACAAGGACACTGCTCCAAACCGTGCTTCAAAACCTTAAATGAAATAAGGAAAAGATGTCTGTGGCCCTGGGTGAAGCAGTCATCTTCAGCTGAGCATCTTAATTTTTATGGTCATTTTTTAATGAAAAGATGGGATTTGAGAGGTTTGTGTGTATGAAACGTGTGGGAGCGCTGCTGAACCAGTTGGCACAAGGTGGATGTATCCTCATTAGACATAATTTATACTTCCCTGTTAAGCCAAAGTCGTTCTATTCACTATCATTATCCTAAGCTGGGTCCTTTGGTGATCTCATAATTCCAAAAGTACAAAAGCCAAATAAGCCTTGATTAAAGCAGTCCCTGTTTTCAAGCCAAGCATATGTTAACACTGGAGAATAAAACGGTGGAGCTGCAGTGGTACTGGAGAACTCGGAATATCCTGAATTGCTGCTTGAGAAAAATACAGTTTCTTGAGGCAGGGTGTAAAATTTTACATTTGAAACATACTCTGGAGCTCAAGTCTCCCTAAAGGATAGGATTTACCTGGTTCGTGAGTTTACCTCCAGCAGAGTATTTATGTGAGCCTGGGCATAACACCAGGTGACACCTTTTAGATCCCTGAAATGTCTCAGGCTGCTGCGGTACCACACGGCAAACCCTGTGAAATAATTTTGATGAATTACTATTCTGGCTGTAAGTGGTTTTTGCTGTAACCCATCTGTGCTAGCAGAAACATCTTCACAGAATGTTTATTTTTGTCAGGTTCATCAGCTTTCCCTGCTACTCTATCTGAAATCACCTTTTGTAGCATCGCTCTGGAGATAATGTTCTATTTATGCTGTTAGAAGGCCAGTTAGATGAATACTAAAAACTCGGCTTTTGGGCGGCAATTTGACATGGTGGGAAATGATGCCTTTTTTTATATTCTTCATACTCTCTGTTTAGTGTGGCAAAACTGCATTTATCTCAATAGAGCTCCAGAGGAGCATGTTAACCTTGCCCAACACATGCAGTTTTCCCTCACGAGGTGCAGTGTCATGTCTCTTGTGCTGCAGCAGCGCACGGTTCTGTCACTCGGTGGGATTTACTAGAGGAGCAATCCTCTTCCAGCTGGAGGAGATTGGAAGGAGGAAAATATTTTCCATCTACACAGACTTGAGAGCAGCTCTGGAGTGGCGGGAGAGCAGGACTGTTAAAGCAGGACTGTTAATGGTGTCATTTAACAAACTACAGCAGGAGGACTCCCTGGAGCTCTGGGAGCAGCAGATTTGCCTTCCACTTCCCTCTCATATCCTCTCTGGCTGGAGCCAAAGCAAAGGGAACTGTTTTCAGAGCACAGGGAGCAAATGCTGTTAAGTGAGCAGGTAGGAGGAGGAATGGTGTGCTGGAATATCCGCTCGAGCATTTGGGGAACCCTCTGAGTATTTGATTAAACCTTCCTGTAGTCAGCAAAGCTCCTCGTGAAGGCACGCACAGCAAATCATTCATTACTTGTGGGCTTTGCTGCCCAGAGAGCAGCCTGCATTGGGATGCAGTGCTGCATCTTTCCCTGGATAACGCGAAGCCAGCATTTCTGGGATAAGCACGTTTCCCAGTTTGCTGTCAGCTCTGCGTTCAGCTCTGTGACTCACACCACTGAGTGTTCTGACCGAGGCACTGGTGTCTTTATCTTCCTATCGAGATAATCAAGTGTCATTCTTACTATTTTATAATTTGGGAACTGGGATTCAGGGAAATTGCACAACTCTCCAGAGAGGAGGGAGCCTGGATCCCTTAGCAGTGACTCAGTGCTGAGCAGGACCAGGTGTATGACCCATCCGATGGCCTCAGGGCCACTCTGGAGGGTGGCACAGGGATCCCCAGGTCATTCCTTATGTTACTATGGCCCTTGGAAGAGGTCTCTCATGGAAACCTGCAGGTGAATTCCCTGGTTCTGTTCATTAATGATATCCCAGGTTTATTTTCTCCTTTGTGTTGTATAACTAATCACGCGGTAATTGAATTAGCTGGAAAGAAGGATAAGATAAATTACGAGGAAGAATTAACTTTGTGCACCTGAGGTCAGAAGGCTCCTAGAAAATTCAAGGTGAGAATTGGCTGGACTGTAAATGAGATTTAGCAGGAGGATACCAAGTTCTCTGGAGAACTGAGAAGCAGAAGTGCATATTACAAATCAGCTGTGAAAATCCAGAGATGTCTCAAACTCTTTGGGCAATCCCTTTCTGTTTTAAGATGGGGAAGCAAAGGATGGCATTTATGTTCTTTCCAACTGTGGGATTTGATGAAGGGAATTTCCCTGAAATTTGTCTTTTAATTCTTGTGTGAACAGACTCTGCCAGAAAGATATTTTCCCTTCTCTATTAATATTAAGGTAGTAAATTGTCTGTCCCTGTGTTCAGTCACTGGCTTTCCTTTTTTTTTCCCCTCTGGTTGGTCTGTAGTTTAAGTTCATCTTTCATGAAAACCATATGTTGGATTAAAGACAGGTTATTATTTTCATGCATTGTAATATACTCTATTACCTTCTCCATCACAGCCCATGTAAAAATAATTATTATTCCATGTGTCACTGTGAGTACATTTTAGATTCTTTAGGTCTTCTCTAGCAAGAGCTGATTTCTGACTCACTGGTCCCATTCTATTTTTATGTCAGAATCAGTCAAATATAAACATTTTAATTTTATAAAAGGCTTTTAAAAATATGAAAAATGCATGTTAAAAATAAATAGAAAATGAAGTAATTCAGGAAAATATTAAGGGAATGACAGTGAATTATAGAACACATTGAAACTCCCTAAATAAATGTAATTAAGTTGCAATATAAAGAAAAATTCCAGTATTAAACACTAAAGCAAAGGCAGCAGCTTATACACTTGCGTTTGCTTTGACAATTGTATCTGCTCTTTTGAACAAAGGTTGCAATTAGGTGACTTTTATGGGTTTGTGAACTTAGCTTTTTGCAGCAAGTTTAACCTGATTACCCTGACTCTGTAGCAAGAGCTGTGTTCGATCAGTTCACTTGATTGTTAATGTTCTCTTCCCACCAAACCTCAGCTGTGGCTGTATTAAATAAAAATACAGAAACTGGTATGGTAACCTCACCATCTGCTATGCAGCTTTGGTTTTTGTTCTGGAGTTGGAGTTGAAATACATTACTGGAAATCGTGGGTTAAGTCGCTGAAATTAGATGGGACCCCTGCAGTCTAATCCATAGGACCCGGCCAATTCTTTGAGTGTTCTGTGTTTGATTAGTTGTACTGTAATTAAAGAAATTACCGATAGTCTTCTGTCTGGAAGTGATTAACCCACCAAGTACTCATACCTATATTCTCTAAGCATCTTCAAATAATATAAGGCTTCATTTATGTTCCTTAATAAGGAAACAAATGAAAATCGCCTCCAGCCTTAATTCTGTGGCTTGTGTGTAACAAGCTGTTCTGCCTTGTGCCTCAGTGATGGCTGTTCAATTGTTCGTGATTATGCTGCATTTTAATTAAAGAACTAAAATGCTGTTTGTATAAATGGAACGTGCTTCTCGGCACAGCCATGACCCACGGAGGGAAAGAAATCAGATAATGAAGGGAGCCACCTAGGCAAACAAAACCTGGCACGTTGACCCTGCACACTTGTGGAGATGTGGGTGTGATTGCTTGAATTATGGCTGCATTTCTCCCGGCCTTTGCAGCATCAGTTTTCATTCATCAAGGGCAAAAAAGGAACAAAACCTGGGGGGAAGAAAAAAAAAAAGCCTCTCTCAGTTCTGACTTCTTAATGATGATGATCTTTGCTGCTAAAAAAAAAAGCAGATTGAATTGTTTTGTCAGATTTGCAGACTGAAAGAGCAGCAACGTACAAATTCATCCTTATGAGATTCTCATTGGAAGGAGGAGATTCATGTCCTGTCCCCCAAAACACACAAGAACTTTGTGCCTCAAGCAAGGGTCTGATGGCTGAGGATCCCACTGGGAGAGGCCTCTGGAGTTTGGTCCACCGGGCTGGACTCAGGGCCTGGATGAGGAGGCACGGCCACCTCAGGCCTACCCACTGAGCTCACGGAGCCTCTCTGCCCTGACCTACCCACCAGGTGCCAGAATTCAGCTGAGAAATTTATTGCACCTTCCGCCTCCCCTTGGACTCCCAGCTTCTCTCCAGGTGCTCCCTGACCGTGGGCACAGGGACAGAGGCCGGGTGACTTTTGCTGCGGGAGCGGTGCCACACGTGGTGGGAGAATGCCGCTTCACCAGCCGCCTGCTCCCTGCTGGGGTAACACCACAGCAACCTCTGCACCTTCTAGTAAAAATAATCTCCTTTTCTCCAGAACAGGCCAGAGCAGGGCTCGTGGAAAGGGGCAAAGGAAGAAGCGCCAAGAAGGCATTTTTGCCTTGTCTGTTCTGGGAATATTCCTGCACCTGTTTTCATAGTAAATGAATTTCTGCATCAGCCTGGAGCTTGGGGTGTGCCCTGCAGATAGTGAGGGAGGCACAGATACCTCCCGTGACTTTCCTACAGTCTGTCATTTAACTCTTCCTACACATAAAACGTAGATAAACCCAAGATAGCCTCTTACAACATGCAAATTAATGCAACTTCCTTAAAATAAGTAGCATAGTATGTCATGTGTTGGTAAATAACCAACAGATGACACATACTAAATTTCAGAAGTTTCTGTGAGGCCACAAAGTAAAAACCACCGTACAAAATTCCTGGATTATAAATTCTGTAGTTGGATTTCTCCTTTTGATTCACTGTAAATTGTATGGTTCTCACAGCAGCTTTTCAGTGGTTCCTTGAAAGTGGTTATTCTCATGGAATATTTTTTTAATCTTAAAAATCACTCCAGTGTTCAGCCTGAACCTGTATCCATGCTGTTATTGATATCTCAACTGGATATTGCAGGAGAGAGACACTACAGATGGGAAAATTTTGAAGAGAAGCATTTCCTAAGCCAAGGTTTTTCCTCTGCAGCATTGCACAGCACAAAGAGGTCTGTGTAGACCAGTTTAATTTGAGAAATAGGGATATAAATGCTATGGGAGGTTCTGATGTACTTCTAATATTAAGGAATAAACCAGACACAAACCAGGTCCTGGTTCTCACCTGTGCTGGGAACCTAGGCAGGAATCCCAAATCCATTTTAACCAACTGATGCATCTCCTTAATTTTCATGGATTTCGAACAGAGCTCAGCTCCTCCACAACCATTTGCTGAGATGCATTTTAGATGAGCTCATGAGAGTTTGTGTTAGTCTGTAATATGATGTATGTAATGGGCTTGTACAGTAAATAGAATTTATGGCTTCATTTCCTGTGCCATGCAACTGAAAGTTCTGTGGAATTCATACAGAAAAATCTGCTTACACAGCATTTGTCATTGGCTGCTGCTTGTCCTCAGGCTGTAGAAATAAGTAAGAGACTGGCAAATCAGACTGGTAAATTTGTGTGAGAAATATCCCTTCATGGTGCAAGGTAGCCCATTCTGTACCTCCCCTCAGCACCGCACTCACGAGGGGTTGATGGGAGCCAGGATCTTGTGGGGTTCTGCCAGGTGGACATGAACATTTTTCATTTGCTGGGCTTTTGAACAACATGTATTCGCTGAGAAACGAAGACAGCAGGGATGCTGTGGAAATAACCTGACTTTTTGTGGGCTGTGAAGCTGTGGGGATGTCAAAACTGGGAATAGGATGGTCTGGTTTGCACCACTGAGCCTCTTCTGTGACTGCCCAGTGGCACCTGGTGCCCCCAGGCCCTGGAAAGTGGAAAGCAGAAGTCAGGGATGAAGGGAGGTTGCCTGTTGGGTCTGAGGTGGAAAAGGGCAGTTGAGAGCTTTTGCCTACACCTCTCAGTCCATGGCAAGGTAGTGGAGGCAGAAAACACTTGTTGAGCAGGGAGCAGAGTCTAAAGTCTAGAGGGGTTGTTGGCTTGTCCCATCTCACACAAAAGTGCAGCAAAACGGGAGCTAGGGAAGGTTCCCAGCCCCCAAAACAAATTCCTCGTCTTTTGTTTGCTCTGTTTTGCCTACTTTGATTGAAAATCCTTGGGAGGGAGAAGCTCTCACCATGAGTTACACTGTGCTTAGAACAGCCTGTCTTCATCATGGCTGGTACTTCTAGGAATTACTGCTTTTCCAAGGGAATCCGCATCACGGAGAAATAATAATACTCATCCTTACTGCATGTCCTTTCCAACATTGCAAGGACTAAATGGAAATAGAGGATAAAGCTACTTTTCTGGTTCTAAAAATAATTCTTCTGGGTCATGTGGAAAATCATCGCGGAGGTTATTTGTGGGAGTTCAAATGTTCAGTTGTTCTGCTTTCCTTTTTCTAGGAATTGCTGCATGGCTGAGTGTCAGCCTCCAAAATTCTCAAAAAGCTCATGAAAAGAGCTGCTCTGTTTCCTTTGGAAAAACTGGATGGCAGTGGAAGGAGAGAAAAAAAAAGTGTTAGAATGTGTTACGGCTTTACTGGGACTTGGAAATAGAGTTTAGGATTTACCTATTGGTGTCACAACTCAAACGGGACAAGGAATTAATTTGGGGATAGAATTTATTGTTTTTAATGTGTTGTGACCCACCTCTAGGACAGAAGGACTGCTCAGGGGTGGAATGTCAGTGGAAAATCACAAGGTTTTCCCTGAGAAACAATGCCATTCCTCAAAGATTGGTAGTGTGCAAGAAAGGAGGCTGATGGGGGGCTGTTTGGAGCATCTTCAAAGTTAGGAAAGGGCTGTTTGATGTGCTCAGCCATGGGGGCACAGCCACGAGGGAGTGTCTGTGTGGGCCCTGGGGACAACAGGAACCAGAAAAGCTTGCCTGAAAAAGAGATGGGTTTCCTGAAAGCCGCTGGCAAAGGCAGGGTGCTGAGGCAGCAGGACTGCTGACCAACAGCTCCTGCACTCTTAACCGTTTGCCAAAATGTAATAAATTTTTTTATAGTCAAAGGCTGAAAATAGGAAAAAAAAAATAAAGCGAACCAGTGCCAGTCCAGTGTAGAGCAAGTGGTTTCCTGGTCCTAAAGCAGTTGTCAAACCACAGGTCATCAGCTCTGCAGTTTGCAGCTCTTTCTCTGGAATAAAAGGAAGGCAGAGCTGAATAAGCAGCAGAGAGGTTCCTTCTGGGTACACCCACACTTTTAAAGGCTACCTTGCTCTTTTTGGCTTGTATACCAGCATATATATTTAAAAAATAAATTAAATCGATCAAGACAGGAGCTCCCAGCCCTTTGCCCCCTGTAATCCTTTTTTTCCCAGCACAAAATGTCTTTTTAAGTCAGGGAGTTATATCATGTATGGGAATTCCTATGTCCTGGTTACAGGAAAGGGAGATGGGACACAGGTAGCAGGACTGTGAATGGTAGGAAGCTGTATAGGCAGTTTTCATTTTCTCCAGCTCCGTCCTGTCTGTTGGGAGTGTCACATGTTAACAAAAGTAAAAAAAAAATTAGTTCTGTAGCCTGTATGGTGCGTTTTTTGTAATCTGTTTGCACGGAAGAGAAAACTGATGTTCCTGTAAAACTTCTTTACTGCAAATAAGGGAAGAAATGAGCTCACTTGTCAGTGCCCATCTTGTTTCCATTGCTAACATTACATCTCACATTCTCTTGCTGTGTGCTGTGCAAGGATGAGGGAGGGCAACACCACAGCACGGCTCGTTTGGAGAAGAATCTGTTGGACAAAAATTGGAGGGATCTTAGCCTCAAAGTTTCGAATATATTTCTTGATACCTGTCAGCTTCAGGAGCACAGCATTAGCTTTTCTCCCTCTTCTCTGTCATGTCAGCAGGCTGAGAAGAGGCTGAAATGAGCTGATTGTCTCCTTCTTGAGAAAAATCAAAGCACAGCCAACAAATAACAAGCACAGAAATCTGAACAACTGAAAAGCTTCTTCTTCTGCCTTAATTAACTTCCTTGGCTCTAAATCCTAGTCTGCCTAAGTGCACATTTAGCAATGAGGTTCACAGAGCTGAAAAATGTTTGCACTATGAGATATAACTGCTTATCACGTTATCCAACCCTTATAATAGATGTGCCACACTGGGAGCCAGAGGTTTGGGGCAGAGGAAAGATCACTTAGTTCTACGTAGAACTAAATGCTGATGGGATTTTGGCATAGTAAAATAGCCGGAGAAAATTAGGATTTTACCAAAGAAATATGGGCGGGCGGAAGTTTTACTACTGGCTTTTAATCTTCTTGGCTTCTTAAATACATAGAGGGACTGGACAATAATTCCTGAGTAATTTGTAGTGAGAATTGGCCATGTTCTGCTGGGTTAGATGTGTGTGCAGCATTTCTTCCACGTCCTCAGCCAAAGCTTCCCATGGTGCTGCTGCTGTTGAGGATGTTGAGTCCCAGGTGATGGATATTCACCATTCCAGGCGTGGCCTTTGTGAGTCTGTTCTCTGAATTAGGCCCAGTCCTGCTAGAGGAGCCCTGGAAACTCGGGAGACCTCGCGTACGAGCTCACTGGGGCCTTGGGCTGGCTGCTGGAAATTCTCCTTTCCATGAGCAGTTTAAATCCTGTGGAAAACTCCCACTGACTTTGCAGGGATTATCCATTTGTGGAAAGTTATTCTGAGGGAGGTGCATTCCTTTGTAAAACAGCTGGCAAAGAGTCTGGGCAGCGCCGAGGTCTCAGTCCTGGCTGTGTATTTTTGTTGGTCCGAGTCTGTCCTGTGCCACGCGCAATGGGAATGCAATCCGTGACTACAGCTTGCACTTGCTATTTTAGTCTCATAAAAATAATAATAAAAAAAGAAAGCAAGGCTTGAGTGCGTAGGTGTGTTCAGATATTGGAGCCCTTGGGCTATATCATGTCTGTGTCTTTGTGCAATTCTACTTGAAAAGCACAGACCCAGCATGACCTGTCTTTTGTCAGGGCCTTTGGGCTCCCGGGTGAGGGAAGTTGCATTATAAACGGAACAGTGTTTTCATTAATTTTCTGAGCATTGTTATTGATTGTACTCTTTTTCTATTTTAATACCTTATATTTCTATTTATAGTGGTTTTTTGATCTCATTCATCTGTGTATTTTCAATAATAGTCCAATATTTAATTTGAAGGTAAAGTAGAAAAGTCCACGTGCTAGTTCATTTAAAGAACATGTTATCTGCTGGCTGCTCAACACATTTCCTGTGACGGTTCAAGACAGAGAACCCTGTGCTGCTTTTACATTGAAGAGTTTGCCAGTAAAAATACACCTCTTCTGAGGTTACTTAAAATCAGGACCTACATTTCTCACATCCCCCAGCTGTCTCACATACAGAATCCCCTCCGATTCTGCTGTGCCAGAAAATGTTAGCAGATGAAGTGCAGAGCAGGTCAGGGTATTCCTAATTCAGATTAATGACCCCATTCTGCTGCCTCCTTAGCAGGAAATTAGAAAGCGCTGGGAAGGAGAAAATAGCGATTCATAACGCGGGGCTCTTTGTATTGGCAGTTGCACTCATTAAAGCTAAGATATTGTTTTGATATAGAATAATTGAGCCTGACTTATTTATGGGATGTGGCTCATGGAGATTCCTCGAGAAGACTGCTGGCTCAATGTCTGGATCCCCCTTCCTAAGGGGGAGCTGGCCTTCCTCTGAATTTCTGCTCATGGGAAATGAGTTTCTATGCAGAAGTAAATTTTTTGCCTGAATAAATGGTCCCAGTTCAAAAGCATTTAACTCGAGTCTAGCATGGAAGTATGGAATGCTCCTTCAGAGAGTGATACCCACACACATCACATGGGCATGGAGTAGGAAGGAGCTCTGTGTGTGATGTGGCAGGTGAGGCTGGGCAGCGGCCAAGGTGTGTTAACTCTACTCTTTTCAATTTTCAGCACTGACACTGGTAATCTGCAGTCTGCTGAAATCCTGTATCAGGTGTATTAGGTGTCTCTTTGGATTCTGGGTCTGGCCTGTAATCTTTAAGGATTAACTCTACTCACCGAATACTCCCCGGTGGCCCCGTGCACAGCTCAGTGTTGCCTTGATTGAACACTGAGGTCAGAGGCCAGCAGGAGCCAGAGGTCCCTGCAAACCCGCCCCGTGCACAGGCCCACTGAGCTCTTTGCCTCCATGTCATGAAGACAAATGGCATTTTTTAAAATTCTCCCAATGAACTAACATTCATTTTCTGGTGTCTCTTCCTTCTTTATTGCTTCCTAATGAGCTTCATTCCCATCACCTCTAGCCTCCTGCTTCCCAACCTGCATTTACACCCTTGCATGGAAGAGAAGCAAATTGAACAAATTAATTAAGTTGGCCTGTCTAATGAAATGACTTTGGTGACTTCTGGGTTTTCGCCTCTTGCTTTTTACAGGAATCTCCTATAAATCTTTAATGGCCACAATTGCTGGGCTTTTTCTGTCCATAGTTGGCAAGAACATCACATTTTCTTTGTATGGTGTCTCAGACTTAACTGAGAACATTTCATTCTCTGTCTATATTTATATTTTTATATATATATTACATACACATGTGTATTTTTACTCTTTATTTGTATATTTTTGGTGGTCATTTTGCCTCCTTGTTTATTTTTTTAGCAATGGAATTTTCATAAAAGTGCTTTTCAGGAGCCATTTGGAACAACAGCTGTTTCTTAGGAGAGGGGCTCTGTGCTATTACAGTCCACAAAACTTCCTCTCGACCCTGGACTGGTCAGGGTGTATTTTTTCTCCTGTTCTTCTCATGCTGCTTTGTTTGCTCTTGGACAAGTCAACTGGTTCAGAATCAAGAGTTAGTTAGGTTGTTACTTTCTTGGTCTTGCAGATGACACAACTTCTAACACAGCACCACTCTTACCAGATGAAAGTGCCATGGATTCTTTCCAAGGAATATGTGAATAATTTTAAATTCCTCTGCTGAAACTGCTTTTAGTGAACCTTTCCCCCTTCCAGTCTGCACTGTTTTCACTTTGAAGTAATAAATGCATACAAGCCTTTGGTATCTGGTTACCTTTCTTCCTTTTCGTTCCACAGCTTATCACTTCATTAGACCTGAAAAAAAGTGATGCTCCTGTGAAGTGAAGCTTGTATAAAACTCTGTTCTGGTATGAAACAGTGCCTGCAACTTCAGTAGTGGTTCACGTAGGGTCTAACATGTCATGTGGTGAAATGCCAGTGGGAACCTGATTCAGCTGCCAGTGTTTTTAACCCTGTAAACTTTAGTGGCGTTATGGCACAATGAAAAATATCAATTTTAAACTCATCCTTCTGTGCCATTTAATTCACTGCACATCAGCATGTCCAGGAGGAACAGCACAAGATTTTGTTCTCGCTTCTTCCATCACACAGATTATTGTGCAGTATTTGGCCATTCTGCAACCAGAATGTGTAGAGATGGGTGATAAATATGGGGAAATGATTATTTTACACACTTGATACATTGTAGTGAGTACAACGGGTTCATTTCAGTCCCCAGGTGTGCAGTTGCTAATACAGTCTCAGAAGGAACAAAGGGGATCCAGAATAAAACAAAAGCCATCAATTGGGGGTTGCTATGGGGAGAAAGAAGTTCTCAAAAATTCTTTCAGCTGCATCCACTTTCTATCCTTGTGTGTTTTTTATGTGCTCTTGGTGTCTTTATGTGTTCCTACTACCCCAGTGATAGAAAGGCCATAAATGCCTCTCTGTGGGGAACTTAAAATGCCAGAAAGTGCTGCAGAAGACACGAGCTGGATCAGTGCTGCTAACGGTGTTCACCTCTGGAGTCAGACTTGCTACTTGGAAAGCTGCATATCAGTGGTGGGTTTATTTGTGGTTTTTTTCTTTTAGTTTGAGATACCAGAAAAAGATTCTCTGTGCTGAGAAGAGTGGCCTCACCTCTAGGTGAGATTTTGGACAATTTCATTAGTCCTTCTGTGTTCAAGTTCACTGGCTGCAGCTTTCTTAGTTGAAGGACCCTCTTCCTGTCTGGAATTTCCTGCACTCAAGGCAGTAACAATTCAGCTGATTTTGTGAGCAGTTTGCACTCAAAAACTGCCACTAGGACTTAACAGAAGAAGCACCTGGCAGGGCTTGCTGAGATGGAGAGTTCCTCATAGCAGGATGAAGGTGAAATAATTTGTTAAAAGCTGCTGTGCAGGAGTAATGGGCCTGGGAATGATTCAGCCTCATGATGCCCATTCTTCCCAGCGCCTTCTAGTCTAGAAACAAGTGCCTTTGACCTCACAAAGGCATAAATTCAGGAAAACCTAGATTTTGTCACCACATACCTGTCATGCCTCAGGAGGAGCAGTTTCCCCGCTTGTGCATTGGAGTGCTTTGGAAAAGGGCTCTCCAGGTAATGTTGTAGTTTTGTAGGGAATAATCCAATTCTTTTAGCCTGAAAAATCTCTTTAGATGTTTAGGAAGAAGCCAAAAAAGGAGGGAAACAAACCAGGACATGCAAAGGACCACAAATAGCATGGGGGGTTTTGTCAGTTTTCTTCAGGAAAAGAAGCAGTGACAACTCTGTGCTCTACATGTTTGACGTTCATTCACTTTCTGGGAGTTGGCACTGCAGAGAATATGTATTTATAGGGATGTATTCACATGACTTTGCTTCACACAGACTACTGATTTAGCTGTCTAATTTAGGAGCACAGGCGCTCTCTGTAGTCAGCAGAGCCTAAATGAAGGTCTCTGAGTTATCCCCTGAAAGGAGGCACCTTTCTCCACAGAGTTCAGAGCAACCTGAGGTTCCTAATTTAGGCCCATAAGCCACGTGTGCAGTGTGTGAGCCTTGAGTAAACAACACTCAGGGATTAAGTGCTGGCCGTGGCCCTGCTTTCCCCAAGGCTGTGAACTCTTCAGAGATCACGACTTGGTCAGACTTGAGTGTGGCTGAGGAGAAGGATCATCTTCCTTCCCTGCTGAATGTAGCCGGATCCGTGGGCCTCAGTGACTTGAGGGCAGAGATACACTTGCATAGGACCGTGCCCAAAATACCATTTAGTCAGTGAGGGAAAAGGGAACTCCCTACCCCAGACCCAGCCGTGCATGCTTGGCTTCAGGTTGCAGGGCAGGTAGTGGCAAGAGCCCCTTCAAGCTGCTACCTGCACAACTGGCTACCATGGCTGTTATCCTGGGATGAACAGAGCTGAAAAAATAAACAAGGGAAGAAAACCCCACCCCAAAGCAACCCCCCCCTCTGCAGAAGTGGAGGTTAATGAAGTGAGGACCAGAAGGGGTCTGTGAGCCCCCGTCTCCTCCATCTGCCTCAGCCGAGGGCTCTTCCTGTGACCCCGCACAAATTGTGGATCTCTTGCTGCTTCTCCACCTCTTTGCAATGAGAATGATTTTATTCACAGAAGGTGATGTCACGAGATTGTTGTGAGGGGATGTGACTCAATGTTTGTATAATGCTTTGAAGATGAAGAGTGCTAAGTATTGTTATTTGAGATGGCAACAAAATAAAACAAAATATGTTCGGTGCAGCTGTTCGAGCCAAATCCATTTTCAGTTAATCTTCCAAGCAGGAATTCAAAATCAAAGTAAAAATCCTTGCCAACTGGAACTTTACAGCTTGATAGGAAAGTTAGAAAGAGAATTAATTGGGTTTTAAATAGTTGTAACTGTATTGTGATGGAGCGTGGAGTGCTCATCTACTCCTAATTGCCAGTCAGTTTGGAACTAGGAATTAAGGCTTGCTCAGGGGAATCTTTTTTTCAGAAAAGGAAAATAGTTGAGCCGTCTTGCATGGCACACTGTATAAACTGTCAGAACTCTGAAAACATGTGCTTTTTCCACTTTATGCTGCCTTTTTGCAGTAATGCAAACCATCAGAAGATGTGGAAAGCAATGAAACTGCCAAATGCCACCGCAGAGCTCCTCGGGGGAATCGCTGTCCCCTCCCAGACAGCTCAGCCTCTGCTCCTGCCCCAAAGGGCTGCTCCAGTAGGGCAATGGTTCTCCTGGCCCCGGGCAGCCTCTGCCTGGGGTAATCCGGGATCGGGTGCCGCCGTTCCGTGTGCTGTGCTGGCCCCTCAGCATCTGCTCCTGGTTGCTCATTGAGGGGTCCATGACAAGAGGATTTTCCCTTAGGATCAGGGTTATCAGTAACCACACAACGCTTACTCACAGTGCGATAGAGCAGAATTTGCTCCCCGGCCTTTGTGATGGCCTTTAGCCTCTCTCCCCTCGGTTTTGGGAACACAGAAATTCCTGTGATGAATCAGGTTAATGGTTCAGCATTCCAGCAGCAGCAGCTGACCTAAAACCCCATTAAGGACAAATGTGCTTCAAAATTGTTTCTACCTCGTGGTTGATGTTTCAAAATGTGAGAGCAAAAATCTGCTTCCCGCACAGTGTGTAAAAAGGACATAATAACACCTTCACTTCCCAGGAGCAGTGCTAAGCCCAGACCATTTGCAAAACACTTTCAAGTCCTGGACTTAAATTAGCAAAGCTCAACTATTTTTACCTCCCGAAGACCTGCCCCTTTTAAGGAAATGTACATTTGATTTAGAGTTTTTCCTGATGTTCAAAGGGGACTTGGACGTGTCTCTCAGCCTCTTGTGTTTGATGGGATTTGTGGATGCAAAGCACCTTCATAAGAGGCTTATTCATTACTTCTCGCTTTGAGTGAACGCACTGTTTTCCAGCTAAACCATCCTGTTTGAGTTTTGCTGTCCTGTGCAGAGGTGTGCCTTCAGATCCCAGTTTTTGTTTTCTTAATACTTTTCAAGTTACTTGTTCCTAAAATATGACTCTCAGTAAACATTTCAGCGCTTTAATTTGGCTTAAATTTACACTGGAATATTAAAGTTCCAAAATAGTTTTATGAGCAAATAAAAATACGATGGTTCTGGGAGCCTTTCTTTTCAATATCTTTTAGTTACGTTAAACTCTGTACTCAAGTAACTGCCTTATAAACAGCTTTATATTGCACTCGATTGCAAGTCATTGGAACAGCATTCCATAATGGGTTGCAAATGGCATAACATTATGTGCCCCAGTTTCTGCAGCCAGAATGAACAAGATCATTGGAAAGGTTGGTGATAAAAGTGGACATAAAAAAGATAGCCTTAAATCTAAACCCTCTATATCACAAGTAATAGAACAAAGTGAAAAAAACCCATATATTTTTCTTCTCAGAAGCGACATGAGCCAGCCCAATCCTGCTTGCTGAAATGCTTTTTCTTATCATATTCCAAGTAAAATTTTTATTTGCTTTAAAGCTGTGCTTGCTGTGACAAAAAATGGTTGCATAAACCATTTTTCCTCACCTTTGGAAAGCTGATTCTCTCTGAGAATCAATTAGTTAGCTGTCGGAAGAAAGCCTGGATCATATATTCTGGAACACTTAGTGGGCAGAGCAGTGTTGAAACACCCGTGGCAAATGTTCATTACTTGAGGTCTGGCAAAATTAAAAGTGCAGCACAGGACTGACATTTTTTTCCCCCTTCTGGAGAGAAACCTGTATAATTAGATGCTTATATTACTTTTCAAGGTGCAAGTCTTTTAGATTTGTATGAATGTTACCATCAGCTACAAAAATGAGAAATAGCAGAGAAGATGGTCAGTGCTTGTATGGTATTTTGCAAAATCTCGATTGCAAAAATATCATCAAGTCACTAAAAGATACAAATCTTTTCCAATTATTATCTTGACAACCTTGATATTTCAAGTGCTTTCTGAAACGTATCCAGAAACTCATGAGACCCAGTGCCACATGGTACAGCTTCTTATGCCCCTCCCAAAAAATAAACTCCAAACCCACCAACCATATACCTTGCCTGAGAAGTTTTGACAGAAAATAAAGCTTTATGAACTGAGGGACATGTGCCTCTTTTGTGTGGGCAGTGTTTTGGGTGTCAGCTGTTTGGTGATCATACATTTTAATTAAGGCAGGGCACAGTGATGTGTGCACTTTATTTGAGCTTGTTCTCCCTTGTAAGCCTGATGAACTTACTCAGTCCCACAAGCAGGAACAAGCCTGTCGGATCCCTTTGCTGGGGGACTCTGGCACAGATCCCTGAGCAGATAGTGTGAGATGGCATCACTCAAGAGAGGAAATTGTCACATCCTATAGAAATCCAGCTACTGTTCTTAGGAAAATACAATACTGTAAGGTGGGGCGTATTTTCCTCCTACCTTCCTGCGAGGAAGGCAATGCACTGCAGGAGAAAGATGTTTCCCAAATGCATTTCTAGGAACAAATGCTTTTGGAGATGCTGAGGTGGCTACATCACTCAAATTCTGGCTTTCTCAGTGCCAGAATTTCTTTTATCAGCTGCTCTCAAGCTTATGAGCTGCAGCTGGATGGACTGTGGTCCTTTTGGGAAACATCCCTAGGTTTTATTTCATCACAGTTCGAGAGCTGTAACCATGAGTTACTGCGCAGTCACCTTCACATGCACTACACAGCGCAGTAAAAACAAACTGCTCAGGTTTTGGTTTTTATTTTGATTTGATTTGAACAGACTTTCCTGGCTTGTGCAAGAGAAGAGAGTGAGGCAGGAAGATCAGGTGGCATTTTTCACAGGGATGGTCCCAGTGGTTAGAGCAGCAGTTGAGGATCAGGATTTCTGTCCTTTCCCTGCCTCAGTTATGGCTCACTGTCACTGAGACAATTCACCTCCTCTTTCTGAGCTCACGTTCACAGGGATTTCTGTCTGACACAGTGTGATAGCTTTGTCTCATGGTGGTGCTGAGGGAATGATGTGTAGCTAAAGCAAAGACTTGGACCAGGAATCCTGTTCTAGTCTGATTTACATCTGCCTGTAAGCCCTGCCTGAGCTTCCTTCCTCCATCAAATGATACTGTAATCCTGGATTTATACATTAAGGAATCCCTTCAGTGGGTAACCCCAAAGTGGCCAGCGGTACAAAATGTTGTGTGCAATGTCCACATGCAAGAACGGGGTCTGTGAGGGGAAACCCTGTAAAACGGGGGGAGATTCTTGGGAATCACCCCAATACCCGTGGAAGTGGCTCTTTGTGTGAGTCACAAAAGGCGTGGGCCTTTCTCGGGAGAGGCACAAGGCAATTTCTCTGGAATCGCTCTCTGTGGTGCCATTGCCTCTTTGCCAGTGCGGGGAGAGGAGGTTGGAGGCAGGCGCAGGCCTGGAGGCGTGGGATGCCCTATGGGGCCGTTAATGACCACGGCCGGAGGTGAAACCCCTTTTTTTTCTCTGGAGATCGAACAGGAGGGTGTCTCAGGCGGTCGGGGGAGCGCTGATATACATGTTTATGTAAGTGTATCATTTGTGTGTATTTTATACGTGCCCATATCCATACGGGCCGGCGCCCTCAGGCACCGCCTGTGTGCGTGCGCCACCTGCCGGCCACAATGCCCTTCCCGCCTTTTTTCCCGCCGTCCTTCCCGGCCACTTTCTGTGGGACCCAGGGATGAGTCGTGAGGGGATTTGGTTGAGGACGGAACCGCCCCGGCAGGCTGCAGGTATTTTGAACTGTGGGTGATGTCCCCATGCCGTATTACATGTCACCCACATTTATCCTGCCTTAATTTTGAGTTTCTCCAAGGGAGACCCAAGCTCTCAGCCCCAGAGGAAACATCCTCTTCACTCTGTGGAGATTCTCCCTCTGGGGAGATGCCCAGACATCTTCCACTGTCTCTGACTGAGTTAATGCGGCAGGGATTTCGTTTAAGGGTCCCTGTTTTCCATTAGCAGTTACTCCCACACAGGGCTGCCCTCCCAGTGCTCACAGCCTTGGTCTCTGGTTTGTGGAGCTGGAAGTCACGCACTGTTCCAGCCCTCTCTGATGGGAACACACGGCCAGAAAGGCCTGGATTTGCCCTATGTAACCTGTGGGCACAGCTGGCCTGTGCAGGTAGCCCTCAGCCCGGGGGTCTGTGTGCTGGGGAGGCATCCAGAGGGTCCTGGAGAGCTGAGCCATCTTCTCAGATCCACACTCTCCCCATGGAGCACTCGGAGTGACCAGCTTCATGTGGGTGCGTCTGGATAGGTGGCAAAAGCTGAGGAACGTAAGTCTGGGTCAGCATATCTTATCAAAGATAGGTACAGAGCAAGTTTATTTAAGCTGTATTTGACTTACCTATATAAAAGCCAGAGGGGAACATAGCTCTTGGCTCCTTGGTACAATTATGTTTTATTTGATGCTTTATGTCTAATTTCTGCAGTTTTAGTGCTCATATTAATTATTTTTGAAAATTGCAATGAATAGGTCCGGGGGTTGGTTTGTTTGTCTGTTTATCCCCAAGTGATATTCACTAAATAACAAATCCGCACAGTTCACTGAGCTGAATATAGTCACTCCACTGCTGTTTCCCTCTTTCCCATGCAGTACTTCTCGTGGACAGATGAGGCTGCTATGGAATTGTTTATTTCACCTGGGAGAGTGATATTTAGGGGACTGTCCCCTCCCTGCTAGATACTTGCTGAGGGCTCTGACAAGCCTTGACACAAGTAGTTACTCCTGCCTGGCTTCTTCTAGCCTAGATCACCATAAAGTGGAATAACAGAGGGCTGGTTACCCTTGACAGCTGCTTGGAGGTGATGCTGAAGGTGACTACCAGTTTCACAGTGTGACATCTGTATCACAGCTTCCCAGTTCTGTGCAGGTGTCACCTCGCTGCCATGGGCACATCCAAACTTTGGTTTGCATTTAGAGGGCACTGGGCTGCCTTGAGAGCTGCTTCTCCCTTCTGCTGAAACATTCCTGCCCGGACTGCTCCTGCTGTTTTTTACCATAACATTAAGCTTGTAGATATTAAAGCACTGTCAGCTGAAATCCCTGGCTCCACCACTGACTTTCAAATTTGTAGTCTGGCCTTAACCTTAGCACAAGCAAATGCTTATTTAGGTTTTTTTGCAAGTGTATGATTTAATGACATCACCAAATTTCTGGCTAATCAAGATCTTTCCAGAAGCAAACAATAAATGGCAGCAAAGCATATTCTTGAAGTAGATTTTACATACAAAAATCTGAGCATTAGCAATCTGACTTTTCAGTAATGAGATAAAAAACACAGAATCAGCTTTTAGGGTCAAAGATCCGTCTCCTTGTTCTACACATAACGCATGGTGTGGGTTGATGATGTGTAACAAGCAGCACACCTGACACCCCCACAATGAAAACCACTGTCTCCAGGCAGAACCATTTGGTACCCTTATAAATCCAAAAGAAAATCAGGTTGTATTGTCCCGAGAAAGAGCGTCTAGTTAGAGCAGACCAAAACGTTATTTTTCCCTAAGGGAGCATATTGAATGAAGCATTATTCTCTAGATAGTGGACAAAAACATTCTTTATTATGAAAACTTTATGCCCTTTCATAAGCATTAATAATGCTGGGGGTGTGTGGGTGGGAGAGCAGGTGGGTAGGAGTGCTAAATGGAAAAGCAAAAGGCAGAGCTATGAGGCTGTAATTTCTTATGAAATATTGCTCCATATGATACCTCTTTGCTTTAGAACATTTTTATAGAAGAGAAATACTTTACATTTCCTGCAGTCTTCAAGTTTTTGCTGGTTTTTGTGACTGCGGTACTTCTGAAAGGCAGTGGGGAGGGGATAGCTTAGGAAAGCCTTTATTTATCCCAATGACGTACAGTACCAACAGCAGTGGAAATTTCCTTGTGCTCTGGGCCAGTGCCTGAATCTTGTCTAAAATCATCTCCTAGGCTCGGAGCAATATCCCTCTCCAGCTCTTCCAAGCCTCCCGAGATGGGACTCATTGCTGTTCTTCCAAAAACATTTTCCTGTGCTTTAGAAATTGTGTGGTTTTCCCTCATTATCCTCTTTGGAGGTCACAGAGTGATAGTGGCAGCAGAGGTGGCTGCACACAGGGGTGGATTCAGGGGGTTTCCTTGGATGGGCTCCATGTCAGAGTACCTGGAATCCTTCCATCTTCTGTTTGCTTGGAAAATTCTGTCATTGAATCTGATTCCTGCATTGTGGCCACCAAATGTTTTAGCTTCACAACTCTGGCTCATTTGGCAGTAATGGCCCTGGAGTTTTTTTTCAGTTTCAACCTGTTTGGTTCACTATTGGTATTGTAAAACTGTAAAATCTTCCCCACAGGTCCTAGTAAAGATTTAGGACTGTCCTTTCCTAAGAATTCATAAGGGAATTTCCATTCGGGGTCCAGAAAACTTTATTGACACAGTTCTTTCATCCACAGTGTCCAGAAATGCTTTTCTGAAGCGATCAGATTGAAACTTCTCTTCATAGTTGCACAGATTTTTTCACGGCTGAAAGTAAAATCCAATGAGCTTGAAATTTCACTATATAGACCTCACCAGCCAGCTTCTATCTAAATTAAAGACTCCATTTTAAAGAATAATAACATTATAAAAAATAATTAACACGAGAATGAGTATTTGCAGCCCTATTAGTCAGAAGCAGGAGAGGTAATGAGCAAGATTAAAATCAGTGCTGGCCTTTCCTGTTAGAAGTTTATGGGCATTTAATGAATTTAAATGGAAAAAGGAAGCTGATAATTGAATTATTCGTGAGAACTTTATTCAGCAGGGTTTGAGTGATTGCTGTTGGCTTTCACTGCTGTGCTTCCCTTTGTCACCTCAACCCGTGCACTGGGAGCACTGGATCTATATTTATTTATGTAATCGGGCAAACATGAGAAGTGTGCTATTGATTGCATTGATTGGAAACATGTAACCAGCACCTAAAAAAGGTGAGTTGGAACAGGAACCAGCTGCTCAGAGATTGCTGCAGCCACCTAAAGAGTTAGGCAGGAGCAGAGAAGTCATTTGAAAGAGGTACCTGTGTCAGGCTGGGGAAACACTTATGGGTTCCCATGTAACACCCAACAATTATATGGGGACGTGTGAGAAAAAGAGATTCCTACAGGAAACTCTGTCTGGGCAGTTTGCATTGGTCCATAAAGAAAGGCAGAGAACAGCAGAGCAAAGGCAGGCTCAGCCTACACAACTAGCAGGGAAAATGCTGCAACATGAATTAATTTTCATTAAAAAGGTGTGTGGAACAGCAGGAGGACAAACTGCAACTCTCTGCAGATGGAAAGGGCAGTGGGAGGAAGGCGCCAGCAGTGAAAATGCTGCAAATTGGTGTTTTGGAGAAAAGGCAAATGCATTCACCCTGTCAGATGCGGGAGGTTTCTTTTTATTGCAGGCTGTGTGTGGTAGCTAATGTGTGTGGGTCCTCATGGCTTTGGGGGTTGTTAGTTTGGGTTGGTTTTAGTACCTGAAAACCCTCGGAAACTATTGGAAAAAATCTAACAACTGTGAGTTATCCAGACACTGACATCCCTGCAGACCAGTGGCCTGCAAAGAAACCCAGAAGGAACTTTTCCCTTCTTTTTTCACAGAGGTCAGTCCGTTTGCCACAAAAACAACAGATGTTGAAAGGAAGTCATTTTAAACTGTAAGGTTTAAATTGGCAGCAGGGGAAGACAAGTTGCCAAAATGTGTCTTTGTTTTGTGTTTCTGAAAGCCTCAATTCCTCCTAGTGGGAGACTTCCATGTTTGGCCCCTGCACAGATACACTTGCATTTCATTTAATCTTCTGTGGCGCAATTGGAAGGCTCTGGCTAAAAGACATGTCCTGTGAAGCAGATCCAGAGCAGTTGTCCCGTGGAAAGCTCTGCACTGCTCTGCTTTTAGCTCTAGTGGTGGTTTCTGAGGTGCATCAGTGAGGGCTGCATTCACCAGGTATCTAGTGGGGGTGTTTGCCATGTGGGAGGAAGCAATGGGATTTGGTCACTGGAACTTCCCAAATGCAGATTTTCTGTCTGGGTGTGAGCGCTCCAGTAGCTGAAGGAAGTTCACAGTACCCCCTGTGCATGAGCAAAGCTTAAGGAAAAAGAGATTACAGTAACAGGGGTCTGTGGAAATAGCTAAAAAGGTGGAATTTTGGGTGCAGTTGGAGAGCAGATGTGAGTTCTCACTGAGTGAGGACACCTCAGAAACTCTAAAATCACTTTGTAATAAGTTGTACAGGATCCTTTCTAATTATTACACACACGTGCAAAGAAATGAGAATCATTTTGTAAATGTAGTGGTCAGAGAAGGAGAGTAATTGAAATGTTAATTCTAATCATATGCTGTGCTCATGCATTGATTTTTTAATTCATGTTATCCATTAATTAGTTAATGCCTGTAAAGCGCATTGAAGATAGAAAATGTTAGAAGTTACTATGGACTATTGTTACTGTCGTTATCCACTAAGTTTAATTAGTTCTTGTACATTTTAATTGGATTATTGAGATATAAACTTGGCGAAGATGATTTCAGACCGAAGGCTGTCCTCAGAATCCTGGCGAAGTGAGCAGCTGCAGTGCCCATCCATACAAATGAGGAGACTGCCTTGTTTATGCAGATTGATACATAAATCTTCTTATGTTTGTGCTATATGAGCATTGCGTCTGATGGCTTCCCTCTCCCCTGAAATGCTCCTTGTTTAGGGCCAGGCTGGGACACGTTCAGCCCGGCCTGGTGATGGTATTGCTACAGAAGGATGTGTCACAGTGCTGAGCAGTGATTTATGTCCCTGGAAGACGAGAAACAAGAAGATTATAGCACAAAGATGAGAAGATTCATAATTTCCCTGTGGGGCCAGCACATTTCTGTCACCCTTTGAAGAAGGGGAGTTGTCTTTAAACCAATAGTATCTTTAACAGTATCTGGTTGTAGTTTGTTCTCTTTTCTTTCTATTTCTGTAATCATGATGAAACCCTCTGACTTTGTCCTTCGTTCTTGTCTGTGCTTTGGAAGTTTGTATGGAAAATAACTGTTTCCATTCAGCTTTGTTTGTTTGTTTATTTATTTATTTATTTATTTATTTATTTATTTATTTATTTATTTATTTATAAATAGCTGCTTTTGAGGGAAGCATCGACATCTGATCCTCTTGGAAGAAAACCTCTGGGAGGTTTTCCTTTCAATTTGGTCCAAACTGCTTCCCCCCACCCCTGTGATAGATCAGGGATTTTCTGGGTTTTTGTAAAGTTGAAGATGGTCTAGTTCCAGAACCTGCTTTATTTCCAGAAGTAATTTCTCAGCTGCACATCTTCCCATGGCTGTTTGCAACAGGGCTCTGTGTTCTGCATTTTTTCCAAATGTTTTGATTTTAATGCTTATAAGAACCACTGTTAAAAAATCTCCCACCAACATAAAAAAAGGCATTATAGTGGAAAAAAGAACACAAACACATTTGCTCTTTTTAAAAAGACATTTATCAAAGTTCAATCAGCTGGGATTTTCTGACACATGGCTGACTTGCAAAATTCTCTTTAACATCTTTGCGTTTTTGGCAGTGTTAGGAAGTACCACTTGGATTACTGCAACTGTGTGAGGATTTTAGTTGACAAGAGAAAAAAGTAGGCAATGTGATTTTTTTTTCCCTAATTATTTTTTGTTAGCTGTTTCCCTCTTCTAATTTTGTTTCTGTCATTTTCTCTGTGCAAATGTCATCCTGCTTTTACAAAGAGAGGAGGACCAAGGCTGGTAAGAAGTACTTGAGCAGGGTATGAATCCAGCACTCCTTACTGATAATGGAAAGCCATGTATTGGAGCCAGTGAGTTTTGGGACAAATTCTAAAATATCTAAGTGGTCTTCGCCTCCATAGCACTGAATTCCTATTAAAAATTAGTGAAGTTTGTTTCCTTTTTTAATCATAACTTTCTGTGAGTCAGTTCTGGGATGTTATGTAGGGGCATCATATCCCAGTCCTTCAGGACTGAAACCAATTGTCCCTATCCACAGATATTAGAAAGTTACAATGTGTTATTTAGCCTTGAAGAACATTGGCTGAGTCAGCCTAGGGAATCTCATTTCTGGATTAGATCCTCCTTGGTTTCACATGGTGCTGGAGCTGCAAGAGTTTGCTATGCAAAGATCTTTGTACACATTATCTAATGTTACAAACAGAGAAAATGCTCATCCCCTGAAGATTGGGGGTTGGGCTTTTTGGCATCTAATATTTCCTTGTTGGAAACAATTGTTTCAACTGCAGCCTATCAGTTTATTTTCAGAACCACTTGCCCTTGGCATTTTTCATACCTCAGCTGTGACAAAATGTACAGCAGTGTGATTCTCTTTCCTCTCCCTGTGTATTCCAAATGTTACGGTGTGTGTCATCCCAAACTGCTGGGAGTGACTGAGGTCAGCAGGATTGTGCCGGCCGTTCTCAAGGAATGGTTTGTGCTTTACTTAGATTAAATCTTATTTCTTGGAATTGCTAAGTTGCCCCCTCTCTGTTTTAGCTCTGTTTCATTCAGTTTAGAATGCCCGCTCTGGTCTGTCGTGCATGTGGCTATGCAAGCCATACACAGGGATTTTCTCTACCGATGAATTCCTGCTCCACTTAAAAACCCAAACAAGCCAAAAAGCCCCTCACTCCAATGCCCAGTTTCCTGAGTTCATGCATCTCCTCTGGAATTGATTGAGTAATAATAGCTCAAAGGAGGATGCTTAGAATAGAAATCCTGATTTGGGTGTTCCTTTTTATTTTGCTGTTCCTGTTCATAAGCAAATAGAACAAAATCCCCAATAATATGCATATCATTGCAGCATGGTGTTGTAATGATACAGCATGTAACATTAAGTTAGCACTAGATAGAGTAGTTCACTTACCTAATATATTGAACACAGCCTAATTAAATATTTAATGGATTTTTTCCCACTGAGAGGAATCAGCAGAATAACTAACGAGTGTGTTCGTGGAGATGAAAGTTGCAGAGGAAGGTGATCTGTGGGGATTGTTGTTCATTCAATAACCTCATGAGCTGCCTTTCCAATTACTGTGTACCTTCCTTCCAAGGGGGGCACTGCACACATTGATATGTAGATGCATATTTCAGTGGCCCCAAACCAGTGAAAAACTTCAAAGTCTTACTGCATGACATGATGGTAAACGTTCAGTTGGTTACTGTTTGCTGAACTGACAATAAAGTTGTGGTTTGTTCCTTCCTTAGTTTAATGTGAGTGCAGCTTTGCAGTGAGAAATGCCCATATATTAAATGGGACACTCAGGTTTAATTAATTCTGCCTCTTTCCTTTGCAGGAACCAGAGGTTTAAAGGTGTACCTTGTAAATTCTAGGAGCACTGTCTGTTTATGGACTGTACTGAGGACAGTCCTCTCCTTCAATGGTTCTATAGCCCCAGCTCCAAGGGGTCCCACTCCATGGCTGAGGGTCTCGGGTGCCATTGCAGTACAAATAAATAAATGAGGCTCAGCGTGGATAATACACTGCAGTCTTTATTCTGTCCTGAATGGCATTGTCAGAGCTGATAATTAATTAATTTCTGGAGCCAGTGGTGTCTGCACAGGGCTGGAGCAAGTGAACAGTGTATCTATTAGCAGGCAGCTTCGTTCTACAGTCCTGTGGTTTCCAACTGATGTGAAGGCAATGACTTTAGATCCAGCTGGGCTTTAATTCCAGCTAAAACTTACAACTCCACTAGGCATTGTGATAGTTTTACTGCCATACTGGCAACTTTTCTTGTTTTTCTCATCAAAAATAATCCATAGATAGCAATTAAAAAAAAAAAAAAGGCAAAAGGTGTCTGCTGTCCTGGGCAAACTCTGTGTTCACTGGGCCCTCTCACTGACATTGTGGATGAGCCCAAAGGGCTCTGTGCACCGGCTCCTTCACCCGTGTTATTGCCGTGTTCCACCAGAGCCCTGTGAGGAATTGCCAGTGAGCTTGAGATGCAGGGTTTGTTCAGATGTGGGATATAAACCCTAAGAAATATTGTGGTCATTTTTAAATTGCTGTAGCAGCACAGGGAATGCACTCAATAGGAAGTGCCATGTTCCCTTAGATAAGCTCTGAATGCTTCACTTCATAGGAGCCCAAACACTGAAGGGTTTTGTTGTTGTTGTTCTTGAGTTTTTCTTCTGTTCTTTTGTTTGTTTGTTTTTTAATTAAAAAGGAACAGAAAAAAAGCCCAGTTTTAAAGAAGGTGATAAGGAAGTGGGAATTATCAGAGCTGCATCTGGTATAAAGGAAATGAATGTTATCACAGCCACATCTGCTGGAGAGGTTGTGTTACTCCTGCTGCTTTTTATTATCTAAAAGTTTAAGGGTCTTGGAATTCTTTCTTGCAGCTGGAGCTGTGCAGTGCTAAGCACCCCTCAGATGAAGCCTGGGTTAGGGCTGGCAGGGCAGCATTGCAGGTTAACTTGTCAGGAAATGAGCTGTTCCTGAGTTGCTGTCCTGGCTCTGGAGCCCCAACAAGGAGGGATGTTGTAGAAAGCAGCATTCCAGATGCTGTGGCCTGGCCACTGGCTTTGGAAAGTGCTGAGATGGACTCGGGGTTGCAGTGCGGACTGATGTGCAAATGTTTCCTGTGGGTGTTTCTTGGTTTTAGGCTTTGCTGTCATTACTTGGTTTCCAATTTTTTACTCAAGGACCAATGCTTGGCTGGATGAATCGTTTTGTTTGTGTTTTTAAACTAGTCTAGTATTTAAAGTGACTCTAGGGGGATTGTCAAAAGAATCTAATTTTGCTTCTCTGTAAATAGGTAATCCTAGTAAAGATGTGAAAACCTTAGGATGACAATTTTGGATAATTTGGAAGTCCCTGGAATGGTTTCCCACTGAGCTGCACTGTGGAAGTTGTCAGTGAAGCAGCAAGAGACAGGGAGAAATTGGCTTCTGCAACAGACCACTGGTGTCTCTATGATAAAGTAAGTGGTGAATAAATAACCAATGATTTCACAACAGAGCCCACCTTACTGAAATTTTGGGAGATGTGTTGACACTTACAAAATCCTGCCCTACCAAGGAAGGAGCTGGATATAAAAGGCCATCACGTAACCATGAGTCAGCCAGCATGAGTGGAATGATGGGTGATTTAAATGTTTTTTTATAAATTAAGATGATTCTAAATGAAAAATGGTGTTACAAACCATTGGAGGTCTGTCCTGGTGTAGAATAGTTTTACTTAAGCACACATAGCTTTGTAAAAAATGCAATGAGTAATCACTTTTTGTAAAAAGGTTTTATTAACACATATCAATAATATCTTAATCTCATTCCAATGCTTGTGCTTACTAAGTATGTTGTAAATGCTTAAAGCTGTATTGATGTCTTAGAGGAGGACCGAAGGTCTCCATCTTCATCTTTGTAGATACTGTGCCAGTATTTGCCCCTTTTCCAGGGTTGGGGAAGCAAAGGATGATGCTGTAGGACATGCACCTTGACTCACTTCCCACCGTATGGGCATGTACTTTATTTCCCTCAACAATGGTGGAAAGAAGCATCTGGCCCCTTATTAACTCACTAATCAAGTATGAGCAGGAAGCAAAGTCCAGTGTTACCCAAACGATGAACAGGAGCACAATTAAAACAACCCCACAGATGCTCTGGTTTAGTGTCTGTGTTGGATCCCAGCCAGAACAAACTGTCAGCTTTGCAGAAAAGCTGCCAAGCCCTCCACGATAAAATCAGCCCCATAAAAATGTTATAATTAACGATTTCCCTCTAACATCTATGGATGCCTTTAAGTTATTGTTTCAGGAATGTTTTCTGCCGAGTTGGAAAGGTGCCTGTTTCCATATTTTATGTTGCCTCTAAGGATCAGCCATAAGCCCACTTGTTTAACCTTGGGCAGTTATAAAGCATGTTCATTTACATGAACCTCACTGAGATTAACAGAGGGTTCAGGAGCATGGGCCAACACCTGCAGAAGCAATTTCCATGTCAGTTTGAGTGGCAGTATCTTTTCCTGGCTCAGGAAAATATCTTTTCCTTACCTCCTGTGAGTAATCCATGACTTGGGGAGCCTGGGTTTATCCTGGAGAAAGGGCACACAAGTCTGCAATTGAAATAAAAGGCAAAGTGCCTACGTGAGACCTTCCGGGAGTTTTCATTCTATTACAGATTCCAAGTCAAAGCTGCAAGTCTGGCTGAGCCACAGCCACTGCCTAAGCTCAAGCAGGATGTGCTCATTGCTCTCCTCTCCTCTAGGGCATCTTTGGTGGCTGTCTTGAGTCAGGGTGTGTTTAGTCTACTCCAAATGCAGACTTCTGTCAGCAGGGACGAGCTTGCTCCATCTCCATCCCCGGCCTTGTGTGTTCCTTCCACCTCCCTTGCATCCCACACAGGTTCTGTGAGCCAGATCAGTGCAGTCATCCACGGGAAAACCAGTCATTATTCATAAGTGGTAGATTTTAACATTATTTTTTCATTGACTCACGAAGCTGATGCAGCCCACCACACACTTGCATGGTCGCTGGACCATGAGGAAGGTGTAGGTGGCAGCAGGAGGAAGTTCACAGCAAACTTTGCTTTGTGGGAATTTCTGAATTTTGAAATACGGAGGTAAACTTTTCAGCAATTTCAAGAAGAAAAAACTTCTTGTGTAGTTAGTTTTCTTGCAGAATAAACAGAAACTATTTACCACAAGTAATTAATTAAAGGGGTTTAAGTTGCAGCTTTCTGAAATTTTGAAAAGTTCAATGACTAATTCAAGCTGATCTTACCCCCTCTCTTCAGGTTGTTAATTTGAAAACATTTTTTTCTAGATTTGTTTTACATTTTCTCCTAGTTGGAAGTACGTGAACTTCTATCTCTCTCAAAAGTATTTCTGGAATGAGAAAAGTGCATGTTGCCTAGTTTGGTTTGCTCAAAGTTGGCTGTTTACTTTTACCTGTGGTCAAGTCAGGAGCAAAAGACGAGGATTCCATCTGTAAATGCTTTGAATACGAAGGTGTCTGTACTGAAGGGTTTTGCTTCTGGCCAGCTTTAGCTAGATGGCATTATCCATAATATCCTTTGTGCAGTGGAAGTGGGCATGCAGTGAAGTAGGAAATACTGTGTGGATGGCCTGGTGTCAGGCTATTAACTTTCATACGTACCCATACTCTGTGAACACTGCTGGAGACTCCATTAGGAAAAGTTGATCTATATTGTATTGTAAAATGCATTATCTAATTTATGCTGGTACAGTGACTACGGGAGTGGCAGTCAGGGCTGGAAAGTGAATCCTGTGATGGTGAAAGAGCTGGAGGAGGAGTGAATGGATCCTGTGGCCAGTAAGTGCTGGCACAGCTGGCATTTACAGCAGGGATCTGGTTTTTGTGACTGTGGGACCCTCTCTGAGTGTCAAGGACTGTTAGGAAGATGTGCGATCCTCCTGGCCAAATGAGGCAAAAGCATTTTGTCCCCAGTGCTGGCAAAAGCTGCTGAGGAGAACTTAAACATGGGGATGAACAGAGAGAGCTGATGACAATGACACAAATGAGGGAGTAATGGACCAGGCTGGCAAGAGATGCATGGCTGGGGTGCTGCCATGGTGGAGAGAGGCTCTGTAGGGACAGGATGGGAAGGCAAGGAAGGGGAACTCTCTCCTTGGTTAGGAATGGGAAGGTGTGGAGCTCTGCCTAGGGACAGGGGATGAGCCAGCAGAGAACGAATGGGCTGCACCGGAGAGCAGCTGATGTTGGGGATGCTGTGTTGGGTGTCAGCTACAGACACATGACTGATGGGAAGAACATCTAGGAGCAACTGTAACTAAAATTACTTGAACTTTTCATTTTTAAAGCTCTCTCCACTGCCTTCCAATTTGGGAATGACATTTTTCAAGTCTGAACTCCTCTCAAAAGTATTTTTGGAAGGTCTGAACAAAAACAGTTTAGCCATCTTTGTGTAGAATGACTGCTAGGCAAGTACTTGGCTATGACATATTTTTGGCAGAGAGCTATTGAACAGCTTTAGGGCCTCATTGGAAATGTCCAAAAGTGTTTTTAAAATCATCAGATTATTATTATTGGTTATAATAATGCTTGGAGACTCCGCCCAGCAGTCAGAGACTTAAAGCACTGGAAGGTCTGCAGGCAGCAATGAAAAGCAAGTCCTTGAGGATATGCCAGAGAATTTTCTGGCAACAGTTGCTGGGTATCTGCGTGTCCAGGGGTGAGCAGGACACAGCAGTGAAAATGTTACCAAGCCGGCAAACTGTGGTCAACTATGGAGATTTAATTGGCTGCAGATCCACTTTGCTGCTGGCATTTGGCACATTGTGTGAAAGAACTGGAAGGATGGACAGGGACTGCCATCCCCCTGGCCACTGGACAGAGGCTGCAGCAATCCCAGCATTGCAGTCTCCAAACTCATTTGCCCAGACTCCCCACTTCAGGCTGTGAATGAGAATTATTCAGGGGAGTATTGCAAAAGTGCAGCTTTAATGTGAAAATTGCAGTGTTCGTTTTGGGGCAGTTGTGATCCTCACCACTGAGGGTAGCAGCCCAGGAGCAGGGAGGTACTTGGCATTTGAGCAGTGAGGTGGACTGTCTAAAAGGCAAGTTTTAAACTTGCCAGGAGATGGGAGTAATTATGTTGCACTTCCCACTCTGGTTTTGATCTTGTTACGCAAGCGTGAGTGAATGTGAAATTAGATCCTCTCCTTATAGAAATGTTCCAGATTACTTTCACTTGATACATTTTTGCTTCCACTATTAGAGCTACACTTTTTCCCAGACTTTTGAAGTTTAAACTACTTCCGATGGCCATACTCTATAAATTCCCCTATCTCACCGGTGCCTGTACAATAAAGCTGTGTCTCCTGAAGACACAAATGTGGAGGCGTTTCATATTTGTAGGGAACACCGTGTTCCCTGGAGCTGTCCATCTCAGATTCGTGCTTCCATGGCACCTTGTGATCAAAAGCTGTGAAATGCTGCTCCAGAGAAACATGGGTAATGTTGAGGCACGTGGACACTCTTCCCTTAAGCTTTTGGATTAAAAAGTTTTTGGACATTATTCAGTTAACTGTTTGTTTCATGGATGGAAATTATTTTGAACTTTTAAAAATCCAACATCATGTGACCTTTCAACTCATACACTGCTGAATTAGAAGAAGAAGAAAAGCCTTTATTTATTGCTTTCTTTTCTCCAAGCTGTTCTTTTTCAGTTGCATTAAAATGGAATATATTTTGGCATAAAAGATGACAGCTCCTTTTCATGGCCTTTTACTGTATTTTTGCTGTGGCTGGTCAGATGCTTTTATCTCAAGCTTTGTTCTTTGCAGTGGAAAAAAAAGTCAGAGGATTTAAGAGAGTGATAGAGTTTTCAGAGAAAATAAAATTTTCACACAATACTTGGCACTGCTCAGAAAATGGGATTTCATGCTGGCAAAGCTCTGTGCTTGGTTGGAGCTCTTGTTGACAGTGATGGGCTTTGGGGTTCCTCCTGCAGCTGAGCCAACATACCACCCTCCTGTGGCACTGGTATTCCTTGAAATAGGGGCAGAGTATCCTGAGCAGCAGGCTGGACCTGTGGGAGCAGCTCAAGTGGCATTCCCACGCCAGGACCCGTCCTGGATGGAACCAGTGTCTGGCATGTGGCTGGGAAGCTGGAGGTACATGGAAAATGGATCAGCTGAAAGAACATCTCTGCATGACAATTGGGAAGGGAAAACATGGAGGGCTTGTGTGGTGGAAAGTCCAAGTGTAGCCCGTGATGGATAGGAGCAGGAGAACTTTTATTGTGGTCAAGTACAGCTGGCAGTTCAAGGAGAAGATGAGCAGTAAGAACAAAGGAACAGGGTTTGATTCAACTATTCTTGCAGCAACTTTTAAATAGGACTAAGAGCAGAAAATAATCTTTGGCTGGTCTGGTCCTGTGGCATTAGCAGGAAAATGCCAAGGGAGCTGGCAGGGACAGCGACATGGGACAGGTAGAGCACAGATTCTGCAGCTGCCTGTGGAGAGCCGGCCCTGCTCGTGGGGTTACGTGATCTGCCTGTGCTGGCATTAAGTACTTTAATTTTCCCCTCAAGAACCAGAAATCTTCTTTAATCCTACATAATTCTGAAATTGCAGAACTGGAAGCAGTAAGGGCCCATTAAGTGAGGCAGCCTCCTCTGCCCACAGGGGGATGGTTCAGGGGGAAGTTGGTGATTGAAAAATAGGGATTCAACCAATTACTCACCTAATAGTTTCAGTTCATCCACTTCTGCCTCTGAGATCTGTCGTCTCATCTTTCTTTGTAAGCAGCATGAATGGATTATCAAGTTTCATTCTCAAATCATCTGCAAGGCAGATTCATGCAGAGTCTTTGAATCTCTAAGCAAATTGGGGAATGTGAGTCTCCTGCTTCACTGCGGCTGAATATTCTTAGGGAAGGTGTATCAGTAGCCCAAGCCTAATTCCTGTGAGGGGCTTAGCTCATGGCATGCGACCTCCAGCTCGAGTCAGGAGCTGCTCTAAGGTTCTGTGCGAGCCTGTCTGTGCCTGTGAGCTGCGCTGAGCGCCGAGGCGGTGCCGCCAGGCGGTGATGTAATGTGACCTCTCGCCAGCCGCCCCGCTGGAGGCATCGCATTGATGCGCGGGCGGCTGCGTTTGGGCCTCCATTCCGCGGTGCGCGGCGGTCACCGGCCGGGACGCGGGGCCGGGAGGGCCGGGATGCTGCCGCAGGTGTGTCCGTCCCTCAGGTGTGTCCATCCCTCAGCTGTGTCCGTCCCTCAGGCGTGTCCGTCCCTCAGGTGTGTCCATCCCGCCGCCCCGGGATGGCCCCGGCCGCGCTGGCGGGCATTGGCCGG